>CM054387.1:14595826-15048326 GCA_028858755.1 Ara ararauna | reverse complement strand
AGTTGATGGGTAGGTTGTGAGCATCTCCTGACCTCAATCGCTTTCACACTGTGAGAACTGCTGGGAAGAGGTTTGACACAAAGTGTTTATAATCTCCATCAGAAGGAAGCTATAATGGGACTATCTTAGCAAAAAGGAGACAGACACCAGCTTCCCTGATACAGTGGCCTTGAGCTCTTCTCTGATTTGAGCATTATAATTAGGAAAAGAACAAGTTGTAATTAAATTAGGAGATGGGAAGGCAGGAGTACAGACACCACGGAGCGCAACCATGGGAGCTGCCGTCTGGCAAAAGGAGCAGTTGGAGGCAGCACAGCTAGGAGCAGGACAAAGACTTTGCTACCATCTCGCTCCTCCTGCACCATGTGTAAGTCAGGCACTGGAGACCAGTTGGGATTCTCAATAGGAATGGGTGAATTCTGGACTTCCACTATGACAACAGCCTCAGGCTCCTGGAGCATCTGGTTTTCATAGTCCCCACCAGCACATGGGAGCAGGAGCTGGTGCCGGATGTGCTGATTCCTGTGATTGCTGCTGGGTTGGGCTGAGAGGGCTCTTTAGGGCAGGAAGCACTGTCGGCCACTCACTTTCCCATGGGTCGGGGTTGTTGTCAGTCCCTTTGCCAGACAGTGAGGCAAAGCCATGGCCTGACAAGTCTCATGGGATGCACTGGCTCTGCTCCAGGCAGGGACAGCAGCATCCACAAGTGCCAGGTTCTCCCATGCCTGCAGTGCCACAGATGCCCAGGCTGCCCATGGACTCCCTGGTACAAACCTCAGTGGGATGGTTGGGGTGAGACAGTCGGAAGCCGGGATTGGCAAACTCACCCTGTTTCACAGTCACCCCAGGGACTGCTCCTTTGCAGGGCCAGGCTTGGTGAGGCAAGGCTTCCCCTTGTCACTGAGAGGCTGACACGTGCACACGCTCACCTCCCTCCTCTGCAAGGGCACACGGAGATGTCACTGATACACAGGAGGCTGCAGCATCTCCGTACATCCCGTCTGTTTGCAGGTGCTGGGCGAGTGGAAGTGACCTGTGAAGGGTCAGGTCTGAGCCCGCTCCCCACGGGGCTGGGAGCAGGGTGCTGCAGGCTCCGCTCAGCCGCTCAGCCACGGCACTCCGGCCGCACAGATTTATTTCCTGGCTTTTAGCCAGCCTAGGAATGAAAATACTCTAGAGGGTGAAAGGCTCATAGTCAAGAGCTCTTCACCTCTTCCCTGAAAGGACCTCTCATCCTCATTCATTCAGGGGTTTATTACCACTCCACTGCCTGAGAATAACTGTTTGCAAAGATAGAGCTTGGGAAAAATAAGCCTCCCAGGTGCTGAGTGCTCAGACCTGTCAGATCTGAACTCAAAGCAGAGTCTGTTCAGGTCTCTTCTTCCTTCTTCTAGCCCGACTGATGGGCTTTTTAATTCCGAGGACCAGGCAGTGGCTTTAGTTGATGATTGGCCACAAAAAGCATCTTTATTAGCTCCTGGGTTTGGGATGCTAACTGCAGCAGGTTGTAGCAATGCTCTTTTCTCCTTTGCTGGGAATTAGCATTTGAGAAATGGGGCCAGACATGCCCTGCCCTACTCTGTGCTCTCTTAGAGCTGGACCCTGACAAGTTCTGGTCATTCTGCACTGCAGGGCTACAGCACGATATGGTTCTGTTGCATTTATTTGCATTTAGTCTGGTATTTTACCCAGCTCTTAGAAGCACAGGGACACGTCTTGATGGTCAGTGGGAAACTGCTCCCTGACAAGGCAGTGTTTGCTGCTTCAAGCTCGTTTGTGCTTTGCAAGCATCAAATCTTCAACCTCCACAAATTGAAAGGCTGAGGAAGCCAAAGGTGCCAGCGCAGACAAGGATGGAGCTCTCTGGGGGAGCCCACAGCGCCATTCTCCAGCAGCGAGCATGGCTCCCAGACCCAGTACTGCCACAGGAGAGGAATTGTCCGTGCAGGGCCGCGCCAGTGCCCAGGGCAGTGGGCACAGTGATGGAAGAGCAGGAGAAACACAGGAAGGGAGGTTGTGCGGGAAGGAGGAGCGGGAGTGGGGCTGGTGTTGGAGTAAGGGCTCTTCCCACCAGAGCGGGAGCTGCGTCTGCCACCCAGGCAGAGGCCCCGCACTGACAACAGCTTTGCCATCCCTGTGCAGGCAGCCTGCACTGCACCGAAACAGGCAGCTAGAAAGTAAACAGTGTCTGAAACCTATTCTCATTAGGCTAATTTACGAATAAATTACCATATTCAATGGCCTTATTTTTACTGCTCGTTAACAGGCCCATGATAGGATGATAATTATGGGATTTTAAGTGGCTAATGGCAGCTGGGGCGTCAAAAGCAGTTTTTACGAATCTGTTTATGGCAGGGAAGGTGACAGGAGGGTGGGACACTGAGATGTTGGAATCGCATGTCGGGGGAAAAAAAGCTTTAATTGTTGAGTATTTATTAGAGAGGAGGGAAGACTGTAATTTAAAAATGAAACTCTGAAAAACAAAAAGGAAATTAATTAGTCTCGGAGAGCTCCAGTGGCTAGCGCCTATGGAGGACCTCAATGGGCTGCATGTGGCCTTCGAGGGTCCCAGGTCCCACTGCTCACTGCTGCCATCCCTGTGCCACTGGGCACTGGTTTTCCCCCGTGCCATGGCACTGGTGCAGCCCAGCAATACTGTGAGGACACGAGGGGCTTCAGTGCACTGGGTCTGAGGGGTGTGAGGTTGTGGTGTGAGGGAAAGCGGGATGGGTGCATCTTGGCTGCACCGTGCCATGGTCCCTCATCAGAGAGGGTTGCTTGTCTCCCTCCTGCCACTTCCCGCCGTTCCCGCTTTGCCACTGCCGATATTTCTTCTATATGTTTAGCCTGCCTGCTCATCATCTCCCATCTCCACCGATTCATCTTGATCCTTCAGTTTAGTATGCAGTGCTCGGAAAACAAACACGTACCAGACTGACAGTGGGAATAAATATCGTGGAGATGTTGATTAGCATTTGATCCCAGCTGGGCCTCTGGAAGCTGCAGCACTGGAATGCCTTGGCAGTTTTTTAATGCTGAATAATTTGATTAGATCAGTGGCTGAGCCTGCTGCTCATGGTGAGATAAACCCTCCCAACGCCGTGGCTCCCCCCGTGCCGCGCTCGCCCGGCTCCCTTCCTGGCTTGCTTGCTTTCTTTTATGGGGCCTTAAATACGTCGTTTAATCAACTCTACAATTTCAATTTAGCGCAGTTGTTGACTCGCATGGATAATAAGGTTCTGAAGACCCCATAGATTGCTGCCTGCTTTAACAGTGCCATTTTCCACGGCCTCCTGGCTCTTGCTGCCAAACTGCAGCCCAGCCCAGCCCCAGCCCAGCCTGGGAGCGGCAGAGGATCCATGTGCGTGGCCAAAGCTGTCAATCAGGCACGCAGAGATCTCCAGGCTCTGCACTGTGTAATGAGGGCCGGGGACACATCCCCTCACACGGTGACACGATGGCAACAGCCAACGCTTCATTTTCAGAAACACAGTAATAGCAGATTCTTTTTGTCCTTTCGGGACACAGAGAGTGTGAGGACGCAGGGAGGGAAAACTGCAATTACCCAAGACCTCGGTGACCGAGCCCAATTAAACACAGGTCTCTGAAATTTTCTTCTCCCTCCCTTAAGAAAGAAGCATGGGGCACACTCCTGCACTATCGAAACCCCTTTTACTTCTAATCTAATTTAAATAACACTGCAGGCATTCCTTTCCAACAGAAGGATAATCAGTTCAGCCAGTGGCCAGTGAGAGGGCAGTGAACAGCCCTCACTCTCCTACCACAGGTTTTCTTCTGAAATACTCTGCTGATGGCTATTCTAAAGCATATTTTAAATATCTTCTCATCAGCAGGATATAATTTAAAAACACCCAAGCTTCACCTGCCCCACTGCCACTCTGCAGTTCCATTCCTCCCTTTTTCCCCCTACATCAAGAAGGGAAACCCCTGAATTACAAACCCAGCATTTTCCATCTGAAAAGAATTATTTCTTCTGAGAAAGCAAAACTGTGTTTGCAGCCACTGACCCAACCAAAGATAAATAAACAGGCAGAGACTTCTTGTGTTTACTTTCACTTATTAGCATTCAGCAGAGGGTGTGAGGGTGATACTATCTGACAACCACCATTTCAAACTTTCTCCCCTTGATTTAGTTGCTTGTGATTCTCACGCACAACAAACAACCCTGCTCCCGCGGCTCAGTCCGCCGCCTCCCCGGCACATCTGGAGCACATTCCACATCTGCAGGACAGCTCTGCCCGCGGGAGACACTGGGGGGGGCTTCTGCCGTCCACAGAGGGGAAGGACGCAGCCTACAAATGCGCGGACACCTTTGTGAAGATCAGTGGCTTCCTGCTGCTTGGGAGGGACAGTTTCACACAATATCCCCTGACAGAGCAAGGGGGTTTGGGTTTATTCTTTTTGAAAACCAAACAAAAGTCAGGAAAATACACGGGGTGGCCCCTGTTCTGCAGCTCTAACAACCAACCCCTCTCAAAGTGGGAAGTGCTGATTCAATCTAAGTGGCCAAAGCCAGAGGGTGGCCCAACAGGGACTGGTCCTGCCCTAGTTCCCACAGGCTGGTTGAGCCCAACACGCTGAGTTAGAGAACTGACAAGAAGCCACCACATAGATGCAGTATAAAGTCCCGTCTAAACTGGGGACAGTTCGGACTAAACTGTCGTCCCTGATATTTATCCAACCAGGTCTTATGGCCAGTTTCCCATTACCATGGAGAGAATCAGTGTGAGATTCCCCAGACCCCAACCACCTCCACCCAGCTCTCTATGCAACAGCAGCACCCTGCGAGAGCATCCCTGGGGTAGCTCATGGCTCACACTTGCAGGGAATGTTGTCTAACCAAGGGTATTTTAAATGGAAATAGTCCCTAATGTGGGACAGATGGACAGCAGAGTGCTGGAAGGAGCTGCATTTACCCCTTAGAGCCTGGTGGAGCGTGGCACCAGGCACCTTTGGTTTATGTGCTGGCATTTCAGTGCAACAGGTACAAACGAGACCCTGCTGAAACAAATGGGAGTGTAGCCACCAGCTTCAAGGAGGCCAAGATAAGTACATCAAATGAGATGGACTGATTTATGTTGAACATTAGATACATCTCCAACTGGTAAAAGAACATGTTAAGAGCATAAAAATAGCTATAGTGGCTCATCTCTGGGAGAGAGCAATGGCAAACACCCGCTGAAGAGCATAAGAACGGAGCAAGCGAACAATGATACTTCATCAAATACTCTATTAACCTCCAGTAATTTATGGCTCAAGATCCTTCAGAGCCAGAAATAATGTCTGTGTATGGATGTATGATGGATTTTTCTGCCATTAATTTGTCCTGTAGCTTTTTGAACCCATGCAAATTTTCGCTTTCACAGTGTAGGTGAAAGAGCTCTCCTGTTGAACCACGCACATGAGAGCAGCCCCCCTTCCACTGCTCAGCTCCTGCACTGCCGGTTCCCCTTCACCCCGGTTGTTCTCATGTGGTGAGACATGACCAGCAGCTAATCCTGGTTCTGCAGGTCTCTCTTCCATTCCTTCATTCCAGGCTGAACAGCCATGCCCCAGGGAATCCTGCCTTTATCCTTGTTCACCCCTGGGGCCCTGCTCTGGACCTCTCTATCGCCATCTTTTGTCATGGGTTAAGGACAGAATAATGCAGGATTGAAGGCAGGGATGCCATACAGTTATTTACAGCAGCATGGGGCTCTTTCTTTTGTCCCTAGCTTTCCCTGGTAATTCCCAATATTTGGTTTGCTTTAGGCCACTGCTGGATGTCGAGCTAGTGTTTCCCAAGACTTCCTTATTGCAGCCCTCATCTTTTACTCCTGGGTGCTGGCCATCAGTTTAGAGCTCTCTGCACACACCGAGATGAGATTTCCAGTTCTATGTCCCCATCTGCCCGGAATTTCATCTGCCTCTGCCCAGTCTCTCACTACCCCTGTGACTTCTGTAGCTGGCCCTGCTTTTAGAAAGGCTATCAGGGTGTGCTATCAACAAACTCGGCCATCTCATCCCTTTTCTGGATCATTTACTGTTTCCTCTTCTAGTGCTGGCTCCAGCACAGACCCCAGGAATCTCCCCTCTGAAAACATTTGAATTCCTTGACATGGTCATTTAGCCCTGCCACAGGTTGCTGCTGCTGGGCCACATCCTTCTTAAGGACTTTGCTGAAGGCCTTGGCCAACACCTCCCCATCACACACTCGCCAGCTTCTCCTAAAGGATCCCAAAGCCCTTGCCTCACAAAGCACACGCTCCAGCTGGTGGATAGTCCTGCACATTGTGGTTGTTTCTACCAGGTTGCCTGATGTGACAGCAGTCACCAGCTCATCCCTGTTACTCTTCTGAAAAACTTGTTACATTATTCACCTTCTAGATGTTTGGCACCAAGAGGATTTAAAATGAGAGATTAGATTACTTCCACCACATTAGAGCTGTTGGGCAAATACTGCCTGTTCATATTTCTTCATAACTGTTCAGGTGTTTTAGTTGCCTTAAAGCTCAACACTACACATCAACACTTCACTTTGAGACAGGTACAACCACAAACCCTCCACTGCTCTGCTCGCTGGGTCTGGTGAGCCTGCTCCAAGGTAGCTGGAATGAGGGGTATGCGGAAGCTGGTGGGCAGAGCATACTATGGGCATCACTAACTGTGAAACACCATGGACACGGATACAGGAGGCAAGACCTCAGTGTGGAAACGCTGACGCTTCCAGCACAGGAATGCCCCTGATGGCAGAGCTGCTCCAGCGACAGAATCCTCTGCGTTTGCCTCCCGTATACCTTCTGCAAAAGGTGCTTTGCAGGAAATTAAGAACAGGATTTGTTTCTTCAAACTTTTGCAATTGTAACAGCTGCTTGTTTTGGTAAATCTGACAGGGACTCTCTTTTGTCTCTTTTTTTTTTTTCCCCCCAGAAATTCCATGGAAAGTGTTTCAAGAAGTGCTAACTGACAGGCCTACACAGGCTGCCTCCACTCAGGGAGCACTCTGCACAGTTGTTAACTTGTTAGACAGGAGCTAGATTACAATCATAAATAAATGATTTGCTGTCTCCTTACATTCAGACATGTAGCTTTTAAAGTGTAGCTGTCATCCCTGAATCAGATTTAGTCAAATGCTGTGTAACTGCAAAATTATCCTATCCTTACCTTTTTTTATTCTCCATATAATGGACAGTTAAATTGGATTTTCAAATTTGAAGTGCATATGTTTTTCAAATCCCCACAGGGTTGCCGTTTTTTCATTTCTAAAGCAACTCACTAATGTTTATCATTACCACACAGAAATATTACAATTCTTAAGGGGCACCTTATAAAATCAGTACAGGAGAAATATGCTTTATCATCTCAAAATGAAACCAATTTCTCAGCTGATTTGCAATTTATTTACATCTTAGCATTTGATTTTCTGCTGATTTATAGCCCCACATGCCTGTGTCTTAGCTGCTTCCTAAATAAACACAATCAGGTCAGGAAAGCTAATACCAAATTACGGAGCTTTGTTCTAGCTTTACTCTATTAATGAGTTAAATCTTTTACCAATAGTGCCTCGTCTCCCTTAGCTCCGAGCACAGGCAGAAGTCATGCATGGTATTTTATAAGGCTCGAGTCCTGGTATGCTATAAATAATCAGGAGGTGTGGAGAATCCAAGGGGAAAATAGCGATCTTGGGAAAAGCACCACAAGAAGACGTGGGATCACAATTATTCTGGGTTTTTTTCCCTACGCTGTACATGCTGAGATTCAGCCACACTCAGGAACACTGTGCTGGGGACATGTTATCTTACACAGACATGTAAGACCTTCCCAGTGCAGCTTTACAGGGAACATGCCATGCACTGAACCCACTGTCAGTATATTCTGACAATGGATGGCCAGCACTGAGGGCTGGGTCAGAGTGAGGTTTTTAACGGCAGGTAAATTATTCATTGGCATGTAAAATAATACGCTCAGCCTTAACTAACGTGGTAGTAAAAATAACCGCTGGCAAGGATCTCATCTTTTCAAGGTTCAGTTCATTAATAAACAATATGAAAGCGATTCGGCACAACGCAGCCTGGAAGTCCAAGTGACTTGATGGGCAACTCGGAGGGAGGGGAGCTGGGAATTGAGATCTGCATCAGTCCTGAGGAAGAGCACTTCTTTCACGATGTAAGGTGCATGTGCAAATTCTATGGATAATTAATGCAACAGTTACTTCAGCAGCATCAAAAGACCCACTGTTTAATTCAACATCCTACGAGCGCAGTGTGACAGCAGAGAGGAGCATTATTCCTGGCAATGAGTGACAGAGGGCATCAAGCATTCTTCTGAAATGCTCTTGCATCTCCCTCGCATGGCACATCAGGTGTGTCTGAGCTGCATTAATTACAGGAGGTGTTGCCAGCCTGCTATGCGCATGTTCATGCTTGGCTTACTGGGACATCAGCCTGCCCTGGCATCACACATGGCTCATGGCAGCAACCAGTGCTGGTGCAGGGCTGTGGGATATGGAACTGGGACATTCCACAGGGGCTAGGGAAGGATCCATAGAGATCACACTGGCCATGTCTCAGGCACTGCAGCACAAGTGTGAAAAAGCCAGAGCTCAGTTTGTTTGGAAAGGTCACGGTGTCTTTAGCATGGTTATGAACTGGCTGCCCTTCGAAGAGTCAGTGCCTGATGCCCACCCCAGTGGAGCCCCCCCATGCTCCATCCAGGTGCACACACGGTGTCCAGGCAGCAGCAAGGAGTGTGGTGGATCTGCTGCCAGCCTCCAAACACTGTGTCTTGCTAATTCAAAACCAAAACGTCAAGACGGGACCTATCCAGGGGTGAGCTGGTGAAGGAGGAGCCAGGTTTGTGTCCGGACCCAGCATCCCTTCCCCAGGCTTCGCAGCCAGGCCTGCAGGTTACACACTGTGTAACAGTGCCTTTTTGTTTCTTCCTATTGACACTAATCATAATTGTTAGCCAATCGATTGACACACAGACTCCTTGACAGAATAACAAGGAATGCCCCGTGCCAAATTATTCACTCTGCTGGCTAAATCGCACTTCCTCCTGCAATCAAACCACAGCCTCCTCCAGCGGGGGGAAAACAAAGGTCCTGTAATTCCGAGTGGGGATGCAAAGAGCTGGGAAAGAAGCATCAGAACGTCAGGTTCCCGGAGCTCCCACCGCCTGTCAGTAACAGGGATGTGACAGCAATAATGATACCTCGGCAGAGCCGGCCCTGCCGTCTGTGCAGCCAGAGCAGCAGGGACACCCGGGAGGAAGAATGAAGCACGCCAAGTGGAAAGGGCTGAGCAACCAAAAGCAGAAACCTTTTGTACCCTCAGAATTTGGCTCTTGCAGCCCAGGGTCTGTCTTGCAGCCATAAATTAAAAAGAACAAGTCTGAGTTTGGATTTTGGGCTGGTTTAAAGCCAGAGTGGCTCCTTTGAGGCCAGCCGAACAGACCAGCACAGTGCTGTTTGCCTCAGTAAGCAACACTGACTTGCAGTGGGTTGTGGCCCCACTCAGGTCCATGCTGGTGGTGAGCAGCTTTCCTCACCCTGCCTTAGGAGCTTGAAAGGAATTACCTGGGGCTGAACATACACTAGAGAAACATCAGGGAAAGTGCACTCCTCCTCCCCCAGGAAAGGTTCTGGTGCTGGAAATCACAGCTCTTCCCAGTTATCTCTTCCATGAATATTCATCTGTGCCAGGATCTCATTCAGAAGGGATGACTGAAGAACCTGTGGGTGCTTATGCAAAAATACAGGCACTTGACACCAAAGATGCTTGTTTAGTTGATGTGAAATCTCTCCAGTTTCCTTCTCCCAGTAAGTACACAGGATTGTGGGACAAAACACATCATCCAGCACATCATTCATCAAAGACCTAGAACGATGCACGGCTCATGGGGTACAGAAAGAAAATGGCCACCCAGGCAATGGCTTAAGGACATCCAACACATTCGAGGAGCAAAAAAATTTCCATGAATTTGTGCTGGAATAAGGCTTAAACAAGGGACTCTCTATACCATATTGTGTCAGAGTCATCTGCACAAATCTGTGGCAGGATCCCAAAGGGAACTCTGGCATGTCGGGCTGGGCATGGATTAGTCAGGAGCTAGAAAGGGCTTATAAAAACCTGACATGAAAATGCTTTGCTTTGTGTGCATTTTTACAGCATGAGGCTATATACAGAGAGCTGTTATCCCAGTGGCTGCTAGGCAGGAGCAGGGAAAAACAACGAAATATATTGTGGGAAAGAAAAGGGACTTCAAAGGAGACATCCTCGCAGTGCTGCTGAAGAACCTCTCCTGGCGTTTGAGGAGCTGGACCTGCGCCATTTGCAGACACTCCTGATAATGCCCTTCCAGCTTTCCCTCCTCTTCTTTCCCTTTGTTATGACTTAACGCTGTTTCCAGAGCCGGTTCCCCCGTCCCTCCTGCAGGACCACTCTCCAGAGCCATCCCTGCCTATTCCCTGCAGAACCCCACAGGGCCAGCGGCTCCTCCAAAACCTCCTTTTGAGAAATGAGGGCAGAGAAAGAGGGAAGTGGGTCCTCAATGACGTAAGTGTTACAGAGCCCTGAAATAAGCCGGGCTCGTTAATAGCTTTCCTAAACCTGCAGTCGCTGTGGCTGATCTCCTCCATGGTAGTTTGCTGTGTGAGAGGGCTGAAATCTGCTGGCGGATCTGGACATTTGGGATCCATGGTGGGCCACATGCTCGCAGACCTGCAGCCTCCCCACCCTGACCGCCTGCGCAGCTTCGCCGCGATGTGGCAGATTGTTTGGAGGGATCCGTGTCAGGATATTTTAGGAAAGTCACTGCTAGCGTTGCTGTGAATAATCTCTCCGTGCATTGCACAAATCCCTTCCCGCTGGAATTAGCATGGCAGCGCTGGAGCTTTCCGAGGGCTGCTGCCGGCAAAGATGAAGTGCCTACTGCAGGACCCACTTGGGCCTGCAGGGAAGAGCCTGTCTGTGCAGAAGCACCTTTGCTGTTGTCCTAATGGGAGCCCAGCCACACGCCTGCAAGCACCACAGCATTGGGAGCCTCAGTGATCATCTGCCACTGGGATGATGCATAGGCACTGCTCATGAGCACCCTCCACTGCTGTGGTCCAGGCTGTGACACCCAGTGGGACCCACACCCCACTGTGGCACTGGTCCAGGCACCCTTCTCCCCAGCATTGCTCATCCTGCTTACAGCAGGGTACCAGCACCCAGCTCTGCGCTCTGCTGCTTTGTGAGAAGCTTTGGAGGCTCTTTAATAGACCACAGCAGAACGACTTTGTTCTCCTCAGCCCACAAACTGCTTAATTAGTTAAGAATTTACTCCAGATAAACCTGATCGAAGCTCCCTGGTTTGCAGTATCAGCTGGCTCCCTGACACCTCTGGTCTCTCTGGAGGGATGGGGATGAGCAGGGGGAACAGCACCAGGCACTGGCACCCTTTCCAGCAGGATTCCCCAGCTCCCACGCTCCATTGTGGAGCTGCAGACTTGCTCAGCAGAGCCCCTTTCAGTGAACCCGGTTTCTGCAAACTACACTGACTTCAGGCGTGTTTTGTAGGAAGGGTGGGGGGGAAACCCTAAATATTTTCCTTGGGATAAGCCCCCGTGTTATAGCCATGTCCCTTTCATGCTGTTGCACATGGGCTGGTTTTTAAGGCAGGGAATTATTGTATAACCCAGTGCCTGGGGGATTAAAAAAAATAAAACCCTAGAGTCTCCATGGAAATGGAGGCCATATCTTTTGAAAACTGTATCAGAGCTCTCTATCCTCTCCCCTTTATCATTGTATTTTAACCTACCAGCTGCATATTTAAGAGCAGAGCTTGCAAGATGATCTTACCCTTTTTTATTATTTTCCCTTATGTGTTAAGGGAGGGAATACTGACAGGGACAAGTGACAGCTCGCTAATTATTCCCTTACTGCCACTGCTGTTCTTGTTTTGGACGTGTTGCTCATTTTCCTCTGCTCTTCGCACTGAATAATGCATGGGTCCCTATCAGTATTCATGCAGTACCTTCGGGAACTGCCAGCCTAACTAGCTGATAACTGATTCAGTTTGTAACCGGTGCCTTTGGGAGTTGCAAGGAAAAGTAGCCAAGAACAAATTTAACACTTCTTTCTCATTGCCTTAGAACATCAAGGAGAGGTACAGCAGGACCGCGCATGAAATCCATTCGTTGCCTGGAGCTGTTGGAGGTACATAATCAGAGTACGTGCGCTTAACCCAGTGCGGTGCCACCTGGGAGGTCAGCGGGCGATCCAGATGGGAGCACCCGGGAGGGAGAGGGCCAGGAAGTGCATTCGGAAGCAGTTGTTTTCAGCAGATGCCCTTTCTAGGTTTGCAGGGAGGTGCCAAGAAAAGCCACCCCAGAGCCATCTGTACTTTGGAGTCAGGAGCAGTGCAAGCCTGGTGCAGGTGCCGCGCTGTACCCCAGTTATTGCCTGCTATTGGCATGGCATGAGCACATCGGAAGGGTGACTCCAGGGCTGGAGCCAGCTGGGAGAGGGAGCGGGCACAGCCTCTCCTGCACCCTGGAAGTGCAAACTGCCGATGCAGGGCATGGGGCTGCCTCTGAGCAACACATGGGAAGCAGAACCTGGCCCCTTGCAGCAAGGTCTACGCTGCTCCAAAGCGAGCTCTGAGAGCACCCCCTTGTCCCAGGGCAACATAAAGTGGATGAGGACACAAAAGCAATTTCCCCTCTTCTGCCATTAAATCTGATTGTGAGCAGGAAAAAAAGGAGAGCAAAATTTGGCATTTCACATGTGCCGCATTTGCTCAAGGTGAACAAACTGCCTATGACATAGAAAACACAGTTCCTGCCCCACTGCAAGGACTGGACCCATGCTACTGGGAGCTGCGCTGTGGGAAAGGGGCTGTTGCCTCCACAGAAAGGATGAAAATAGCACTGAGCAGTTGGCTGAATATTCTTACCCGAGCTTTTCATCTGACATGTGTCAGATGGTGTGACCTTAAGCACCCTTAACGGCATGACCTTAACCATCACATTCACAGTTTCATCCCTCTCCATGTGTGTGTGTATATATATATTTAAACTAGTGCCAAGGAGAAAGATATGACTGGGTTTTGGGTTGCATCAAATTTGTCAGATGTGTCTTTTGAAGGAGCTGAAAGCAGACGGGGAGATGACCCTGTAAGTGTCCATCATGCTTCATGCAACGAACAGAGGTTCAAGCAGGAATATCTAAAAGGTCTTTCTTAGAGCTCGCACCAGGAATTCTTTCACTGATTCAATCAAAATGAACTTCGTTGAGGAAGTTGAGACGTCCCTCTTCCAGGTACAGACAATCAGCTGAATGCGAGGCAGCCAGTGAGTGAGCTCACAAGGGACAATGCTCTTGAAACTCAGCCAGGCTCAAGAGCAGCTCCATTAAGATCTAACAGAAGAGTCACGGCTGAGCTGTGTACGTTCTCCACCATCAGTCAAGTGCCGTCAGCCACAAGTGCTGCCTTCAATGGGAGCCCTTGGACATGGGGGTGAGCACGGGGGTGTTGAGGGACATGAGGGTCCCAGTCTAGAAGCCCTTAACTCAGACAAAGCTGGTTTAATAGAACTGATTCTTCACCTTTCCCATCTCAGGCTTCCCTGCACTCTCCTGCAAGGATGCACCACTCTTGCTCCAGTACCACAGGGAAGACAGAAACCCTGTGTCACCTGCCCCATCAGCCCTTCCAGAAACATGCAAATGAGAGATTCACTGACAGCAACAATCGAGGGAGGGGAAGATCAACCTCCCTCCTCCTGGGTTCTGCAACAGTTGACAGCAGTTTGTATTTAGAGTCTGCTAAAACCCAGGCTAATTGGGCAAAATTAGTGACATCTTCTAAAAGGTAGGAAGAGAGTTGAATAACGCTGATCTCCCTCTCATGGTGTCTGTAATTACAGCAAAAAATAGGATGTCAATGGGAAAATGAACTAAGGAATTGAAAATCCCTGGTAATGACTGCACTCATATGCCTTGCCCCCAGCCTGCTGGAGAAGTTTGGCTTCAGCTTCAAGACACACATTGTTCGCTTGGCAGTGTCACTGCTGTGCCTGTTTTGGGAACTATTTCCCCCCCACCATAGTAAGCCTTGGAAAGACATTTACCAGTGTCTGTGGTGCCCCTGGGGAGCCCCTTGGAAGACAAGAAAAAAAGCCTCAAGATACTGTATGTCAGTCTATCTCTCACTATAATTATCTTTATTGATTGGGGAATCATTTACATTTCCATATCTCCAAGTTTCCTGTTAGTGCCACTGTTTAGATGTGTTCATGGATCTGATTTCAAGAGATTTCATCCCAGAGAATAAAAAAGCCTTGTTATGTATGAACTATATGCAAATCTCTAAAGAGAGGTGATGGGGATTATGGCAAGAAATAACACTGGGAATCACAGTGTCAGCGGAAGCGGCCGTGTCAAAGCCATTTTTCACAGCACCCCCAACGCACAGCAACACCCAGCACAGATTTCCTCCATTTAGCAAGCCCAATATTTACTGAAAACAAAGGAGAACAGAAATACAGGAGGACACAAAGCCACCAATCCAGAAATTCTTCTTTCCTGTAGGTTTGCAAAGTGCCCTGAGGGGATGGCTCCTCTTGGAGACAGGTAGACACAAATATCTGCTCAGCTGGGGCTTGGAAGCAGTTGAGGCTGCTCCTCAGAGCATGCTCTCCCCTAAATACTCAGTTCTGCCATTACAAAGAAGCCTGCTTGTGTTCTTTATGGCTTCCCCATTGCGTAGTTCCACATCTTCTGCTGCTTGTGGGCAGCAGAATGAACCAGCTGAGACCCCCTTCACCCCAGCACCCCGGCCCTGTCAGGCTGCCCAGGTTCAGCCTTGGGCTGTCTGTCAAGGAGAACTGTGTCTGCCTGTTTGCTGGTGGATGCTGACTGGGTGTAGGGAAACAGCAAAAATACCTGTTCATGACAAGAGGTGTGCAATGACCCTTGGAGCCTTAGGTTGGGGGTGTGGTGCTGGCAGTAATTAGTCAGCACTTGTTATCCCTGCAGGAATTAAATCCGCTCCTCACCAGTGCCCAGCTGGGAACACGGAGAAGGAAGGAGCAGGAGAGGGTCTTCTGCTTCCTCTCTTGCATCACAGGCCCTCAGCCGCAGCACACCAGGGCCCAGATGTGGATGTACACCATAGGCGAGAGCACTGCATCCCTGAATCCACTGGGTACACCCCAAATCCAGGGCTTGGACCCATCTGTGCCCCGGCTCAGCAGTCAGACATCTCGAAGCAGCTGCCTGCCTTCTTCTCCCCAGCCCCTTACACGCCGCCTGCTCGATCTTACTCAGACTAGACACAGAATCATGCTCCAAAATGGATGTTTTTCACATTAAAGAGCTCCACAAACATTTTATTTCCCATTTGTGGCCCTTTTACAAACAGCAGAGAATCCACTCTTTCCTCCAGAAGATTTGTGTCCAAGGGAGCTCCCAGGCTGACATAAAGCTGCCCGTACTTCCAAGAGGCCTCTCTGGTAAGCTCTTATTTCTTGGATTCCTTCCCAAAATGAGGCAGTATCACTTATGGGAAGCAGCAAACAGGAGTGATATGAAGCATTGAGAAAACCTTCCCGTTTCAGCAGAGGCACAAGTGTCATGTCTCTACAGAAATATCAATTATATTTCCTGTACAGCTAATGAGATAGCAGTTGGCAAACATTAGCAGGTAAACAGTCAAACACAGCCTAGTACATAGTTTGGGCTTTCTGAATTACATTTTCCCGTTATTAAAGCATCCCTGAGCACTGCGCCCGCTGGCAAGCCCAGATAAAGAGCCCATAATAACCAATGGAGTGGAGTGAAATGCATGAGGGAGCCCCTTCCTCCTCCAGTTCCCGGCTAAACAAACCCCCCCGGCACCTCCAATGGGAACAACCACCACCACTGGAGCATGGACCATCACCCCTCAGACCCCTTTTAATCCTGTTTTGATGCCTCAGGGACAGCCAAGACCTCAGCCCCACACCAGCCATAAGCATTGGAACAAGTTGCCCAGAGCAGTGGTGGAATCACCACCCCTGGAGAGATTTAAGAGACATTCAGAGGTGGCACCTGGGGACATGGTTTAGTGGTGGACTTGGCAGTGCTGAGTTATCCATTGGACTCAACGAGCTTAAAGGTCTTTTCCAACCTAAACCATTCTTTGATTCTATAAGAGAGCATATCTGATTCAGCATAATTATTAATCCCATATGTGGCTCATGAAGGGAGGAAAAAGCAGTAATTAACTGCAGTCATAAGTTAAAAGAATTGAACGCATGTTTCTTGCTTGCCTAATATCTGGCAAAGGCCTCTGTTTACTCAGTCATCTGCTGCTGATTCGGGAGGTTTTTCTAACCCATTGTGCACTCCCTTTGTCCTCACCACAGGCGCAGGGGGGTTGGGGGATGCCCTGTATCTCCCAAACGTTTCTGTGCTCAAAGCAATGCCACCAGAGCCAGAACCCACCATGCACACAGGTACACTCCTGCCTTCCCTAAGCTAACACCACAATGAGCAGATTTTGGACTCAAATGTCAAAAAGCCACAGATTTCTACATGAAAATAAAAGCAAACAAAAAATGGAACATTTGTCATAGGCTGCTGGGGGAATACAGGAAAAGAACAGAGATCAACTTCTGATGTCAGGTACTAAAGAAAGCCTCAGAGAGGGACTGCCAGGCTGCAGGAGGAAAGAGTCAACCTGAACAGTTAACAACCATCAAAAAGATCAGGAGAAGAAAAGGACTGGCCAAACCCCCAGAAAAACCAAATGGCAACAAGCTGCAAAAACACAGATGGCAAGTACCTCAATGAGCACAGTAGCATCAGAGATGGCAGGGCACAGCACTATATTATAGCACAGCACCTCATGGCCCCATCAGCCCCAAGAAAGCCCCTGGGGTGCTCACAGCCAGCTTTTAAAGTGTGCTGGGAGGGCCTTGACCTGCAATCCTGCTTCTCACAGGTGGAAATCAAGGGCAGGTGAAGCATATATAAGAGTAAGGGCAGCAGCCCTATAAGTAAATGAGTTTGGGTAAATTTTGTGGGATTTGGCCTTGTAGCTTAAGAGAAAGAGCAAGTGTCGGTTTTAGTATGGGCTTTTTCTGAAGCAAAACCAGTTCTTTTGTTCTACAAGATACTGGTGTGTAATTTTTCAGTAGGGGTGATGTTTCAGTTCATTGCTCTTAGGAGCAACTTTCCTGCAGCTGTTCCATGGATCCATTTTGGAAAGGTCTTCAACTGAGAGCAAGGTAATCCTTTGGAAAAAAAGCATGAATTAACTGCATTGTACTGTAAGCTGCGAGCAGTAAGAACATAGACTTCTGCCTCATCTTAGTGAGCTTCTGAGTGGTTCCTAGATTAAGCTTAATCTCTCTGAAACAAGGGTGAGTTATGAGCTCTCTTAAGTTGTTTCTCTCCCTCAGGCAGGAGCAGGGTTTCAGAGTTTGTCCTTGCCAGGGTCAAGATATGCTTTGAGGCACCTGACCTGAGGATGTGGAATGAGGTGGTGGAAAGCTGAGTGCTTGGGGCAGGTTCCTGCTGGACGGTGGTAGAGCGGCTCTGCAGGAGAGCATCCATTCTCTGCTTCCTTCTCTAGTGTTTCACCTATTAAAGAGCAGGCTCAGAAATGCCCTCTGGAGCGAGTGCCTGGGCTCACAGGGGCTGTGCCATTGCCCCAGGCCGGGCATGCCCAGGCCCGGGTCACACTGTGCTCCTCCAGTCAGGTCTCCAGCAGCTCTGCACTCCCACCCAGCCCTCCTTCCCTGTTTTTTCTCGCTGTTCCCTCCATCCAGAGGATCATTTTTCAGACAGCCCCAGTGCTTTGCCCTGCAGTCAGACTATTTAGTCTGGTTTTGGTGACCCTGTCTGACTGCTCAAGAATAAGCTCTCAGGTTTCTCTTTTCTCTGCAATCACTACACTTTTTTTTTAACCAAGTACATACCTTTGAGCCTCAGCTTTCTGAAGGACTTAAGGTGGTCCCATTCTCCTCCCTCTGTGTGAACGGAGATACTTGGAATAGTGCTGGGATTTGCATTCCTTTGCAATTGTGCTGCGGGAGTGCAGGGTTACCTTCCCTCCTAGTCACTGTGGAGTGCCCGTTCAGAGCTAGCATTTACCAAATAAAGGTGGAAAACGAGGAATACCCATGTTCTAATGTACAGGCAGTGCTCATCTCTGAGCTCTACAGCAAAGCCACAGCTAGAGTTTTCTTTGGAGCAGTGATGGTTACACTTTCTCGTTTGACTAAGGTGTGCTGGAAAAGCCCATTGGGCTTTAAATGTGAATTCCAAAGCTTGTCGAGATTGCCAGGAGCTTTCTTTTGTGTTGCTGAGCACTGTCCACAGCCCCCAGCAAGGGTTCACTGTGCATTGTGAGCTCTGTGCCGAGTCAGCACAACGGCTCAGGGATGGCTGCGCCTGGGCACCAGTTAATTTGGGTTTAATTACTACGCATGGAGTAGCTGATAGCTCATCATGGGCTTTATGCTTTAGATGTTACTCTAGCTTCTAAAATACAGCAGTTGCTAAATGTGCAGGATGGCTTTTTAAACTCCTGGGCCCTGGAAGGGGTTAAAGCGTGAAATCCCTTTCTTCATAAATAACAAGCAAAGAGCATAGTTTAAAAATAAAATACAAGGGACTGATGCCATATGATATAAAATTTCTGGAGCTTCACACTGGAGCAGCAAAAGTGCTGACTGTGACAAGCTGGGGAGGCCTCCGCATCGATCCGAGAATGGAAGTTACGCAGTGCCCGGTGCGGGGCTGGGACAGGCAGATTCATCCCGATTTATTGGGCCTGTGCAAAGCACGATCACTGCTGCCTGCAGATCATTCAGCTGCTGTGTGCTAATGAAGTCTGTGTTAATGAGCCACTGTGGATTGATTTCTGTGATGAACATGAGCCGGCAGTGTGCCCTCGCAGCCCAGAAAGCCAACCGTATCCTGGGCTGCATCAAAAGGAGCGTGACCAGCAGGTCGAGGGAGGTGATCCTGCCCCTCTACTCTGCTCTCGTGAGACCTCACTTGGAGTATTGTGTGCAGTTCCGGTGTCCTCAACATAAAAAGGACATGGAACTGTTGGAACAAGTCCAAAGGAGGGCCACGAGGACGATCAGGGAACTGGAGCACCTCCCGTATGAAGACAGGCTGAGAAAGTTGGGGCTGCTCAGCCTGGAGAAGAGAATGCTGCGTGGAGACCTCATAGCAGCCTTCCAGTGTCTGAAAAAGGGGCTATAGGGATGCTGGGGAGGGACTCTTCATGAGGAACTGTAGTGATAGGACAAGGGGTAATGGGCTAAAACTGAAACAGGGGAAGTTTAGATTGGATATAAGGAAGTTCTTTACTGTAAGGGCGGTGAGGCACTGGAATGGGTTGCCCAGGGAAGTTGTGAATGCTCCATCCCTGGTGGTGCTCAAGGCCAGGTTGGACAGAGCCTTGGGTGGCATGGTTTAGTGTGAGGTGTCCCTGCCCATGGCAGGGGGGTTGGAACTGGATGATCTTAAGGTCCTTTCCAACCCTGACTATTCTATGATTTGTTTGTCTCAGCCTCTCAAATGGGTCTGGAGGAACTTGGTGTTTGACCTTCAGTGTGTCCAATGAGAGTGGGGAGACACCGTGCTCCCAGGTCTGGGGGGAAATCTCGTTCTCCGGGGCTCATCCCTGCTCCAGGATTCTCTCAGGCTCTGCTTCCACCACAGGTTTGAGGCTGGGGTTATTTCTATTTCAATGGGCCTTGCTGCAGTGGAGGGAAGAGACGATGACTTCCCAGCTCTGATGGATGAGGCTCTGGGGGTGGCAGGGGCTGAACCCCTGTCACAGCCCCGCAGTGGCGTTGCAGGGGCCATCAGTGGGAAAACCACAGCGAATTGATTTTAAAAGGTGGGTGGTGGGGTCCCTGCACCCCCTTCCACCCCACACCCAGCAGCTTTTCAAGTGGAACAGCCTGCAGCTATTACAATAAACACCTCAGCCGCAACCTGTCTCTCATTTGCATATTAGCAGCCTTAATTTTGATGAAATATGCAAATGTATGCAAAATGAAATTCATCTCATAATGACACAAGGCGATTAAACAATTTTTATGCTTAAATATTCTGTTTAATGAAATCAAACAGACCCATGCGTGTGACAAATTTGCCTCAGCATGGAGAAATTAGTGGATATCAGAAAACTAACACAGAATCCCAAACATGGGACGTACTGCGCTGGGCATTGAAATCGCCTCTTCAGCGTGGAAATAATCAGTGTTTCTGATAATCAAATGACCTGGAAATTATATTACAGTGAACTGCTAAAGTAAGTTAGTGGTAAGGTACTTTGTTTGCTACTCTCCAAAGAAATCCCATTCTCCGCCCATCTTTTATTTATGTTCCAGATGTTAAATTGAGTAAATGTACTTCCAGGTTCTTTTTGGTGTGTTTGTGGTTTAAAGGCAAAGGTGATGGTACAGCCTCCTTGGTCGGCCTGGTGCCATGGGACAAACCCTATGCTGGTCCCTGCTGGCATGGTGCTTTATCCTGGCACAGAACTTTATCCCAGCTCCAGGGCCTGGTCCCTGGTCAGTGCTGAGGCGTGCTTGGTGACGAAGGTCCCTGCTCCAGCGCCAGTCCTGTGGGCACCTCCTGCTTTTGTTCTCCATCCATCAAGTCCTTGGCACAAGTTATGTGCCTCTGTCCAAGGCACATCAAAGGTGGCAGTGATGTGAGCAGAGGGGAAGGAGCCCTCTCTTTGAGAAGCAGCCAGTTAGGAACCGTTTCCAGTTTGGTGCCTGTTCCTGCTCTCCACTGAAGCAGCCGATTCCTTCTGCACAGCTCTGCAATCCCAGCATGGGAAACACGATCCCGGGGCTCCAGCCAGTGACTCCCAGTCCCGGGGCTCAGCCTGTTACTGTTAATAGCTTGTCCAGATGTCGTTGCTTTCCCCTCTCAGTTCAGATATGATAAACCTCAGGTAATTTAATATCAGCCCCATGCACACTTGTGCTTTATTTTTCTGTGGACTATTTTTATTGCATGTAAGTTTGAAAGGAAGTTCCTGCTGATGGTTTTCCCATGTTCCAATTAACTTTGTTGTGCTGAATAACAGGCAAAGTCACAGCTGACAGCCTTGTTTTCTAGGCCCAGAGGTGGTGAAGGTCTGAACCCCTCATCGGGGTTGCCTGATGAGGTTGCACTCTAGGATGTGTTTCCCAGCACTTACTCTGTCTTATTTGTGGCTTTGTTTTGCTTTTTGCGTGCAAAATGGAAGTTTCTGCTGCTTCCCTTGGGTGTCTTTGTGCATCTTTCTGCCAGGAAAAGAGAATAAATCTGAGCTCGGGTCCAACTCTTTGTACCTCCCATGGAATATTGGCACAGAGGCAGCCTGCACCCCACCTCCCCCTCCTCCTGCCCTTGCTCTGAGGAGGTTGGCAGCACCAAGCCTGGTTCCTGGTTCAGCGGCTGGTGGCTCTTGCTTTCCTCCAAGAGGCCCTTCCTGCCACGAAGGGGTCTGACTGGTGCCCAGCATGGAGCTTTGCTCCAGCCCTGATAAGACCAGCATGTTTCCCTGGACTGAAGCAATAGCAGGGTTGGAAACACTCTTTGCTTTCTTCAGTCATTGCAGACTCATCCCAAGTTTTATGTCTGGAATCTTTTTTGCCTCTCCCATCAGAACAGCATCCAGATTTTCCTGTTTCCTCCCTCGTACTCCCGCGTGTCTCAGCTGTTTCAAGCACTGTCTCCCAGCCGTGTTTCTCTTGGTTGTATTCTGTATTTTCCTAATTCTTCCAAGTCCTGTGCCTCTCGCCATTGGTATCTTCAATTTATCCCAGTTGAGTTTTATCTCCAAACTCTATTGACAGTGTGTTTGTTCCCTCTTTGAGAGCACTGACTGTGCGTACAACCCCTGTGACACTCATCCTGCTGCTCCAGTTTGGTTCCATGGAGCAGCCCTAGGGTTCCTGCTCCTGAAACTGCCCCAGGGGAGGGGTGCTGGTGCTGGTGGCAGCTCTGGAGCTGTCCCACACCCACCCAGGCCTTGTGCATCTGGAAATACCATCACTGCCTCCGGCTTCACAGAGTGTTTTAACTACTGCTCCCTCCTGGCCTCACACTCCCCTGCGCAGCGTGGCCCCGACTTCCCCTCCTCTCCTCCTGGGCTGTCAGGGTGTAATTGATGATTTTAGGGAGTAGCTGACTCGGGCTGCCCCGTTCTGCTCTGTGAGCTCATTCCCGCAGCCTGGAGCCGGAGCCCGGTGCCTCGCTGTCGGAGCTGGGGGCTGGGGCTGGGCACCTCTGGCCAGGCTGGGGCTGTTCTGGCTCCGCTTTGTCCCATGGAGATGCCTGATATGCGGTTTGCCCCGACGGACAAGGGTATCGTAGGGAGCACACCATGTCCTGCCATGCTGTGCTGTGTCCTGCCACGCTCTACGCTGCATCAAGCTGTGTCATGCGGTGCCATGCTGCACCCATCTGTGCCATGCTGTTCATGCCGCATCGCCATGCAGAGCTGTGCTGCATGGAGCATGCCTCCCCAGTCCCTCAGCCCGGTTTACAACTGGGAGCTGCACAGGCATTTCTGGCTCCTTCCTTGCCCCATGGGAGACCCCGGCCGCAGGGCTCGGGTGAGGGGCCGGGTGCCCTGGGTGCCTCTGGACAAGGCTCCCTTCCTGTGCCAAAGCTTACACAGTGCTGGGAGCGGAGCTGCAGCTGAGGCGGACCCCTGCCAGGCCTCATAGCACAGCCATGATGTAAGAGCAGCAGTCAGCACCCCCCTCCTGTGGGAGGGTTAACCCTTGCCGGGAGGGACTCGCGGGCGCTGCTTCCTGCCCAGGGGATGCGGGTTTGCCCCTCGCCTTGAGGTGCTGCACCCCATCCGCTTGCACCCACCCTGCTCTGCAGCACCCCGGTACCTGTGGGATGTCTGCTCCCTCTGGGAGTCTGGGATCACCCTGGGAAGTGTTGTCCGCACTGATGAAGTCGGTGGGTTGCCACATGGAGCACTGGGCTGTGCCAGCTGCGTGGTCCATGCTGTGGTGATGTGTGGCTGTGTCAGGCAGCAGTCCTGGGTGTCCCACAGTATCATGTCCCTTAGTTCTGGCACTCGTTGGGTGCCATGACCTGTGTCCCAGCCTCATCCTCTATGCTCTGCATTTAAATCACTCCTAAGGCAACAGGTTATGGGCTGAGAAGTCCTTAAATTATCTGAGGAAGTTTATGAACTTTCACAGCATAAAATGAATGTGACATTTCCTCACCATAATAGATGTTCATCAGAAATGACTTGATCCAAACAGCCTTGTGCTGCAAAGCCACTGGGCCATGAAAACCCTTCGACAAAACAACGTCCTTTAAATGTGGCTTTGCTGGAATTAGGGCTGATTGTGATTGGATGGCTCAGTGTTCTGACCTTGTCCTATTCCCGTGTTCTGACAATGCACTGAATATTTGTAGTTGTTCGCTCTGGATGAGCTTTCTCCTAAAGTGAGGCATGTACAGCTGCTGTGCTTGGTTTTCTGCATGGATTTAACTTGATCAAGAAGAGGTGATGTTGCCAGTGCTTTCCCTGCTAGACTTCCTAAATAGGCCATGTTGGACTAATAGAAACGGGTACAGGAAGACGTTCTTCATCCAGTGACCATGCAGTGCAAATGCACTCTTGTTTTACTGGTTAGGACTTGCGCTGTGCTGGGAGCTGTGGCAGCTCCATTGCAGCTCGCAGGAGCTGTGCTTGCATTTGGGCAGCTCTGGGCAGCAGTCCTGGCCCTGTCCCCATGTGGCTCCTGCAGTGGAGGGTTTCCTTCAGGGACCAGACAAGCAATGGCTGAATAAATAGGCGAAGTGGAGGCAATTCCAAGCTCGTATCATGTTACAGTAATCAGAGGGTAAAATTGTTTTTCACTGTGACCTTGTTACAACCATTTGTGAAGTCTGTGGAGAGCACTGCATGTCTACACCAGCCCTCCCCTCGGAGAGCGTTGCTCTTCCTCTCTGGTGTCAATTAAAGAGGAGCATTCCATGGGGAAGGGGATGAGGGAGCGTGCGGCGCTGCAGGGGCTCTCTGAGGATGTGGGCTGGGTTTGGGATGAGAGCAGTGGGGAGCTCCCGTCCCCGGAAGGCCCCGGTTGTGCTGGTGCTGCACAGTGGGAATCATGTGGACGGCTGGAGCCTGATAGTGCTGTTAATTGATTTCCTTTTGATAGTGTGCGCTGGAGTTTATTGTCAGACTCACGGCACAACTGGAGGGCTGTCTGTTGTTACCCGTCTAAATAAATACGGGTTAACAACAAATCTGAAACATCTGCTTGGGATGAGGCTGCCTCGCTGTGAAGACATTCCCAGTGAAGCGCCTCGGACATGGAGCAGGAGCCCCAGCACTGAGGAATGTGGCTGGAGGCTGCTCGCCACAAGTTTGGCCACCGCTGCCTGTGTCTGACTGGGAGTGATGGGGCTCTGACCTCTGTGGGATCACCGGTGCTCCTGGGAAAGCTGCTGGGGCAGCATGGCCACTGCTGTCCCAGGGCAGAGCTTGACCTGTGCAGGGCTGGGCTGGGGTCTCACGGCCCTCTCCCTGTGCACAGCAGCCCTGGGAATGGCGCAGTGCTGGCTGCTGACCCAAGCATCAGCGGAGCCCTCGGTTTTGGTAAGGCTGGCGATGCTCAGAGCCCTCGGATGCTAAAGGGTGTCTCAGGCTTTGAAGCCATTCGCAGACTCCTCCTGCACAAAGGCTGCTCCTACCAAAGAGCTGAAATCCAAGCAAAAAGCTGCCCAGAGAAGAGCTGAGCTCCAGGGTGCAGCCACCGAGGATGAGGATGGTGCTGGTGGGTGCTCTGGAGCTCCCCGGGCTCCCCAGCATGCAGGATCAGGGACTGAGCTCAGCCACCCTTGGAGATCAGATGAATACGGGGGGAAGAAGGGAGGGCTTTCTCACAGGAACCTTGTGGGAAAAGCAAAACCTCTGTCATGGTTCACTTACTGCCCGCCCAGCGCCATCCCCGAGGGAGCCGGTCAGGCGCCATAAACCCAGGCAACTGGCCCCGGAAATAGGTGAAAGGATGTAAATGTGCTGAGGAGATGTGAATGTGCCACCCCGAGGGAGCTGCTGCAGGTACCCCACGGTGTCTGCGTCAGGGGCTCACTGCTGTGCACCCCCAGGGCCATGCTGGTGCTGTGGCTCCAGGGTCCTGAGTGCACTGGTACCAGCAGTGTGCGCGGAGACTCCGGAGGGGTGCACAGCACTGTGCCCCCAGCCAGGAGCACTTCCAGTGGGCATCCTGCAGGGAGGATCCGGACGCGTCAGGACAGCCAGAGCCTGCCAAGGGAGCCTGGAAATGGTCTCAGACCGGCACCTGAGTTCAGAGGCATGCCGAATGCTTGTGGAGCACGAACGAGGCTGGAATTGCAGCACGCGTCAGTGCGGTGCTGAGGGGCCTCGGGGCTGCTGATGCAACAAACAGTTTTATTTATTCCTGGCTGCATGGGGTGCTCTGTGCTGAATAACTGCTGGTGCCGAGTCAGTGGAGGCAGCGCGGAGAACAGCCTGCGAGCGCAGGCTCGGGGCACACTGTAAATTAAGCACTGGAGGATGGCGTGGAGACAGGATCTGTGTTAACCTCACACACCAGGAATTTGCGAAAGCCACTCTGGCCACACTTATCCTTCCTCCCTCGATGTCTGAGACAGGCCAGAGCCTGTCAGCTGGTCATCTGCTTGCATCCTCCTAAATCAGTGCTCTGCTCTCGCTCCTTCCTGAGCACAATCCTATCTCCTCGCCGTTGGACAGCAGCCAAGCGCAATCACTTCTCTGAAAGACTTGCTAAATATGTTCAGCAAAAGAATTTAATGAGTCTCCTTCTCTTCCACATGAAGCTTTTTAGGAAAAAAAGGGGGGAAAGAAGGAAAATTAAAAAGCTCACGGTCCTCCAAGTCCATCTTTGCTCGCTGTTGTGGCCTTGCTGCTCTATTCAGGATTTTAGTGACTCCAGCTCGGCAAGTGGAGCCTGGGAGCAGAGCCTGGTCCTGCCCATGCACCCTGAGTGTTTTGGTGGGAATTGCTGAGCATCCCTCCTCCTGCTGGAGGAGCCCATTTCTGGGACTTGGAGTTTAAAGGGCGGTTTGGTCAGGATTTTTGTTTTCAGTTTGGACTCCTGTGGGAGATGAATCACAGCTACAGAAGTTTGGCTGAGCATCCTTGGCTTTTGCTGAAACACGAATGTGAGGGAGCACAGGGATTGGCACGTGTCCCTCCTCAGAAGAGTGCTCCTAACAAGTGCCGTATATCCCTACATAGAGGCTTCCCAG
The DNA here is from genome assembly GCA_028858755.1 of Ara ararauna. NCBI lineage: Eukaryota > Metazoa > Chordata > Aves > Psittaciformes > Psittacidae > Ara > Ara ararauna. The sequence goes on along the minus strand of CM054387.1, from coordinate 15,022,038 downwards.
GACTGGGAGCCGTGGCCATCCCGTGCTTCCACAGGGCGAAGGGGAGACCCGGGGCAGGACCCGTGTGGTCCATGGGGAGCAGATCCACATGGATGAATCCGCCAGCAGGGCTGGCCGAGCTGCCTGCTGTCAGGCTGATGAGTTGGGAACCAATTTGTTATGGAATTTATGAAATGTTATGTAACGGTGAGGAACCAAAAGACAGACTCTCTTAAAATGATATCCTGGTTAATAATCTCCTCCATCCATCACTGCTGTGCCAGGATCCTCTCGCTCCTATGCAGAACATAAATTACTGGGGGCTCTATAGGTGGTGGGAATTGCAAACAGCTGCTTTACCATGGATTACCCCTCCTGCATCATCCACAGGAGAGAGCAATGCCCTCATGCACTGGGCTGGGGATGGTGGTGAGAGCAGCCTTGGGGCTTTCTGTCCCAGGCTGGTACCACTGACAGCCCAGAACCTGCCCTTGCCTGCAGCCACATCCGTGACACCATTTCCCATGTGGAGCAGCTCTGGAAAAGTTTGGGTTTCCAGGAGCAGCTCAAAGGGCAGCCGAGTTGGCTCCTGTGTGAGCGCTCCTGTGCTTTCCAGAGGCCTGGGAGCGCAGCCCTGCTCTCTGTGTTTGTAACCAGGGTGTGATACTTTAGCCCTGATGATGCAGAATCCATATTTGTACTGTATATCGTCTGCACCCACGTTGCTCCTTGTGCCCATGAGGGCAGAGGTGCAGGATGCGGTAGACACCCATCCTCCTCCTGCCGAGCATCTCTAGTACTGGCTTCAAATCTGACTTCATGCATTGAAAGCACCTGAGCCTGGGTGCCAAGCTCCCCAGTTAAGAAGCCTCATTTTCAAAGGGACAGCACTTGCTGAAACCCCTTTTTGGTGTCCCAGGTACTTACTCCAAATCACTCATCACCTCTGCAAACTTGGCCATCTCTTTTATTTCACAGCATCTGCGCAAGGCAGCCAAAGCTAATGGTGGTTTTGGCTTTTGTGTGAAGCTAAGGGTTAAGGGGAAGGGATCAAACCACAGAATATATAGTGAATGCAGCTTTTCTTGTTGGTGCTGCATTGTGATATATTTAAACTTTCATTTAGTATAAATACTGCAGGTCAAATCCCAGACAGATTCACCAATTATATTTTCCCCTATTAGATGAAATATGTTTCTAATTTGCCTATAGTTTTGTTTTATTAGACCTGAGGCAGCAAGGGTGACCCTGCTTCAAAATAACCTTTTCAGATAGTTTAGCCCCCGTCTTTTGCAAATAGAGTTTGAAAAAGCAAAAATGTGCCAGTCTATGTTTGAAGTGAGGGTTTTGTGAACTCAATGCCTTCCCACGTGGCGCAGGGGCCCCTCCATGCTCGGGGCCTTTGGAAACGTGTGGTACAGACCCACTGCTCTGTGCAGACCCACAGCAGTGGTTATTTTGGACAGCGGATTTGGGCCAAAGGACTTTTGTTTCTTTAAAGTGGAATCAAGTTTAGTGTCAGCGTTTCCTGGGTTGAAATGCTTTCAAGCCTGGTGGCCTGTGAACACAGCAGCTCCCTGCTTTTCTCAGAAGTAAGGAAGGAACCTGCCTCTGACCCAGAGAGCTGCATCCATCGGGCATCTCTCAGGATCAGCTTTCCTTTCTGTATGTGGTGAAGACCAGCGAGATCAGTTATTTTTACTTCATGCAATTCCATTTTTCTCCTGGCTTATCTGATCTGCTTATTTCACCAAGGGCTGTATTTCCTCTGGGCTCTTAAGGAAAGCTCCTATTCAACCGCAGTGGCAGATACCCATCAGCTCTGATGGCAGAGTGCTATCGCCACTGGCATCACGCCAGCTTACAAATCCATGGAGGGGTTTAACAACGTGGTCCTATGCGCCTGTGGAAGTTTTCCTCAGCATCTAGGGGCTTTGCCCCAGCACTGCCCCTCCATAGAGCCTGGTGCCTCTGGGTGCCTCGGTCCCACAGCCAAGTGCAGAGTGAGCTCCTAGCTTTAAGAAGTTGCTTAAATCATAGAATCCCAGACCGGTTTGGGTTGGAAGGGACCTTAAAGCTCCTCCAGTTCCAACCCCTGCCACGGGCAGGGACACCTTCCACTGGAGCAGCTTGCTCCAAGCCCCTGTCCAACCTGGCCTTGAACACCACCAGTGATGGGGCAGCCACAGCTTCTCTAGGTGACCTGTTCCAACCTGTCTGTTGTCCCTACCTCTTTGCCTGCAAAAAGCAGGTGCTTGAGTAACTTCTCCCTGACTCCTTCAGTCCTATTTCCCATATTCACACCAACTGGGTCCTTGCTCATTAGTCACTGCCAGCGTCAACACCATGGAGGATAAGAGCAGGAATGATGGTGTTGCCATTGCTTTCACTGGCACGAGTTGTACTGCAAAATAATGGTAAGAGCAAAGCTCTTCAGTTTGAAATGAAGACCAGTTACAGAGCAGGATGTACCTTACACAGAAAATGGGTTTTAAAATAACATTTTGAATTGAGAAAATCAAGCCTTGAAGGTTCCTGAAATTTGATATTCTCAGCAAATACTACTCGTTACTAGTTAAATATTTGAAGCACAAAGATAAACCCCAAGTGAAAAGGATCGTCAGTAGCAAAACGAAATCCATGTAAAAATGTACTTGAAACCAATCTATTCCTGTGAAACATTCCCATGCCATTGAAATTGCAGTTTCCAGGGGAAATGCTCCATCAGGTTTCCTACCGATGCTACTGCAGGCCTGGAACCCCAGAGCTGCACTACTTCAGACACAGCTCAAAGTGATTTTTGTCAAGTCTTTAAAACCTTTTAAGTCTTTATGGAGAGAAAATCCCTCTCTGCGCTCTCATGGAATGGAGCTGGCTCTGGGAGGACTCTCCTCTCCTGCCTGTGCTGTTGGGATAAGATGTGCTGCAGGTTCCACTCCCAGGAGGACCTCATCCCATGGCAACAGTGCCCTCAGCCCTTCACTGCCTGGCTTGTCTCTATCCTGCTTTATCCCCAGGAATCCTCGCTCCTGCTGAACAATAGTCATGGGGAATCCTTCTGCTTGGCTGCAGTGTTTAACAGAGGGGTTTGCTCCCCTGGTGCTGAGCCCCCTGGCCCAGCCCAGGTACAGGGTGCGCACTGGGGCAATCACTGCTGTACAGCTCCTTGTGGAATGCCGAGAGCTTGCACTTGCTCTGGAGGCTGCTGCCAGTGCTGAGGACCTCGTAGACCTTGGCCAAGCTCTTGCATCACAGGGACAAGGTGGAACTTGATCTTAAGCAAAACAGAGACCTCGCCAAGAGCTTCAACTGGGAAACTGGAGCTGGAAGGAGTGAGATTTCCATCATCCCAGCACAGCCGGACAGCTGCGGATGGATGGGCTGGAGCTGGAGCCGGGTGCATGGCAGAGCTCTCCATCACCTTCATCCTACCCACAGCTCTGCTCTGAGCACGGGATGGAGCAGGACAGCGGGAGACTCGCTGGGAAAAGGAAGTAAAGGCAACCCTTGGGCAATGGGCTTGTAGGGTCCTTCCTTGTCCTTCTCTTTTTTTCCTCCTTTTCCCCTCCCCAAATTTTCACCCAGGTGCTTTGTTCTGTTGTATCAAAGGATGGCTGTGCGTCACAGACCTTGCTGCCACAGAGGTGTGTGGAGAAAGTGCAGGGCAGAACCCTGACTTGGGAATATTGCCCCTGGGAGGCCAAACCCTGGTCCTGCACAACGCATATGCTGAATGTTAACCATGGACTTGAACTCTGTCCTGTGAAAAAGGATGCATTTCATAGCCAAGGATGCAGGAAGCCACAGTGCATGGCACAGGAAGGTGAGGCAGGTGCAGAGCAGCAAAATGCTCTTCAGCTTTTCAATACTGATCATGGAAATTTCAGTATCCCAAAACCTGAAAGGGAATCAAATATCCCAAATGGCGAAATCTCTAAATAAGGAAAAGGCAAGTGTGCTTTTATCGAATCCCTTGGTCCCAGTGCTGGAAGTTATAGCAGCCATAAACTTTATTTACAGTCCTGCTCCAGCATATTCTGTTTACAGACCCTGCTGGCTGCCCTGGCACTGCCCAGAGATCCCAGGGATGGAAAACATCAGTTCTTTGAGTCAGAGGAATGGGGAGGAGCAGTGATGTTCTCGCAGCAACCTCAGGAGCTGTGTGCCTGCTGCCTGCTCCATCCTCACCCGTGAGTGCAAATCCTTCAAGTAGCTTTTATGTGATGAAGTTTCTTAAAAAAGTAATACCTTACCTGTGAGACAGGATATTGTTCTCTTCCAGACAACATTCCTGGACACGCTGGTGTCCCTTGCAAAGTAGAGGTGGATAATATGGAAATAAACCAGTAAAGATTGGACTCTTTCACTTATTAGTTACAAACGTACAACAGAGCAAGCACGTCTGTCACTGAGGGATGGACCAGCAGGATATAGTAGCACACATGGGATGCTCTGTGTGCCCCATCCTGGGCTGTCACTGAGCATCATCCCAGTGTTAACCAACGGGAGCATCCAGGCTGCAGCACGGGTGGGAGCAGTGGCTCTGGGGAACACCCAGGCCAGCCTGGAGGAAGGTCTTTCGTGCTTGTTCTCCCCTCTGGAGAAGCCCGATGTGCTCCTGTTGCAGTGCTGTGTGCAGGCTTCTCCATGTCAGTGGCAAGAGTGAGATGTTGTTAGATATGAATTCTGGTTGAACTTCCAGAAATAATAGGATGTGGCTTTTCCCTAATACTTGGAAACCTGCCTGTGCAACCATACACACTGTGTTTTCCTACCCAGCACCATGGTCAGCTTGGGGATTTTTAGGTATTTTGTTTGAAATTATTCTAATTTCAGCATTTCTGAGGTAATTTTCTGTCTGTGGTTTATTGCCTGGGAACTGGGGTCTTCCAGGGGAGATGAACACAACCAAGTGGCCGGTATCGACCCCTTGGTGCGTGCTGAAAGGAGCTGGTCCAGGGCTCTACACGGTTCACGTGGATAACCGGCTGGGATGTACAGGGAAACCAGAGCACAGCAAGGGGGGTAACACCCTACACCCAGGCAGGAGCTGGAATGGGGTTTCCAGACCCAAAGCAGTTAATGCGAGGCAGAACCTAACTGCAGACTTCATTATCCACACTCTGTGCCTAGATATTTGTTGCTGGATTGTCTCCTGCAAAGGGCAAGCATGGTTTGCTTGAAGGGAAACCGAAGTGGTGCTCGTTGTTCTGCTGGATGCTGCAGCCCCACGTGCTGAGCAGGAGGTGATGGGGAGCAGGGATAGGCAGGTCATTTCATTCTGATGGAAGGGTCCAGAAAGCATCCTGATATCCCTGCCCTTGCCACACAGCTGGGATGACCCTGCTGGCAGAGCCCGGGTCCTCCAAGCTGTGGGCCTGGGGCTCTCCAGGATGTGCTTATCTGGCAGCTTCTGCTGCCCGAGGCATAACCAAAGAGATTCTTCAGCAATGGAAAAGTTATTTTCTTAAATGGACATTAATGTTTTTTCCATTAATTGGAAGAAATTCCAAGGCCATGGAAAACCTTGAAGTGATATCACTGTGAAAAACTGCAAAAAATTCACACTGAAAAGGGCTTATGAAATCCAGACTTTTCCCAACCAAAAGGGACTTTAAAATAAACCCCTCTTCCTGCCCCGGGGCCTGTGCTGTAAGGACCAGGACAGCAAAGGACATCTCCCCTTGGCAGGGCACTGTGATGCTGGCCAGGAGACTGGGCTGCCAGAGGGAGCAGCATCTCATCCCATCCCACCCCATCCTATCCCATCTGACCCCACCCCACCCCATCCCACCCCTCCTCCATGCCTGCCCCCCCCAAGAGCCAGGAGACCCCTATAAAGCAGAGCCTGTCGTCGGCTCAGCTGGCTTATTACAGGTGCTGTCAGCAGCCTGGCTCTTCTCCCTTGATTTATCACAGCAAGTTCCTGGAAGGAAAGAGGACAAGCAGCACAACCCGGAGCAGCACAATGGTCCCTTGAGCCCTTTGGGAAGGCTGGAAGAAGCTGGCAGGGTGTGGGGCTGGCACAGAGCAGCAGGATGAGTCCCTGCCCTACAGCAGATGGGCTGGTTCTGCAGTTCTGCTGTGCCAGACGTGGCTGGGTGATGCGGTCACAGACGCAGGATTTCACCAAACCTTGGCTCCTGTGCTGCACATTGCGCTCCTGTCCCTCCGTCCACCCTGCCAGAGGCTGAGCCTGGGGCTGGTGGAGCTGCTGGCAGTGGGGGAAGCAGCATCACGCCAAAACACTGCCAGTGCTGGGGCAGGAGGGTGGTGGCATCACCCGGCTGCTGTCACCGCGCGCTGCATCCCACACCCGCAGGCAGTGACCCAGCAGCCTGGCTCACACGCAGCAATCCACCATGTGCAGAACTGGAACTTCAATTTGCCTTTAATTCTTCCCAACTTGCCTCGTCCCCAGTATCTCCCTGCTCCGTCAGACGGTCCCTGTTCCAATACAAACACAGATCTTTCTGGAAATGTGATTTATTTCCCCTAATTTTGATCTTTTCTTGCATTCTTCAGTTTAAGAAGCAGAACCCGTGAAGAGTTTGGCTGACATGAGTATTTGTGGAAAGATTTCCTTTTATCCCCTCTTCCATATTTTTCTCAAAACCAGCTACCTAAATCCAAATAAGATTAAGAGAAAAACCTTTAAAATGGGTTACATTAATTTAGTAACTGGTTCCTTTGTAACGATGAAAGAAGCACAATATTCTTATGTAATAAGTCCTGCTTTATAAATGCATTAATTCTTAAACTATATTGTTTTAATAAACAAGGCTCTAGACATGCCCAAGGGCACTGTTATTCTCAGAAGAGTTTTCCAAGAAGGCTTGTGTTGTTGGATTATTATTCCATGACTTCCAAGTTCACTGAGTGGAGCTATTTTTTTTATACTCATATTGCAGTAAAAACAACAACTTTCAAATACTTTGTCAAGTAGATTGGGAATCAAAATGGAAACTATTTGTGTAGGATGAGAAGTGCTGAAAGCCTCTCGTTTCATGCAATTAGATTTGGAATCTGGGGCCTGGCTCACATTCTTTAGGAGAGTGTTTTCAGAAGGCTCCATGAACGTGGGGTGGAGGTGCAGGGAATTGAGGTCATTGCCGGGATCAGGGGCTGATCCCACTCAGGGACACATCTGAGTGGTCATGGTGAGATGTGCCCAGTGGTGGCACAGGGAAAACACCACAGGAAGCCAGGAAAGGCCTGGAAAAGGTGCTGTGCCAGGGCAGCTTGTGCCGTCCTTAAAGGAGGAAATGTTCATGGTGTGTTCACACCATTTAACCACTGATATTGTGTCACTGTGCAGTTCTGGGGCTCCGTGTTCTCATCCCACCATTCCACCCACCACCGGAGAAGAGCCACTCACCTCCCTTGCCATGGACCAGATGCAAATGAAGGGAAACCTCACCCGTTTGTGCCTCCATCAGGCATCTTCTGCCTTATTTCCTTGAATTATTAGCTCTCTTTTATTGGGTTTGGCTTGCAGGAGGATGACTATTTCATCCATCAAATCAGAATCTTTTTAACACTAATACTGAATTTATAGAAGTGGTTAAACGAAGTGTTGACAATATGGACAATGTGTTTCTGATTAACGCTGCAATTTAACGTGGAACTGCCAACTGCCGAGAGTTACTAAAACAGAGCAGCATTTTTCCAGCCCTGGTGGGCTGGGGCTCAGCGTCGCAGCATGAGCACCACAAAGGACCAACCACGGTACCCCCAAAAGCTCTGCTCTTTCCCTGGTGATCACACCTGAGCTTTGCTCCTCTCCTTTTACTGTCCTGGTTGGTGCACTTGCTGGTGTCACCGTCCCTGCAAGTGTTCACACACCGTGTAGACGAGGCCCTCAGTGTCGTGGGTTAGTGGCGGCCCTGGCAGTGCTGGGGAATGGTTGGACTGGATGAGCTCCAAGCTCTTTTCCAACCCAGTTGGTTCTATGATTCACACGGGGCAGGGGGCTGGAAGCATCCAAGCCCAGGGGGACCGGGCTCTGTGGTCACAGTGCTGATGCTGAGCTGCACCGTTGGTATGAGCACGTGGCACAGCATGAGTGTGGAAGCCGGGATAGGATAGAACAGGGGCTCCCTTTACCTTTGAAGGACAACAAAGCAGATTAAAACAGCTGTTTTTTTCCTTTTTTTCAATCTGTGACACAATAAAGGAGGAGTTGTACAAAGGAAACGGCAACAGGAACAAAAGGGAGAGGGAGAAGGGGAGTGCAAGTGGAGTGGAGCCATCGCTGCAGTATCTCACAGGGGTGGCATGATCACAGTCTGCATGAGAGCTATCACTTCTACCTGCAGTCTCCTTTGAGAGCACTTGCAGGCCCAGGAGCTTTGATTCCCTCCTTTCCTCTCCTCATTAATCGCCTTCAGTTGCAATACTGAACTTCTGAAATTCAACAGCTACTAAAACATCAAGGCTTTGGGGCTGGAAAAGCCTTGTGGAGTGGGAGGTTTTGGCTTCCCCAGGTTCAGAGCTGCAGCTGCAGTTCAGGAGTTTTCTTCCTCTAGTTTTATGTGTGCTGGGTTTGCTTCTTGCTCAAGGGGGATCCAGTTTGAGGATGTGTCGGCCCCATGTGCAGCACACGGCTTGGAGAACCCAGTAATCCCGGCTGGTGCGGAGAGCACACCCCATTCCATGTGACACTGGGAGCTGCGCCCACCCTGCACATGGCAGGACCTGCATTAACGTCAGTCCTGCTGCTTATCCCTCTGTGGATGCTCATCCAGAGCCTCTCCTATCAGTGTCACCTCCCCTGCAGCGATGGAGCTGCAGTCATGGCAGCACTAAATCTGGGATAACCAGGCTGCCCGGGACCTGCTAAAACCAGGCTCATCCCTGGTAGCAGCGGTGAAGGGAAGGATTTCCAGTCTTGAGAAAACATTAAAATCACTGTTAAACCTTCACTCAAAGCTTGAACTAAGGCCAGCCTGACCCTTGTCTCAGCTCCCTTTTCCTCATTCCCCAATCTCTTGCAGTTCTCCTCCTCCCCACCCACCCCCAAAATATTTCAACCCCTGTCTGGCCTTGTTTAAGAGTCAGCTTCAATGGTACCTTTGTTAAGGGCAAAATCTCATTAAATGTGAGGTAAGAGGAAATGAAAAAGTGTAAAATATCCAGATTTATTACCTGTTGTCTTCTGAGCATTTGAAAATCAGGACCTGGGGGCACAGGGCCAGTGGGATCATAGCTGGGGGCCTGCACCCCCCCACTGCCTGCACTAAGGGCACTGCTTGCTCCTAGCACCGCTTTATCAAAGGGAAAACACTGAGTTTTGTCCTTTTGGGGGTACAAAAATGAACTGATCTCAATGCACCAGGCTGCAGCCCTGAGCTCTGCTGCCCCGTGCACATGCAGGGAGGGGTGTTTGTTCGCTGAACTCAGAAGTTTTGCTCAGCTCAAGGGGAAAGGTTTTCCAGGACAGGGCTGCTCCTTCTCCTCTTTCAAAGGTGAACAGAAAAGCAAACCCAGTGAATTAATGTCGGCTTTAACAACACTGCTGAAAGGGGTTGGAGGCGAGGGAGCAGGACCCTCCATTCCTGGGCATCACCCTCGGGGTGCCCCCGAGCTGCTCGATCCCTTTCAGGACGCAGAAAGGATGCCAGGGCTAAAAAAAGGCAGTTTACCAGGGTGGAGAAATGCTCCCGTGCCCGCCATGAGGCCCATGGGCCCAAAGCCCAGCAGCTCCTGTTCACCTGAGCTCACACACATCTGTGAGCGCTCAGCTATGACGTGGTGTGAACCCCGGGCACCTTGGGGTGCAGATGGGCTGTAGGGGAGCAGGCAGCTCCCCCCAGCAGCTCTGCCTCGCTCACTGCCCATCGCCCACCAGCTCCTGCAGCAGGAGGCGCTGCTCCTTCCCTGGCTGGATCCGGCCCTGGAGCGGCGCTGGCTGCGGCACCCACGGGAGTCACCGGCAGCGGAACCCGGGCAGAGCTGAGCCCTAGCACGGGTCCTGGTGCACAAGGTAAGGCCGCCCTGCCTCTCCCCTGCCCGGTCCCTGCCGGTGATGTGCTCTGCTCTTGTCCTTTACACGAGTTACTTGCAGGAGTAACGCGAGGATTCCTCCTCCCTCCACGTGGAGTTTGGTGTCACTTGCGATAAACGCGCGTGGTGGCATCAGCGGGAGGGAGGCGGCAGGCGCGGCCCTGCGCTCCCAACCGCGGGTGTAGCGCGGGTATTGCGCGGGTCATCGAGGAGAATGAACCGCCGGGGGCTGCCACCGCCCCGCTCCGCGCCCCTCCGCCCCGCTCCTCCCCGCTCCTCCTCCGTCCCGCCCTGCTCCGCTCCGCTCCCATCCGCCCTCCTCTACCCGGTTGCGCCCCAGTCCGCGCCGCTTCGCGCATCTTCGCTTCTCTCCGCCCGCCGTAGGCGCCCGCCCGGGGCCCAGGGAGCGCGGAGCCGGAGCCGCTCTGAGCGGGCGCCAGGAGGGGTCCGAGGGGCCCGTTTGAGCCGCGGGTCCCCCCGGAGGCGGGCAGCCTGCGGCGCTCACACGGCTGGAGCCGAAACCGCGCTCCCGGACACGCGGTGGGGGGGATGCGCGGTTCAGGCTGGACCCTGCTCCGTGCGCCTGCCTCGGGATTGCGGATGAGCTCCCCAGCAGCAGGGCCGGCACTGTGCCCGTGGGGCAGCGAGAGGTCTCTGCCGTCCTGGCTCCTGAGGTGCCAGGCTGGGGAGCCAGGAGGAAGAGGAGGGAGAGCTCCTCAGGCAGGACCCTCCCGCTCCCCCAGTAAGACAGAATTCCAGAATCCCAGACCGGTTTGGGTTGGAAGGGACCTTAAAGCTCCTCCAGTTCCAACCCCTGCCACGGACAGGGACACCTTCCACCAGAGCAGGGTGCTCCAAGCCCCTGTGTCCAACCTGGCCTTGAGCACTGCCAGGGATGGGGCAGCCACAGCTTCTCTGGGGGATGCTGCATGCCAGCACGCAAGGGATGCGTATCCCTGCTCTGTCCGTGCCTCATACATGTGTTGTGGTTGGAGCCACGGGGAATCCTCAGCCTGCTCCCACCTTGGCTGTTGTGCGCCCATGATCTGTGCTGGGGTGGGGGCCCCATCCAGGGTGATGCACACCCCACGCAGCTGTCCGGGCCTTGAGGTATGTCCTGGTGCACACCCAGAGCCAAGCAAAGCACCGGGGCCCAGCAGCAGGCGCAGGGCTGGATGTGGTCATGGATGCAGAGAGCAGATTCCCATTGTCTCCACAGAGGCGGCCCTAACGCAGGACATGAGCGAGTGGCAGGGCCCTGGGTGCCTGCTAATTCTCCCGCCATCCACTTTGTATTCTAACCCTAATTGTCTGCAGCAACCTGTTATTACCGCGCCTTTAACATGATAGACACAAATAGGACGCACTAATCCACTACTCTTTGGTTTAAGAGTCATTACAAAGTGCTTAATTAAGTAAGCCTCACTTAATCACAAAATGTTTGCATGCTAAACGAGTTCTTGTGAAGCACGACACTTGACATATTCTGTACAAAAATAATTACAAGCGGGAGGCCTGGTACATTGAGCCTCCGAACATTTCATTTCAGGCCTTGCCCATTCATCACCAGGCTGGAATTAAAAGGCTTTCAGCCCTGAGCCGTGCAGAACTCCCACATTCCTGCCGGCTGAGTCACTGTGCTGTGTCGATGCTGTGCTGTGCTGTGCCATGCCGTGCTGTGCTGTGTGGTGCCGTGCTGTGCCATGCTGTGCCGTGCTGCAGTGGCTGCACCACTGCTCCCCAGGCATGTGCCAGGTCTATGGTGTGGGTGCTGTGGACATCAGCTGCCATTTGATAGGTATGGGCTGCACCGGAGCGGGTGGCACTGGGGAATGGGACCAAGGGCGAATGTTCTCTTGAAAGGCCAGCAGAGAATCCAGGGGTCTCCCAAGGGCAGCTTTGTGGTCCCTGGACCAGGCAGAGGGAAACTCGGTGCCTCCTTGTCCCAGCGCCTCCTGCTAAAGGCAAAGCCAGCGGCTGCACCCTCTGCCCCGAGGGACCGCGGCTTTCCCAAACGCGGTGCCCCTTGGCTGCACAAAAGCTGCCTGAATGGGATTGTGTCAGAGGCACAAATTGTGTCAGGGTTGTGCAGACCTTTGTTGGACGCGCCGGTCCCCATTAAAATCCCTGTCCCTGTCGGGATAATTGGGAACCTTACGCAAGCCTGCCTTTTGATGGAAACCCTTTAATTAGCATTCTCTGTGTGCTGTAAGGTCCTCAGCCCCCCAGTTGTTTTCTCACACACTGCTGCTCAGGTTGGAGTATTTTGAGCTCCAAAATGCACTGGGCAAAGTGTGTAAGAGCCTCTGCCAGTCCCTGGGCCCGCAGGGAGGGCAGGTGAGTGAGCACTCCTCTGGTACCCAGGGTGCCCTCATCCTCTTAGCCACGTTTAGGTGGCTGCTGCAGCACAGTACGTGAAACAAGGAGCAGAGATGTTCATAATGCACTGCATAGAGTCAGGGTGGTGGCTGGAGGGTGGCAGCTCCCACTACACCCAGCATCCCTGACGCATCGGGGCCAGGCTGTCCCACAGGCTGGTGGGGGAAGAGCTGGCCATGTGGGGCCATCACTTGTCTTTATCAAGGAACACGCTTTGGTGTTTATCCGGAAAACAAACAATTCCTATGAATTAGGAGGGTGCTCACGACTGCCCTTCACTGCGGGATCCCATCAGGGGTGTGTTGTGTAGGAGGGATCACGCTGTGGCTTGTCACAGTGGGAAGACAGCTCGTTTCCCAACAGCCTAAAGTATCCGGGCTTCACCGTTCAGCTCAGCCTTCTTGTGCTGCTGAACACATGGATATGGTCCCATCCCTTCCTGGGGAGGGTATTGGGTCCTCTCCTCTAAACCCCACCTTGGGAAAAGGTCCCTCTCCTTATTCCTTGGTGTCCCCTTGTTTGGTGGCAGTGATGGTGTTCTGTTTTGGGGGAAAGCTGGAAAAAGATGCAACGAGGCAGCAGCATGCTGCGTGACATTTTCGTGTCAAATCATTTCAATTTTTAATTCTGAACCAGCTTGTAATTCAATATTTTCATTATTTATCACATCCCATTTTGTGTTTTGCATTGTAACTGTTGTCTTCTCTATTAATTTTGCATGATAAATTATTTTGCTTGAAGTCAAAATTGAAATAAAACCCAGGCAATTTTGTCAAAACGGGAACGTTTTGGTTCAGCTGAGCCCTGATTCCCAGCGCACTCCCGCACAGATGAGCTAAAGGTGTTTGTTTCTGCTCTCGTTGCAAAAAAACTTCTTGAAACCTGGAATCTGTGAAGCAGAGTTTGGTTTCCAGCTCCTGTGGATGACTGCAGCCCCCCCGGGAAGGCAGGAGAGGACTGGGGGGCAGAGGAGGAGAAGGCTGGAGCATCTGGCTACGTGCAGGTCTGGGAGGAGCCGAGCCCTCTAACCTGTGTGACCTGGCTCTTGGGAGCAGGCACTGAGGGCACCCGGTCCTGCATGTAGGGAGAGTCACTGAGTGACTTGTCCAGACCTGGTCACCTCTTCTCTTGCACTAACGCTGTGTGCCAAGGCACAGGACCGCGGCGTTGGGCGGCCCTGGTGGGGGAAAGCTGCCTGGTGGGGATGGATGGTGGCACTTGGGAGGAACCACAGTTATCTGTGAACTCCATCCTGAATCAGATGAATGCTGTGTCTCAAAAAGGGAGGAGTGATCTTTTCTTTTCCCAAACCCTCAAACCTATCAGAATGCCATTCTCAAAATGGGATTTTCTGTTGCAAAGTGGCATTTATCAGTGCTTTGGGAACAGCTGCTGATGTTCTGACATTGCTAGCTCTGCGGGATGCTCAGGGAGCATCCCTCCCCGCTCTGCACACATTCCCCCTTCAGCTTTTGCTGGGTTTTAGCCTTCTTGCCAGGCGACCTTCTCCTTTTGCATTTCCTTTGTTCCAGGGTGTGAAGAGGGGCTGGGAGCAAGGAGAAGAGCTTCAGCGCTCCAACCACTCCTGGCTGGAATAGCTGCTGGGGAGCCTGTCTGATGTGGTCCAGGCTCTGTGAGAGCAGCATCCTCTGGTCCCCAACCTCCCAGCACCACAACAGGATGCCCACCCTCACCGCTGGGCATGACGATGGCTCATCCCAGTGCAGGGGGTGAGGGTGGCCACTGCCAAGGGGCCACCAGGACCCTTCCCTTTGCTGGCCAGGAGCGTGTGAGGCCATGGCGGCTGCGTGCCGGATTAGCCAGGTTAACTGCTAATGCTGCCGCTGCGTGGAAGGCTGCTTTCAGTAAGTGGCTCCCTGTAGCTTATTTGACTCCAGGCCCAAATCTAATGTCTCAGTGGGCCTGTTACACTAAGCAGGCCCAAGTGGTAGGAGATTTAAAGCATCAAAATGAAGTGCTTTATCACTCCGTACTGTGTTCTTGGCTGCTTTCGTTGGCCTCACTTCACAGGCGCTGCAGCCTGCGAGCCGAGCCCTCTCGGCAGGCCCATTACAAATTCCACTTGTTGACGGTTGCCTTGTTGCAGGATTTAATGGTAGAATAATATTTACACAGTAAACTCCTCTGGAGGTGTTATAAACACCATAAAAAGGATTTTAGAAGCTTAATGAGCGTTAGTGAAGTCGAGACAGGATAATGTGGCAACTGTGCGCTGTAATCTGATTTGGCACCTTCTGCACAGCAGGAGTTAGTGGGTGGAAGAGCTTTTCCTTTTTTTCTTGTTGTAGTGTGTAATGGTGTTTGTGCAGCACGGTGCTGAGCAGGGATGCGGAGCGAGGTGCCCGGGCTGCAGCGTTCCTGATACCTTTGATGGTGACATTGTGGTTGCTTTTTGTTAGATACGAAGGGGTCAGTGATGGGGCCAGGTTACTGCTCAGTGGCACAGCTTCAAACTCGCTCATGCAGCATCATCTATACTTCTGGGACATTTTGGGAGCCAGGCAGGCAGCAGCCTGTGGGAACAGTGGCTTTCCTGAGGGACAAAGGCAAGGCAGGGAATGGGTGAGTGTGCAGGACTGGAATTTGCTCTGAGCACCACTGCGAACAGCCCATGGTGGGAACAAGTTCCTGCTCCTTTGTGTGGGACCCTCCTGCCTGTGCCCATCCACTGGGAACGTGACCAGAGCCCCTGGCACAGCAAAGTCTCTCTAAACCTGGCTTCATCTCACCAACAGATGGGCAGGAGCCGAGCAGGGACACACCGGCTCCACAGCCAGAGCACAGCAGTGACCCGGGACCATCGGGTGCTGTGATGCCATCGTGGCCGTGCTGGGGCTGAGAAGCTCCTGCAGCCCCTGGGATGGCCCCAACCCCTCTGGTTCCCATGGGATGCAGGAGCAGCAGGGATCCAGCAGCCCTGGACAGGGGACACAGGCCCCACTGTCATCCCTGGCTGTGCACTGTGTTCTGTCTTTAAATGCATGTTTCCTCCTTTATCTGAGCTGAAAATGCCCTTTCCTATTTACGTGTATACATAGATATATATACACGTATATACTTATATATATACACATATGCACACATGTATCTGGACTATTCTAGGATCCCTTTGTGAACCAACCCGGCGTTTGGTTATTCATGTGCAGATATTTTAAGGTTCTGTTTCGGGGAGGCGGAGAGGGTGCAGCTTCTGTGGTGCAGCTCCTGTGCTTCTCAGCTGGTGGGGAGTATCCCCCGGAGGAAAAAAGGGACCAGCTCCCGTGTTTGGGAATGCTGTGACCAGGCTGGGAAAGCTGCTTCTGAAAGGAATATTGTTGGTTGGGAACCTTCCCGTTTCTGCAAAGTGCTGGTTACCTGGGGGTCTCTTCTTGGGTTTTTGCTGGAATGATTTTTCAGAATTTTGATTCTTGTTCATTCTGAATTTTGATTTTGCTGTTACATGCACACATGAAAGATTGTTGTTTAAATCTGTTTGATGCACAGTGGAGGATGGGTATTTTCTTCCCCTCCGGAACACATCCACAGCGAGTCCAGCGCAGCATCCCTCTGCTCCCCTCCCTGTGTGCTGGGCTGTGCTGACCACAAGGCCCTCAGCTCGGTGGTGACCCCATCCATGTGCCCCACACGCTCTGCAGGGCATGGGGAGCTCTGAGGACTCTGATGGTGACACTGGAAGAGCCACCCTCGGCCTTTCCAATTTCTGTGGGGCGCGAGCAGCCGTGAATCTTGAGGCTGAGTCGCCAGCAGCAGAAAGCTGCCTTTTGTAAATAAGCCAATATTTTCTTTCTTTCAAGGGGAAGCTGACAAAGATCAATACGAGCCTGCAGAAGACATTGCCCTCTTAAGAATTAGCCCTTTGCAGAATCATTAATCCAGGAAGCTGTTACAGGGTGACAAGAGCATGGAGGCTCTGCCAGCTCTGGGAGGGATCGCTGCAACCGCCCCTTCTGTGCAGGAAAATAGCCCACACGGAACCACCCAGAAGACAGCCGCTGTGCTGTGAGCTTGCTCTGCCAGAGGAGCCCACCCAGTGCAGTGAAGGCACCCACCCAGCGCAACGAAGGCAGGCTGCTTGCACTCCTAAGTGAATGAGAATTACCTGGTATTCTGCTCCTGTTTGTACCCAGCCAGGTCTGTGCAGGGCCAGGCTGGCTGCGGATCCCCCTGCGCCATCCTGGGTACCCCCAGGGCATAGGATGCGGTGGAGCCCGCCTGGAGCACACCAGGGACAGCCACGCTTGCCCCATCTTACCTGCAATGGTGGAGAGCCAAGAAAATCAGTACAGTTGCACTGGGGGATAAACCAAAGGTGTTATTCTCCTGTTTGGAAGCTCTTTGGCATTGCTGCAGGTGCTCATCTCCCAAATACTCTGGCAGCTTTTTCCCTCCTGACCACCCTGGCTCAGGATGAGTGACAAGGGATGAGCTTGATACTGCTGAAGTCTGTGGTTAGAGTAAGAGGGACCCCGGCAGTGGGATTTATGAGACTCACTAGTCTCCTGGAGGAAAAGATAGATGCCCTATCCCTTGAAATATTTAATGGCTTCATTCTGCACAAAGCACTTAGGTATACGCTGTGAGGCCGGGCGCTCAGGAACAAGTGATGAAGCAGTACCAGGCCCTGCAGAGAAAGGAAAAGATTAAAAGGAAATGGCTGAAGAAGGAGAAATATGAACAAGTGGGCACCTTCCCCATGGTTTATCTCCCAGCAGCAGCCAGGCTGCGGAGCCCTGCGCATGCCAGGCTGGTTCCTGCTGTCACCCGAAGGGATTTTGATTCATGAGAATTAGGCCAGGCCCTTTCCCACAAACACTCTTCTCCTTCTCTTTATTCAAGCCAAAGAAGGTGTTAAGTGAGGCAAAGCAGAGGGATCCCAGGCTGTGCCGGCAGCCCCGGAGCCGGTGTGTGAGCACCTGCACAGAGGGGAAAATCAACATCAGGAGCCCAGACCCCTTGTTTTGGCACCAGCCAAGCTCCTCACGAGACAGAGGAGTGTGTGTGGTGAGAAACCCCCCCGCACTCCCCATCACAGCATGCTGCTAGCTCAGTGCTGGTCCCCCAGCCCAGGCGCCTCAGCAAGGAGGAGCAGGCAGCATGAAACTGGGGCCCCCATCGTTGCAAAGGGAGCCCCATGGTGCATGGTGAGGATGGGCAGGCACCTCACTTTTCCCCAACACCCATGATAAAGCAGGGATGCAGGGGGTCACCTCCCCTAGCACAAAGCAGAGCCATGAGCACCAGGCTCCAGGTGCTTAAAGGGAGCTGGGTTGATGAGGGGTGGGTTTCTAAACCAGGTGAGATCCCCATGAAATCAATGGGATGTTATGGGGGTAGGCTTGCACAGGTGAAGGTTTTTAGGAGCTTAATTACCTGCTGCCCTTTTTAAGGAGGAGCCCTGGCCTGCTCGTGTAAATCTGGTTATCTGTTGGTGGTGTTGGGAAGAAGCTCTGCAGTTCTGGGACCTTCTTGTAAGTGAGGTGCAGTGAAGGGCATGGGCTGAGACCTGCTCTGCGAGCACTTGCTGCCAGCAAGCACTGAGAGTGTTTCACTGCTGTTGTGTAGGAGCTCTTCATTTTCCTCCAGTCTCAACAGCTTTGCTCTTTCTCTCTGGACCACGAGCATGCAGTGAACTGTGTGAACCAAATCAAGGAAGCGTGAGGGCATGGCTCTGCTGAGGTTCAGGAAGACCATGTGTGTGCTCCTAAAATCAGGTATCCAATCCCTCTTGGCTCAACAGGGTGGTTTGTGTGCTTGGAGCAAAGCATGGTGGGGCCATGGGCTGTGCGGTGGCATGGCAGTGGGGAAGCCCTACTGTGGGGAAGGTGCCTGTGTGGGACTCAGGCAGACTTGAACCTGCATTGGCACATGAAATGGTACGTGGTGGGCAGTGGATGCATAGGTGTGAGATACTGAGTGTGAGCTTATTTAACCAAGGAGGCAACTGAGCTAAAAGCTGGCATGGCAGTGTGTCTGCTTAGCAGGGAGAAATGGGACGCTAATTCCAAGCCAGGCGTGTGTCACAACACTGGAGGGTCACCCACTAGCAGGGGCAGGCAAAGAGGGAAACAGTTCTTGGGGGTAATTACAATCTGTGTGAAGTTTCTCACTTGCTCTGTAATTGTGGGAGGTGGTGATTGGCACTGCGGGGCCGCAGCACGGCAAAGCACCACAATAGAGCTGTAATTTACGGGGCTGGAACTGTGAAGTCAGCAATGGTTTGGGAATTGTTGCTAATCCATATGGATTCAGCAGTTCCTACCCTGGCTGAGGAGATGGGGGTTACAGGTTCAGGAGGAGCCATTGGGCACTGGCACAGGGTGCCCAGCGAAGCTGTGGCTGCCCCATCCCTGGTGGTGTTCAAGGCCAGGTTGGACCCAGGGGCTTGGAGCACTCTGCTCTAGTGGAAGGTGTCCCTGTCCGTGGCAGGGCTTGGAGCTGGAGGAGCTTTAAGGTCCCTTTGACCCAAGCCTGTCTGTGATTCTGTGATGAGTAGTGCTCTAAAGCCACACAGCAGGCACAGGCTGACCCAGAGGCATGATTTGGGTGCCATGGTGGCTTAAAGGAGCTGTTTTTCCAGGCTGCTCCATTCCTGGGGACGCACATGGCTGAGCGAGGGCCGTATGGGCTGCGAGCAGGGAATTTGGGCTGTAAAAGCTCCTCTTTGCTGTCGGCAGCTCCGTGCTCTGCCAGCACCGAGCTGCTCTTTCACGTCAGGCAGCTGCCTGTGTTGGGGAGAGTTAAAAAAATCGCACTTTTTCATTTGTGCTGATTTGCATATTAATAGTTTGCATATTAAACAACTACTTCAGAGGGTGGGCGGGCTAATGAATGCAGCAGTCTCCTCTATTTTAACTCAATTTGCCTCATCCATATTCCAATGACTTTGGGGATTGGTATTCAGTTTTCATTGAAATTATCCAAGCCAGACCTAATTTGTGCTGCCCTTCCATTAATCCAATTAATTAGCACCATTGATGTGTACTGCCTTTGTAATGCAGCTTTGTTCAGCACTGCTGCTGCTAATGACAGCCTAGTATCAGAGCAAATAATGAGCAAACCAAAGGAGCATTTGACCCTTGATGTACCCTCACACAATGCAGCAGTTTTTAGTCTGGAGGCCCTAATTTAGGCTCGATAGCCCAAATTATAGACAATAATTCAATATTCTTTGTGGGGAGCTGTGCAAGTGTCACCCTGCCATTTGTTTAGCTTATCATTTTTCCCTGCCTCTTTATTTATGTATTTTTCTGCCCCCTTTTCATTAGTTTCCAACCTGGCCTCCCTGCTCCACCTCCAGCATTGATTTCTGACCCTGTTTCCACTGAGAGGTCTGAAGATCTCTTTGCTCTGAAGGAATTCATTAACCTTTCCCCTGCCCAGAACGGGGGAGAAAATCTTTATATTTGTAAGTAAGGCAAATAAACAGTGTTAGTGAATACTGAGTCCCCTTGCAGGCTGCTCCCCAAGAGCTCAACTGCCGGCTTAGGGGCTGCTCCTGGGATTCCATTTACGGGTGACTCAGGGTTGGGACTCGTTGCTTAAACACATCAATTCTCTCTGGAGCCCGGGTTCCCCTGGTGCTGTCTGTGTGCTGGCACATCGCAGGAGAGGAACCCATTAAAGGAAGGTTTAGCTGTAGTTGTCCACAGGTAGGTCACTCAATTCATCAATTAATTACATGGGGCACATTCTCTGTGTCCACAAGTGTGGACTGTGAGGAGAGAGGGGTTGTCAGAGCTGGGAGGAGGACAGGAAGTCAGTTTGCAAAGGGATATGGAGATTCTGACCTGGATCTTCCTTTGACCTGGAGCAAAATCTGAAAGGTTTTTCAGGCAAACTCTCAGGAAGGTTTCAAAAGCCTTTTCCAGGAAGGCTGGTGGGTAATTAGGTAAAAGCACTGTTTTGGATAAGCCAAATCCTGGTGCCTGCTGAGCTGCAGGCAAGTCTCGCACTGCTGAACGGGGGGTCTGAGCAAGCATCTCCCGTGGTTCTCCATGCTGTTCCCTGCCACTTCTCCTCTGCATTATAAATCTTGCCATTTTATACAGTCAGTTGCCTGAAAGATTTTACTGATTAACCTTAAAATATGCCCTACATCTTATTCTCCTCCTTGCTTGTGGAGCATTGAGGAAGCAAACGGGCTCCATGAGACGTGTGCAGCAGGGCAGGCTCTGCGGGCGCAGGGGGAAGGAGCTGCCAGAGCAGGGCTGGATGCAGGTCTCTACTCTGCTCTCTGGGGCAGGCTGCAATCTGCAGTGCAGAACAAAAGTGCTTTTACCCTGGTCTGTCCTGCTGCTGCTGGCATGTAGAGCCAGTGCTGCACAAGGCTGAGGTCTCTAACTGAGCTTTGGGCAGTGAAGATTGCTGGTGGGGAGGTGATGCCAGTTTCTGTTCCTGCAGCTTCAATGGAGTGTCACTTATATCTTCATCCTGAAATCTGCTTTCAAACCACAGTCACTGATGAGTGCTGTGACTTACCCTGCCATTGCAGAAGAGCTGCTGTTGGGTTTTGGGTTGGGCAGACCCATGAGCCGCTCCTGCAAGGCTGTATTTTGTGTGTGCACAGGGTGCATTCTGCTGCATTGGTGCTGCTTGGCTTGTGTGAAGTGTGAGGGAGAAGGGGTTTACGTGTGTGATGGTTATTGCCTTGCTGTGTGACAGAGCCTGCCTCCAGTGTCCCACCTGGGTTCCTGAGCTGTGTGAGCTCACCTGGCTCTGAGGGATAAATAGGAATGCGAAGACAGATATATCACAAATATATTCAGCTCATGTTCTACCCCGTGCCATTACTTTATGCTGCACTATAGTGTGCACTCCAATATAGACCATGTGGCTTAAAAAACATACTGGCAGCATCCTTTCTCCCATGGTTTGTGTTCCACGGAGGAGGAGGAGGGATGTTCATGGCCAGTTGCCTGCTGCTAGCCTGTGGCTCTGGCTTTACCAGGCTGTGGGGGCTCTTTAAACTCCTGATGACCCCTCTTTATGGTCTTCAGTGGTGGCAAGAAGATAGAGTGAAGTGTCCAAAGCAAGGTGGTATTTAAGGACTATTTCTTTGTCTGAGATGGGGCCTTCGTACCAACCTGAAAGGTACCGTTCTCTGTCTGGCACTGATGCAGGAAGATCCTGTTTAGTGGCATCACTCAGGACTTGTCATATTACGGTCTGTCACAACATGTCAGCCTCTGACAGGCTGGATACCTGCTATTAACTCGCAGACTAGCTGCAAATACAAAATACAGGTGGTGAATGCAGGCAGTGCCAGGAGCACAGTGGGTCCCTTCCTGCACTTGGGGTACGGCTCCGCACACCCGGCTTTGAGAGCAGCCCCAGGCACGCTGCGCTTGAACATGGGAACATAAGAGGGCACAGGAGGCTGTCTGCAAGCACATGAGGCAGCAGCAGCCTCCAGAATGATGCCAGACAGCTGGATTGGGAAGAGATTCCTCCCTGACACCAAAGTCTTGGTTTAATCCTGATGCAGCACCCAGGCCCGTGTCACAGCACAAGAAGCAGCAGCACACGCAGCCCATGTCCCTTCTGTAGCTATGGCCATATCTGATGCTCCAGGGAAAGGTGGACAAGCAGAACACGGCTGGAGGCCGAGGTGTGCATTGAGTGGGTGGGAGATTCCTTCCCGGTACTCCTGCATCCAAGTCCCTGAAGCGAGTTTAGTTAATTGGCTGCTGGCGAGTGCAGTACAGCAAGCCCAGTAGATCAAGCCTCCTTTCACCCCTGTGGGTGATATAATTCCAGCCTAAAATCATAGGTTTAATTACAGGATTGCCCTGCCTCGTCATGCAGTTCCTCCCATGAGCTGCGCAGCTCTGTCTTGAAGCCAAAGGTGTGGTTTGCCCCAGGACCTCTCCTGGAAGGCTGGTCTGGGCCGTGTGGGGTTGCATTGGACTCAGCAGGGTCCTGCTGCAGGGGTTGGTTTCTGCACCAGGAGCTGGGGTGAGGGGACCCCCATGTCTTCCATAGGGCTGCTCATGCTCTAACAAGCCAAAACGCAGGCTGAGTTTTGTTTGGTTCATTATTAAGCTGATGAGGTTATTTAGCCCATTTTATGCCCCATTACACTGTGTTTGAAATGCAGTGAAGAACCTGTGGCCAGAGCGGCTGGGCTGTGTTTGTCTTGGAGCCCCAGCCCATGGCCCCTGTTTTCTCCCTGGGTATTCTTTCCTCTCTGAGGCTGGTGTGGCTGAGAGAGACGAATGCTCTGTCTGTTATTGTTACCTCTTCTCACTTTGTTTTTTCCATGCTCTCATCACTAGTTTGAGTGCTTCTTATTTTCCTTGCCTCTGAAAGAAGCCATAAAATTCCCCAGACCGTGTGTGGTATGGTGTGCACTTACAAATTACCATTGAAAAATGAATTGCCTTGACAAAATCTAATGTTTTGTGACACAGCACAAATATGCATTTCATTCTTGAAGAGAAGGAAAAGGAGCTCATTGGAAATATTAAATTAAGCAGTGTAACAGCTGAGAATAATTTGGTTTTCTGCTCTGTTGCTTGTGATTTGGTATGGAGTTTGAGGTGGCAGGCCAGTTCCTGTTTAGAGTGTAAAGCACACAGATGCCTCACATTTTATTCCTTGCTTTGGAGCAAGTTGTTTTCGCTGGTGCTGGAGGCCGGGTGCAGTTCAGAGCATGGGGTTTGGGTGAGATCCCAGAGGCAGGGAGCTGAGGTGGAGAACACTGGGGCCAGTGTGGTTAGGGCCATGCTGCAGTGGGGCACAGGAGACCAGCGTGCAGCCTGCAGCTCTTGCTGCTGCTCTGGTGGGTTAGGTTCAGACTCCATCCCCATTAAGAACAAAGCAGAGCAGGACTGGGCTCGGGAGTTCCTGTGAACAGCTCTGAATCCCTGCTGCAAGAGGCATAAATGAAGCCTTCCTTCTCCTCGGTCACTGGCCCTTTAATTACCTGCAGAGCTTCTACACTGACTCATTCCCCAAAAGAAGGGCCTGGGGACTCCTTGCAGAGCAGATGTGAAACTCTCACTCCCCCTGTCCTGATGAAGTCCTGCACTCATTTCTTCTCCCCTCTGTGCCCATCACCATCTATCCCTGGAGGATGCTCTGTGGGGCTGCTGCTCAGCAGTGCTGGGGCAAGGGCATTCCCTGGGGTCCGCAGGGCAAAGGGCAGAGCAGCTCTGTGGGTGTCACGGTGAGTGAAGGCATCAGAAAGGTGCCAGTGGCATTCCTGTGTGCAGTTGCCCACATGAGACCCTTGCCTCCTGGGCAGCATGGCCCCGCAAGCTGGGGTCGGACCCATGTGTGTCTGCAGGTGGATTCCTCTTTGCAGTTTCTGGGGTTTATTTTGTCAGTATTTGTCATTTATTTGTCTTTAAGTGGTGGGGACCAGACCTCCAGAGGCATGAACACCATGAAAGCACTTGGGAAGTGAGTCCCCATCCTAGAGAGGCTCTGGGACTGTGACAGTGCCGTAATGAGGGATGTGAATGCACTTGAACACAGGGAGAAGGCATACAATAGCATGATCGAGTCGTACAGCCCAGCAGCACTCACAAGTCCAATCTGATGTCTCTTGTCCCCTCTCTTTTTCCTTTTCTGCTTCCCACTGTTTCCCCAAGTGTTGCAGTTGGAGCAGCAATTGGCTGTGGAAGTCAAAGTGATACCAGCCCCTGAAGCCTGTGGATCCAGATCTGCTTTGTCTTGCTGAGGTGCTTATGGTGGCACCACCATCCCTATGGTCAGTGGTTGTTTGCTGTTTGTTCTTTGCTGTTCCCTAAAGCTGGTCAGGAATTTTCAGTTCAGGACATGCATTTTGGTGGAATCTGAATATTTTCTAAGGGCAATGTTGATCAGAAAAGCCAGTGTTTTCCTAGCAGGTTTGAAGGCAGTTTGGCATTGCTTCAGGAAGCCCTTAGCACTGCCTGGCCAGGAGGCAGGGACATTCACCTTGCTGCTGAACTCCTTAATGTGGTGTGAAGGCAAAATGAGCAAAAACCTGGAATTTCTTATTCTGCGAAGAATCGACAAGTTTTGTCCAGTTTGGATGGACACCAGATTTAAAAGCTGCAGTTTCTCGCAGGGTGGGAATTGTGTTTTTCAGATAATTGCTCTATTCCCATGTATCCCTTGAGGCAGATGCTTGGACCTGAACTTCAAACTCTGTACCAAAGGCAGAGCCCTGAGAGGGTCTCTGTGCCCATAGAGGGGGAGACCCCAGCAGCCCTCTGTGTTCTGTCCCAGCCGAGTGCTGAGCAGCATGCGCTGGATGAAAGCGCAGAATGGGTTGGGAATAAAGGTAATAAAATCCTAATGGATCATGGCAGCCAAACTCGCTCCATGCCTTGCCTTAGGGCAGGCAAGCTCTGACTCCTAGATATTTGTCTCTGGCCCTGGCTTCTCCCAGCACCCAGAGCCCCCCGTGGTACTGAGTGATGCTTGGGGCGAGAGCCCCATCACTACCCATCCTGGTGGCGGCCAAGCCAAAGACAGCCTGGCCCTGGTGTCATCGGCTTCATTCTCCACAGCAAAAGCTGAGCACATCCTGCAGCTCCCGCCAAGGTATCCTTGGCACAGGGATGCGGGTAGAAAGCCCTCAGGAGTGTCGGAGCCGTGGCCGGTCTCCAAAGCCGGAGCGGCGTTTGACGGGGGAGAATATGCTTTGGAAAATGTACTTGATCCTTGTTTGGAAGCCGCTCCGGGGAGCGCACAGAGCCCTTTGCAGATGCACACATGCTGCCTTGAGGATCTCTGTACAAAGCAAGGCACTGGAAACATGTTGTCATCTGCCTCCTCCCTCCCATTCCTGGCAATCCAGTAAATATCCAAGGGGAAAGCAGCCACCCTGGAGTGGCACCAGCAGTAGGGACCCTGCAGTGCTGGAGCCTATCTCCTGCCTCCCCACTGTGGTGTGGCACCTCCTGGGTTGCTGGGGAGGTGCTGGGTGATGAACGGGTGCTGTGGGCGAGCTCGGCGCTTGTCTGGATCATCCACCACTTGCCAGAGCGCAGGTTTCTTCTCTCCCATAGGCAGCTCTGGAAGCCAAGGCCCAGCCATGGCACAGCAAGTGTTGTTTTAGCATCCCTCTCCCTCAGAAAGAGAAAAAATAATTAAAAAAGCTAGAAAAGCAAACCTGGACCCCTTCCCAGATTGTGCATCTGTCTGTATAATTTACACCACGCGGATGAGGAAGTGAGGAGGGCTGCAAACTCTTTCCATCTGTGCAATGTGTGTGATGATTTTTCCATCCCTGACTCGCCTCCCCCCGTGGAGCAGTCCTGGCTTGTGGAGGCTTTGCCAGGCAGGGGCAGCCCCGTGTGCCAGGGCGGCTGCGGGTGCTCTGTCTGCTCCCTCCTCTTCCTCCCCAGGGCAGTGCTGAGGCTGCCCTGTCCCCGGGAGCACCAACCGCCTGCCTGGATGCTGCAGCCAGGGCAGAGCTTCCCCTTGGAGCTGTTTTGACTGCAAAGGGTGGGTTTTGACAATTGGGTTCTTTCACACGTTGGCTTCGACCTTCCTCTGGTATAATCCAAGTCCTGGTGGAGGAGCCCTCTCTGGAAGATTGTTTGGAAATGCACCTTCAGGGGAGTTGTGTTGTGTCCTTCTGTCCCCCACGTTAATGGGGATCTCCCCATCAGCAGGGCTCCTCTGGCTGGCAGGGACCTGGAGGGCTGCAGTGCCAGGGAGGGAGAGGAGCAGGAGAGGGCTGAAGCCATGGCCTCTCCTTGGAATGGATCATCATTAGGAAGACTTGGTTCACTGGGGATGGGGAAGGCACTGGAATGATTTGTGAGTCTGGCTTTCAATGGAGTGGTGGTGTAAGAGCTTTTGTTCCTGCAGCAGTGGGGTTCCCTTGGGGAAAAGCCCCACTGCTGGCAGTAGGAGGTGGTTTGTCAGCATGAACCAGGACCCACTGGCCATGGCATGGATGGGCTCAGCTCCCTGTGTTAGACAGGATCTGCTAAACCCAGGCTGCTCTCCCCAGCTCATTATAACTGTGCAGATACCAATATAGGCTGAGTGGGTAGTGAGAGGAGACCTCGTGTTCTGCATGACTGGAGGGCTTTTGCGGCTCCATCAGCTGAGGAGATGAATGAAGGAGCGGGATGCTGTCACCTCCCAGCGCCCACTCGCTCCCTGCCTCACCAACAGGAGCTGGATTTCTCTCAGACCTGCCATGAATCACTCTGGGCACGCAGGCGGCTTCCAAGGGGTTCTCTGGAACTGCTGGATCCCCATGGGCTGTGCCCCATCAGCACCCACTGCATCCTCCTGACACCATTGACCAGCTCAGGCCCCTGTGCTGCACGAGGATGGGGGTCACAGGCTGCATTGGGGTGGCCCCTGTCCTTACCCAGCACAGATGATCGATCCATGCTCGCTGCTGGGCTGCGAGACCAGCTGCAATAATAAACCCCATGGAGGTATCTGTGCCTTCTCCTGGGCGCTGCTCAGGGACCTCTTCCAGGAGCAGGAAAATGAGGGCTCTGTTCCTGGTTCCAGGAAGGGGCTGGTGCCTTCCACCCCAACACGACACCTCCCTGCCTGGCACTGCTTTGCCTCCCTGTGCAGGGAGCAGACAAACAATATTTGTCTTCTACGGTGCTCTCCAGCAGAACCTTTCCTTGCCGGGGCCCTGCAGCATCCCCATCCCTGGGACAACCCCTGCCCCATAGTGCTGGTTTGCTGGAGCACGGCGGTAGCGGGAGCAGCACCGAGGTGGTTAAGAAACACCAATAAACTTTGTCGGCTCGGCACTCAGGCAGGCACTTCCTCCGTCTTGACATTAAATTCCTATTGGTGTGACTCATTAGCTATTTATTTATTTAAAGCCACTGAGCTGTTTGCAATGGTTTTAAAAAGCAAACACGGTGTGTGGGCAGAGGAGCTGTTCTGCCTCAGCGCTCCTCGCCCTGACACTGATGATAACTTATCAGAATGAATAAGGAGTCTTCCAATCATCATCCTCTCTTTACTGGGCGGGTGTTCGGTGTGTTCTGTAGGAGAAAGTCGGAATGTTGCTTCTCAGAAACTTTTTTACCAGCCTGTTACATCCAGGTTATATCCCTACGTGGGCAGCTGCCTACACGTTCTGCGCAGCCCCAGTTAAAGCGGGATACATCATCCCTTTGCTCAGCTCCCAAAACCCTCATTGGGTCCCTTCTGGAGCAGCTGTTTCAGTGGGGCTGGATTAGGAAGAGGCTCCATGAAGGTCTGTGCAGCCCCAGTTTGTGGTGGGTATTCAGGGAGCTGCATGGTCCAACCTGGAGAACAAGCATTTGGCTAATTGCAATTTGGACTTTATATTTGGCTTTCCTGCCAGAAGCAAGCATCCAGAATCACATTCCAACCTGGGAGGTCTGGAAGTGTGCAGAGGCTCAGATCAGGCATGGGAACCTAAAAATCAAACGCTTTGCATCCCCTCATGTTTGTAAGTTATCTCATTTTTACATAACCCAGCCTGGTACAAAGCCAGGAACATTTTCCCTACCATTATTTCCAGGGAAAATGTGGCTTTTCTGCCGTTCTGAAGTTTACAGTTTCACTTCCCCAACGCAGGATGGTCTTGAAGGAGAATGAACACCTCCATGCACCAAACCACAGGAGCAGGTTTGGTCATGGAATCTTCTAACATGTTCCCTTGGAATACCAGGAATCCCAGGATATGGAGTGTCCACCCTAGCCCAGAGGCTTATGTCCATGGCAGAGCAGCCATGAAGGGTGGCACATGGGGGTGCCCCATCCCTGGCAGTGCTCAACGCCAGGTTGGACGGGGCTTGGAGCAAGCTGCTTTAGTGGAAGGTGTCCCTGCCCGTGGCAGGGGTTGGAACTGGATGAGCTTTAAGGTCCCTTCAACCCAAACCGTGCTGGGATTCTATGATTTAAATAAATAAAGTGGCTATAACATCTTGCCAAATGCCTCCCTTTGTAACCTCCTGCCTGGTTGCAGCAGTCACATCATGTTACATTATGCTTTGAAACATAACATGATGTGACTGATGCAACATATGACGGATGGTTTATCAGCCAGGAAATGTGAAAGGACCCAATTTTCTAAAGAGCATTGTTACAGAAACAAACAAGATGCCCTTTTAACTTGTATTGATTGATTACTAAAGAAGAATCTCTGCTCATACTTTTGCAAGTGTTGTAATTAGTTGGTAGAACTACCTGCATGGGGAAGAGCCAATGGGCACCGCGGAGGAGGAGGCTGAAGCACCAGGGCAGACAGGAGGTGGGACAGCAGCACCCAGGGCAGGTCTGTGCTCAGGAGCATCCTGCGCTCACAGCACCGAAGGGGCTGTTGGGCCTGTGCCCATCTTGGTGTATTCAGGCCATCCCAAGCATCAACCACTGCAAAAGCAGATCTGGTGGGCTTCCAGACCCTTCCTCATGACACTGCCATGATACTGCAGCAGCAACTGCATCTCAGCCAGGTCCATGGGGGACAGCCTCGTCAGGCGGGTTTCTGCTGCTCTTTGCATAACAGTTGCTCCCGGCCCCGTCTTTCTTTTGGTTAGCAGCTAAAAATCACGGGTATGTCTGGCAGGACAATGCTTTTGACAGCAAAGGGAATATTAGGGTCAAGCTTTATTAAGAAAGAAGCTATTGAAATGACATACTCAAACATGTTGCTATTAGGGACTTGAAGAGTATTTGCCTCATTAATGTAAAAGGTAGCTAGCAATCTTCTTGATCAACAGTGGCAATTTATTTTAAAGTGTCCATTTTCTGGATGTCAGAGGAAGACTTTTATTTATAATCTTATTTTCAATTTCCACAAAGAACACTTCACTCATGCTCTGGGCAGGGTTTTTCTGCAGACAATAACTGATTATAAAACTGTGCTCTCCCCCCCCATCCCCCTTGTAGTAGTGTTGACATATGGAAATGAATCAAAATGTAATAGGCATAATTACAAGCATTGTGTGCAGGCTACAATTAGTGTCTCTTCAAAGCAGACTTGTAATCAAAAGACACCAAGAGACGAGGAGAAGAAGCGAGCGGACGGTTCCGGGGTGAGCCAGAGCTGAGAGGAGTTTCCCACCTGGTGGGTGCAGAGGGGGTGCCCAGTGCCCATCAGGGGTGCTGGCGGGTGAACGGGCCCGGCCACCGTGGTGATGGGCACCGGCACCATGGGCAAGCTCCCTTGCAGAGACAAAAGCCATGAGAGGCTTGCGATGGTCTCAAACTACCCGATCGCTTCACAAAGAGTAAACCAAGATCTTTCAATGCCACGTTTCAAACGTGATAGCTCTGTTTTTCAGAGCAATGAGGGCAATGGGAATTGTTTCCCAAATCCGTTCGATAAGTCAAAGCAGAATCTGGAAATGGTATTAAAAATGAAGGGTGACTTTCTGCATAGGCAGTGGCTCTGCTCACCCGGAATTAGCTTGTTAGAACTTTCCAGTTCACCAATGGTGAGAAATTATTTGTATTTTATTTTTCCGTGTGTTTGGTGAATTGGAAATGCATCATTCACAGCGCTCGAGACATAAGATACGATTTGAGTGTAAGCAAAATCCCATTACTTTGTATTCCTTCAAAGCCTGGCGAGGGTGGCGGATCTAAAAGCGGCTGCCTGACAGGTTTGCAATTCAATTTTTACCTGTCAGAAATGTATCAAACTGAAACTATTTTTGCAGGAACATTTCTATGTTAATAAGTTTTTGCTTTGAAATAAACCCCCAACCTTTTAATAAGGCCAAAGCGTTATCTGGTGCCTCATTGGAAGGGACTTGCTGGGTTTTCATTTTCAAATTCATTTTGCTCCCTAATAGTTTTCTAAAAATGAAGGTCAGAATGAAATGGGTTTGGCCATTATTCAGCTGACTGCTCCTATTGACCCAAACCACGCTGCTTTTTGCCCAGAGGTTGAGGAGGAATTGTTCAGATCCAGAGCACAGGAGGATTTGGGGATTTCCTTCAGAATTTGGGTTGGAAGGGACTTGAAACTCTTCCTGTTCCAACCCCTGCCACAGGCAGAGACACCTTCCGCTAGAGCAGGTTGCTCCAAGCCCTGTCCAACCTGGCTTTGGTCACTGCCAGGGATGGTTTAAAACCATTCCCCCTTGTCCTGTCCCTACAGGCCCTTATCAAAAGTCCTGGGAGCAGGAACGGCTCCTCCATAGTCAGCAGAGGGAGAGCTGCTGGTGTCAGCCAGGGAAGGATCAGTCCCATCCCCAGCGGGTCTGTGTGGGAGGACTTATATTTGTTTGCAGGAGCCAGATGGTTAAAGAAGAGAGTGACATAATTGTGAGAGCGGGAGCCATGGAAAGAGAGGGGGAGAGAAAGTCCCTGGGGAAGCGAGACCTGAAGAGCACGGCCCCGCGTGCCCCACACCGGCTCTTGGGCTCTGCTTCCCACAGGGATTCATCCCGGGGTGCTCTGGGGCATCACTCCTGTGCTGAGACATCCCGAGTTCAGATGCACAGAGAAACTGAAGCGCAGGAGCTGCTAATGCTGGGAAAGTTATGAGGACTGAAGTGGCGGCATGACCTTGCTGTGGATGTGAAGTTCACGATCTTAAGCAGTTCTCCATTTATTAATGGAGGAGCCATTTATTAACCTACTGAATTCAGTTATGCTGCATAAATCTGAAGTAATCCCATTGAGCATGGATTTCTACCGGTGTAGCTGACGGGGGAGCCCGGCTGGCTCCGGAATGTGGGCCAGGCTGTCACGCTGCTGCCCTGGGTCTGGAGGGGAACCTTCCTGTCTCAGTGCTTAAGTCAGGTTTAAACCAGCAGCTCAATTCCTGCAAAACAAAGCATCAGGAACACAAACGCTTCCCACACCTCTGCCCAGGCCCAAGCTCAGCCCGGGGGCAGTCGAGGTGGGAAAGCAGGGAAGGAATTAATCACCAGCTAAATGAATCCCTGGGTTCCACCCACAGCTAAAGCCCCAGGTCTCCTCCTTCCCACACGGACTTTAAACCGGCAGGACCTGTTGTATTTTATTCTCTCATTCCTGTGCTTAATACACGCGACCAAGCAAAGGCAATGCTGGCGATGCTGGAAAGGAGGGGAGAATTTCCTCTGAAATTTTAACTGTTCCTTTAGGTCTTTGAAGGAGCTGAAGGAGAAACATGAATTTGGAATTACATTTTAAGCCTTCCTGTAGCCTTTTAAAATTTCAGAAGGAGCAAGGGTCTGCTGGCCTCACCATCGGAATGGGCACAGCCTCCGCTTGAAGCGCGCATGGAAACGCACCCCGTGGCTTTACTGTTGCCTTCCCTTATCTGCCTCCTATTCTGAGCCCGGCTCCGGCTCCGCGTGCAGAGGCTCCTTTCACAGCCCGCAAGAATAGGGAGGCTCTCGCCATTCCCGTCACGCGCCGCGGGGCGCCTGGCCCCGCTCTTATCAGCGCCCGGCACATGGAGCGCTGGGGGATGCCCTGCTCCGGCTCCCGGCACCGGGCTCTGGGCGAGCCGCGGCCGCGACCTTCAGGGTCTGGTTTTCCCTTTCTCGGAAGCAGGATCTTAGAGCCTGGGGCTGAATAGACCTTGGTAATCCTGCGGGAAAACTCTTCTGACGCTGTTCTCGAGGTGCAGTAAAAGACTTTGTGTGGGGCGTTTGTGCAGGGTCCTGGGGAAGCTCTGCTGTGCAGGGATCCAGGGATGCTCCTGCTGAGCTGATCCCTTTGCTGCCTGGAGCTCCTGAGTGCAACCATTCTAGGGCTTAGGATCAGGAGAGGCACTGGGGCTCGGAGCCTGGCTGCTCTTCCTGCACTCCAGCAATAAACATGCTCTTGCCTGTGACAGCCCATGAACGCTTCATGTAAGCAGCATTTTCCTGATAAATCAGGGGGGTTCTGAATAAAGAAAGCCTCCTCCCCCAGCACACCTACACCCTCCTCTGCACGCCCGCTCCCCTGCTGCCTGCAGCACAGCTCGCGCACACGGGTGCCATGCATGCACACCCACACACACGTGCACACATACGTGCGCACACACATGCACGGGTTCACACACACATGCACAGACACACATGCCCAGGCCCATCCAACTGTCCCTGTTCCACCGCCCCACCGGCATTCCGGAGGTGCAGAGCATGGCGCCGGAGCCGTGGGCACTTGGCACCGCTGACAAGCTCGCCCACACCAGCCTACTGCCCATATGGGTTTTCACACGTACGTGCAGCTGAACTCGCTTAGGAAGCAGTTTGTTCCTCAGGCCATTGCGGGTATTGCTGCCTGGGGTTGGTTTTAGCTGGTTTCTCCCTCCGTCATTGTCTTCTCCAGCTCTGCTGGAAGCTGGAATTGAGACCAGGCTGCAGAGCATTGCAGTGGCCTGTTCCCCAGGAATGAGCTCCTTCCTGCTGCCTGCTACAAGGAAACCCCCAATAATCCGCATCACCTTTGCCACTTTGCACAGCCCTGAAGGTAAAAGACTCCAAGACCCTCAGGAAATCCCTCTCCACACTCAGCAGAGATGGGAAAGTGAAGCTCTTCCTTCTGTTCCCGGGTCTTTGCTTCACACCCACATTCCAGGATCTCTGCTGGGCTGAGGGGCTGGGAGAGCTCTGAGCTCACAGCATCTGCTCAGGAGGAAGGGTTTGGGTCCAGACCCGACCCCATGGCCCTGCCAGCCTCTGCCCTCTTTAGTTTTATGGTCCAGGTGCCCCGGCAGCCCATATCCTGCTCACAGGCTTTCCCTTTCTCCTTCACTTTCTCACGTCTTTACCTCAGCACTTCGATCCCCTGTGGATTTTAACATTGCAAGAAGCCTCTCCTCTGACCCAGGGCCCAACTTTGCATTTCTGAATCGTCCTCCTCCTGGTCTGGTGTGCAGCAACTGGAACACTTCATCTGTTTTGGCTTTCTGTCCCTCTGTGTATGCTAAGGTCCAAAGGGATTTCAGACATCCCGGTCAGTGCATCTTTGGGCAGCGCTGAGCCCAGCCAGGCGCTGGGATGGGCACTGCATCCTCCAGGATGCATGGTCTCACCACCCAACATGCCAGCATAGCCTTTCCCACAGCAGCTGCGCCTGCTTGGAGGATTTGGGAAGGAACCTGAGCTCGTCTTCATTTTCTTAAGTAGCATAAATTTCTACAGAGGGGACATTTGGAAGTGAAATATCAAAATGTGACATTTGGAAAATGTTAAAAAGAACATTGTTGGGTTATTGAGACTCTTTATTTCCATTTCCCGTGAAATTGAACTTTGTCAAACTCCCATCCATTGCCATGGAAAGTTTGTTCCCATAAACCAGCAGTTTCCAAAGAAATGGCGGCTGGATTTCCAGGGTTTGACTTGCGGTGGAGAAACACCAGCATGGAGCTGGGTGCCTTTGCAGCTGTTGTAGCCCAAGCAGGAAGAAAGTGCTGCTATGGGGAAATGGCTTTTGCGGGGAGGCAGACCAGGAACCTGGGCTCCAGGATACAGCACAGATCCTGTCAGGCTCCAGGAGAGTTCAGTTCTCAGGAATGCTCCCGAGGACAGCGAGGTTTGTTTCATGTTGCTTCATAAAGCCAATGGGAATCTGTGGGGTTTAACTTCCCCGTTCTGGGTTAGGACAGTCTTAAACCAGGCATAAACACACGGTGAGGTTGTAATAGCTCTGGCCTAGTAAATGACTGCACAGAACAGATTGAGCTGGGCTACATTTATTTACACAGCGTTCCTGTGGCTAGCATTGAGGATGACATTAATATTTAGAGCCATAGCCATGCCCTGTAGCCTGTGTTAAACCCAGCCCACATTGCCCTAACCTCTGCATCCCACTGGAGTCAGACCCAGCGCCCCCAGGATGGACCCGAATTCCTTCCCCGGGCTCTGGGACGCAGGGCACAGCTCCGCAGGTCCTGTGTGCAGTGAGCACAGCGGCAGCCGGGCACAGGCTCGGAATACAGCAGCAAACCCAAGGTTTTCTTTCCCTCCCATCCCACCCTTGGGTTATTTATGCAAGTTAATTCCTTATTTTGTAGTTGTTTGTTGCTTCTGTGCAGCAGGAAGAGGAGCTGAGCTGGCACGGGAGCGGCTCGCATCCAAATGCATCTTCCTGCCGTCAGCAGAAAGAAGGCAGAAAATGACTGTTCAATTAAATCACGTATTTTGGGTAAACGTTCCCTTCTGAAGAAGTTGGTCTTTGCTTTAAAACTGGGAGGCACGATGAGCTGCTGGGCAATCATCCCCGGCATTAGATGGAAAAGAGCATTTCATGTTTAAGTGTTGATTAAAAAGCAATATGTTACCAAAAAGCTTCGCACCAAACGGTGACTCCTGTGCCCTGTTGCTGGGTGACTCACGGAGACTATCGCGATACACCCCATGAGTTTTCAGAGCTGTCTCTTCGCAGAGCCATTTCCCAGCCCCTGAGGCTCTTGGTGGGGTATTTGCTGTGTTTCAGTGAGGCCCTGTAGGGTGAAATTAATTCAGTTTAGCAGCCAACAGCCTCCAAATCGATTCATCCTGCAGTCGGGGTAGTTTATGGCCAAGAAGGATGGTTTTCAGCACATGGTGCTGCGCCGACGTGTCTGCAGCCACTGAAAGGAAACCCTGTGGAAAAAGGTATCCACAAAATTATCTCTTTTGTGTTAGGGAAATAGCAGTTATTTGGCTGCTCCAAAGCTGTCAAAGCCTCACAGGAAACCTCTGAGGGCAGCGGTGCTGACACAGCCTTCACTGTGTGCCACAGCTCTCTGCGGTCCTGCCCTGTGTGGGATGAGCATCCTCAGACTCTCTCCCTGCATCCTGGCTCAGCCATGCACTGCATCCCAGCTCAGCCATGCGCTGCATCCCGGCTTATCTTTTTTTTTTGATAGCAGCAGCAATTAATGGGTAATCACAGGGAGATGAAAAACTCGGCTGGGTGCAGTGTGGGGGGGGCTGCAGGAGGGCAGATGGCAGCACCCTGGAAACGTATGGAGGGCAGGATGGTGGGGATACACCAGCTCCCCCTTGGTGTGCACTGTGGATGTGGAGCAGGAGCCGTAGCCAGTGCAGAGGCACAGGCTGGCCCAGAGCCCACTGCTCCCTCATCTCCAACTGGAGGCCAGGCTCAGGCAGGTCTCTGTGGCCACCTCTGAAATCTGTGCTTGGGACAAGGCTGTGGCTACCAGGTCACAGCCCTTGCTGCTCCGCACCGGAGCCACACGTCCAGCACCTTTGGGATGCTGGACAAGCCGCTTGTCTCTGCAGGCTCCGATGGCTGCTGCAGGGCAGCCTGCCTGCCAGTCACCTGCGCTAAAGTAGGTTTGATTCCGGCTCTCGGTTCTCCAGCCTGCTTCTAAATGCTAATGTAGCTTTTGATGTACGTGTCTTCATCCTTCAGCAAAAGCGGGATCCAGCTTTGGACAAACGCAGCACCACGTTGACTACGGTTTTGCAACAGGAGCTCCCATCCTGTTCCTTGACTTGATACCAGCGTTTTGTCATTTTTGAGGAAATAACAAACTTGAAAGTATTCGGCTTTGGTGCAGCAATTGCAGCTTAATTGCATGTCTCCTTCTGCCCACACAAATGCTGAAAAGTGACTTGGCAAACTTTAAAGGCAATCCAGGGACTGAAATGGGAAGACTTGACAAGCCAGCATTCATCAGCTCTGACTAACGCGTCTGTAGTCTCAAACCTGCTGCTGTTCCTGCTTTGGCCTGACATCCTGCTGCCCTCAAAGAGTTTCTTTTGAGTCTCAATCAGCGGCTGCCGGGTGGCTGGGTCTGAAAGGTCCCCCCAGCGTTCAGGCTGCCAGGCTGCCCACAAACCAGTACAAAACCATTCCTGGGGCAAGGGCTGCGGTGGCTGTTGCCCATAGGCACACTCACTTTAACTATCGCCTATTCTCCAGGCTCTTCATGCCACTGCAGGTCTGAACTGGCTGCAGTAGGTTAAAGAGGGTTTTCATCTCACGGGTCTTGCAGGCAGGGTGCTGGATTGCTGGGAATGCTGAGCCCAGGGAGCCAAACCAGACTCAACCCATCCCGCCTGGAGGCAAATGCACCCATGCACACATTCACCCAGCACAGCAACCCCTGCTCATGTTTTCCCAAGCTAAATCTCAGCCAAGATGCTGAAGGTTGTGTTTCAGGGAGGACAGCATGAGGGGAACTGCTCACGTTGCTTCTCCCAGGCACTGGCTGCCCCGTGAGCGGGTCATTGCTGCCACGCTGTGCCCACAGCTCATGAGAAGAACGCTGTCATGACCCCCCAAAACATTCAGACCCTCACAGTGTTTCACATGGGGGCAAAGGGGAACCATTCCTGGGGAGCCGCCTCTGCCCCCAGGATGCTGGGGCTGCGTGATGTGGGGCAGACATGGTTCCCAAATCCATCATCCTGCGATCCCTGCTCACTGTGAGTGCAGAGGTCCCTGGAGCGGCAGGGAGAGGGCTGGGCTGACATTAGTGGTTAGTCTGGGAAGCCTGCAAATGAGGTCGTGAACCCCCAGAGGAAGAGCAGGGAAGGAGCTAGACAACCACAGAAGATCTCTGTGGTTATGCGCTCAGGTTCAGATGCATCTCACAGGGATGCAGCTCTATTCAGCCCTTGGGCTCGGGGTGCTGGGACAGGCAGGCTCTGCAGCGGCTCTGGCTGCTGTGAGCTGGGCTAAACTCACAGGGTCACAAGGGTCCAACCAGCACAGACTGAGCTAATTCCAGCCCCGGCTTCCCTTCCTTGGCAGGGTGGGATCAGCGTGGAGTCAGGGTGCGCTTTAATTCATTATTGTGCTTGAACTTCTCCGCACGGCTGAGCAGGGTTTAGTGTACACAGCGTGCTGCTGCGCTTGGCATGGGAAACGCTGAATCTACAGGCTCTTGCAAGTAAAATCCTTAAGATTTCTCAGCAAATGGTGCATGCAGTTTTTCAGGAGGATGTTTTGCTGTTTTCCCAACGATCAGACTCATCCGGCATGTTTGAGCGACGGCCTCATTTATATACAGCCCTGGCGAAGTGAGGGGAGTGGATGTTCTCTTCCTTCAGAAAAGGCACAGTTTACCAAAGGACAGAAATTATGTAAAGCAATGTGATTTACTCACGTCCCCAAGTCTGTAAACAGTGTGAGTTATGCTGCATGGTGCTTTTGAAAAGATAACTGGGAAAGGAGGCCCCGTGCTTCATTTTGTGAATGAGTGACTCTATTGTGTAATGCTGGGGTTTATTCCATTTCATACTGTGTACACAGTACTTACTGCGCGTTTGGAAATGAGCAGCAGAGGAAATAGATCTTTGCTGGAGGCAATTGCTTTCCCAATAGTGATAGAAAACATCATGCGTGGCAGACTTGGAGGTTATTATTTTAATACCTTTCTGCTCATTGTAGAGCATCATGCCTGGGTGCTCCGGCCGGCACTCGGGGTCACCCCCTTCCTCCTCCTCACCAGGCACCAGCAGGCTGGGATGTCACAAGTACATCAGGTGCCCCAGGAGGAGGGAGGATGCGCCAGCAGCCCTTGGTGTGCCCTGCAGCAAGGAGGTGCATGGCCCAAGCACGGGGCTCTCCTGCAGGGCTGCTGCATCACCTGAACCACATGTGCAGGCAGAAACGCTGCAGCCCTCACTGCTGCTGGTGCCTTCCCCAGTGCCAGGCTCCTGGCAGAACCCGTGGCAGGGGCAGGGCTGGAGGCTGGCTCCTGCCCCAGGAGCTGCTGCCTCCATTTTCCAAGACTCCCTTTTATTTGTTCTACAACAGCTTGAAACCAAGTAGGGTTAATAGCCTTCCCTGTGTCCTAGTGAGATGAAACTACCATTGGGAGACCCAGGACAATTTTTATATGGGATTAGAAAACAAAAATCAATATTTAATTATCTGTAAGCTTTTTGTGTCACTGCATCCTTAGCTTGCTAACTGTGAGTGCCGGCTGCCATGGAGAAAGTAAGTCATTAAAGGTGCAGTATCTTTTACTGGCCTTTTATGGGCCCGCAGTAAATAGAGTACATTATCACTTCTCACACACCCGTATTGTTATTTATCTTTACAATCTCTATTTACCTATATTTATGGTATATTTCTCCTGTGTATTATATGGCTAGGTTAACTTTAATGGGTTTCATTAAAACATGCACTTAACAAAACTTTGGAACATCTTTGTTTGGACAGACAGCAAGAAACCAGAATGGGAAGGATGAGGAAAAGTGCTTTGTGCCAGCAAGTCCCCAGTGCTTGGGAGGTGAAGAGCAGGTGATCGGGATCCTGGTGGCTTCAGGGCTGGGGTCCCACCACCACTTCAGAAAGGGCCTTTGGGTCTGTCTTGGGGAGCATCAGCCTTGCAGAGGCAGGAGGAGGAGGAGGATGGGCCCTTTGCTGCGCAGTGGGGCTCAGCCCCAGGATGTTCCTGGAGTTCTCGGAGCGTGTGGCTGAGGGGCTGCTCAGGGTCCCCTCCCCTCGTCCCTGTTACACCTTTCCCCATCAGCTGAATCCCCAGCTCCTCCCTGACACCCCGGTGTGGTCCATGGGCAGAGCCCATCCTGCGCCCCGGGAGCTGCCGGTGTCCTCTGCCGCAGGGGCCATCACTTGCACCCCAAGGCTCGCAGGGACGTTCTAAAGACAATAACCAAATCCCCTGGAAAACACAAGCTTCCCCCGGGCGGGAAGTGGCAATTAGCGGATCCTTTTGCTGCAGCAGTTAATTTTTTACAAGCCTCCCCTATTTGAGTGTTTCCCTGGTTAATAATGACGAGCAGCCGCTTACGCCATAAATAAGTTCCACAAATTTCGCAGATGCACCGGGCTGTTTAAGCAGGGAAATTGAGCAGCATATGTCTGAATGGTTAATTGACTTAATTGCTGTTAGTTGGGCTATTAGCACACTTGATCCACCCCAATGACCGCAATACTTTCTTAATGGTGTTCATTTTATTTGGATGCCAAGCTCCAGTTACCATTACAGGGAAATTTCCAATTGCTGATTACCTCATAAATATATAATTGTAGTCATAGGCTAAATAAAGCCAACAGGCATTAATAATGAACAGCGTTTGACTAAGAGCCTTTAAAGGATGATGGAAGTTTCTTTAAAGACCTTAGCTATTCTTGAAATGTAAATAATCTTTCATGCCTCTATTTTTAATGATGCTGCATCCTTTTTCCAGTCAGCATCGAGCTCTAGGAGAGGTAAAGTTGCATCCCACAGCCCACTGATGTCCAGAGAAAATAATAGAGGAGCTCTCCCAGGGTCTCACTATTCCACCACAGACGTCAGTTCCCAAGGGATGCTGGGTCTGTTTCTCAGTGACCAGTGGCACCAGCCTCTCAGGCAGGCTTCTTAAAAGCAGGTTTTCCCACTCCCTGTCTGCAAGGAAAGGGAAAAGCAAAATGCCACCAGGCCAGATCCTGCCAGTGCCTGTGGCAGTGGTGAGTAGCCAGGACCCTGCTCAGGACCAGCCTCCCCCAGACGGTTCAGTCCATCACCAAACAAGTACATAAATAAGCAAAAGCATCTACAGGTGCCCCAGAAGGCAGATAGGATTTACCCAGCAGAGGAATGGCAAGGGGAAAATGGCCTTTTACAACCCCAGCGTTGTTCCTGGCTCTAGAGACAATTTAATTATCCCAGGCTATTCTTAACTGACCTAGTAAAATAACCTGCCGAGCTCTGTCCACAGTAATTACCTACGATTTGCTAATTCATGTGGAGAAGAAATTACTCCTGGATAGTCTGTTAATCTTTGATTCCTAACCATGAGCTCATTTACTCTGGACTTGTTCCCTACTGGCACCAAACAGAGAGCATTACATTAGTTATGTTCAGCTATTAGGGAATTAGTTATAATCAGCGTTGTCTCTGATAGGTTGGTTTTAAGTGGGTGCCTTGTGGTGGGTGCTGTGGCATGGTCATGCCATGGTCTGG
This sequence comes from Ara ararauna, assembly GCA_028858755.1. Taxonomy (NCBI): domain Eukaryota; kingdom Metazoa; phylum Chordata; class Aves; order Psittaciformes; family Psittacidae; genus Ara; species Ara ararauna. The sequence goes on along the minus strand of CM054387.1, from coordinate 14,981,897 downwards.
GGTAGGGGGACTTTGGCTGCTTGTTTCAGCCCAAGAGCGTTTGCACTAATTGGGGTTTGGGTCCATCCTGTGCTAAGGAGCGGGTTCAGGGCATGCAGCCGCTCCTGCTCTGGATGTGCTGCATCATGGACATGGTGAGCATGGGAGCAGCATCCCATCCCTGTCCCCCCAGCACTGCTGGAGACGTGGGGCTGCACTACATGTCTGGGGGGCTATGGGTTGCTGCTGGGGGGGGTGGCATGGGGGGCTCTGCTGCATCTGCTGGGAAGTGGGTTCCCATTCCCAGCCCTCCTGCCTGTTTCTATGGACACCGCTGTGGGTGGAATTGCTGGACGTGTGTGGGGATGGGTGTTGTGAGGGAAGGGAAAAATCAGGAGAGAGGAGAAGGCTTTTGAGGAACCGAGAGTGAAGCACTGCTCGTATCCACCTGAGTTGTCCTGCCTCCAGTGCTGGGGTATCTCTGCACCCCAGGCCCCCCCCCCCCCCTTACCTTGCCTTAACACTGGGGCCCCCGGGGAGAAAGGGGAACTGGGATCAGTAAAAGGTCCCATCCCAGGGCTGGCACCCCGAGGGCAGCGGATGAGCCTCCTCCTGGGAAGAGCCACCTTCCCAAGGACGGCAATCCCTGCGTCCTGCCCTGTTCCCATGGGTCCATGGAACCACAGGGTCTCCCTCTGCCAAGCCACCAGGGGCTGGCCAGGTCCAAGGCTGCCCATCCCTCACGGATGGGGGAGCAGCTCCTCTCCATCCCGCTCTCCATCCCACCCGCCCTGATAAGCAGCCCCAGCAACAGCCTCCACCTTTCACCCTGCCACTGCTACAGCCCAGTTCCCGATGGAAACTGGGAGGCCGGGCAGACCATGCTTCAAACCCGGGAAACGAGAAGCAGATGTTAGCTTCAGCAGGGAAAAGGTCTTGGGATATGAAATAGTTTCACCTGGTGCCTTCATCTTCTGGAAAATCACACGTGCCAATTCCTTTTGAAAATGATCAAAGCCAGGCACGGGGTTTCCTCTCTCCTTCCCCATCTACCCGAGTCAGTTTTATCAGATGCAGTTTAAAGCAAGAGTGTGTTTTATTTTAAAAGAGACTTAAAAAATATTCCGTCCCTTTGGCTTGACCATTCAAACCATCTGGGTTCATACGTTTCAGATGTTCGCCCAAAGGAGAGGAACGGTGTTAACAATAAGCAAAAGTACCTAATAATCAGTTTAATACAATGCTGCGTGGGACTTATGAAGTTGGCATATCCAAAATTATTACCAGAAGCCCAATCTTAATCCTTTTTAAGTTGGGGGGAAAATGGATCAAAAATTAGAATGATATCAAGCATAAAATAATCTTCTGTCTGTGTTGCACTGATAAAAAAATAGAATATATAATTACCATGTAAAAACTGCTTATGTTTGTGATTATATGTTGCTGCCATCTCCAGGTCCTCACTGTAAATGACTTAATTGGGTTGTCCTGGTACATGGATGCAGGCAGTGTGCTGGGTTTGCAGGGTGCCCATTGCCGTGCTGGGGCTGCCAGGCCATGTGTGGGGCTGGGCTCCCCCCCAGGGACCTGGTACCTGCCCATGGACCACGGGACAAGAGGCACGGATGAGATTCTGCATGTCCTGGGATGCTGCAGCATGTGCAGGGGGCTGCGAGCCCTTGGGATGCGGGGGTGCTCCCGGCTGTGATGCTGCGCTTGGGAGTTCTCCTTCCTTCTCCTTTATAAGTGCCATATCCCACCATGGATTATTGCTTACCACCGGCTTTTTATTAGGGGAGTGAGCAGAGCGTGGTGGAACAATGGCACGGGGGCTATGGAGCGCTGGTGGGGCGGCCGTGGCGTGGGGAGATCCGCAGGGCTGGCAGCTCTTGAGCTTCCAAAGTGCCTCAAGGGCTGTTGAAGTCAATGAGGGGACTGGGAGGGAGGGACAAAGGATCCAGTGCCCTGTCTAGACGGTAAATGTACTTGAGAATCAAGTCATGGGATTCTCTCCACCTAAGAGCAGGCTGGGCAGACCCAAGGCAACCAGTGTTCAGCTCTGAGAGGAAATGGCAGAAAACCCCAGCTCAGCTGGCAAAGCTGAGAGGATGTGCTCTTTTCGTGGCTTTGAACGGCGCTCGGGGAGAGAAGGCACTGCCTGTGAAAGGAAAACGGGAGACAACAGCTCAGGGTATTAGAGAAGCAGCAAGCCCAGGGCAGGGCCGGGAGCACGAGGTTCGGTGGGGTCACGGCATGGAATAGCCCGAGCAGAGGGAAGCATCGCATTTATGTACAGGATAAATAACACCCGAGTGCTCTCCAGGTATATGACATACCCAAAGCCTCTCTGCATGAAAGCTCTGATCTGCATCTCCTCGCAAAACAGATAGCTGTGTGTAATAATAAATAGCTGCCCATGGATAGGCCGTGAATGAGTACAACATGTATAATGCACCAGGATTATGTGATTTTTTAGGTATAAAAATGTCTTATTAGCTTTCTGGCTTTTCTCCCACATATCAAATAACAATACCCCACTTACAGCTGAAGTATGCTCCTGTTTACTACCCGCTGTATTTATTACAGCTCAGAAAATAGATTTTTTTCCTTTTTTGTTCTTTTTTTTTCTATTTGCTAAATTTAGCCATTTTTCTGGTGGTGACGCTCGGCATCGCACAGAAAGCAATGTTCTCAAATAAGTTCATCATTCTCAAAAGCCTTTGGTGTCATTTAGCGAGGAATTCTTGCTCTGGAAAACATTTGGATGCAAATGATGGCCATTACCACAATTAAATATTTATTTTTGCCCCCAAATGTGGAGGTAATTTCATAACTAACTCAGGGAGGAAGGTGGCAGCAAGGGGAGCATGACAGGCACCACACATGCTGTGGGCACCCATGGGTGCTGGGAGCAAACCGGGATGAGTTCAATCTGGATAACGCTGCTGGGGAAAGCTCTGGGCCGGAGGAGCCCCCCCAGCATCCTCCATCCCTGGTGCCTGGTTAGCACCAGTGCTGACGGTCACCCGGGGGTAATTCAGTTCCTGTCCCAGGTAAGAGCATGGCCCTTGGGGTGGCGGCTCCCCGCGCTCTGGGGGGATATACTTGTGATGAGCATGATTTGTTCTCTGATTTCCCAGGATCCAAAGCCTGTTTGATGGTAGAGGTCAGGAGAGTTCCATGCAGACAGGCTGCCAAACGTAGACGACCAAAACTACAGACATATGTAAATTCTGTGTCACGGACAATTAACATTTAAGTTAAATGAGAGCTAGGAGCAGTGGTGGCACAAGAGCCAGGGCTGCTCTCACCTCATCTCGCCAGGCACAGCCCATCTTAATCCCTGGCTCCCATTGGCACTTGGGTGTTTTACCATCGACAAATCAGGAATTTGGGTAGCACCTTCCCAAGGAGTTTTGGCCAGTGAGGTCCTGGGCCACCCCCTTCCCTCTGCCAGACCCGCTGTGCCTCCTGTGATGACCAAAGCCTGCTCACCCAACAGCAGGGATGGCACAATCCCCCTGATGTCTCTCTTTGGTGTTTATTACACTTCTGAGAGCTCAGGTTCCCACGTCCTAGAGGCCTTTCCCTCCCTTGGCTGTACCTGGAAATCTCTCATTTCCTCCCATTTCTTTAACTGGCAGTGCTTTTCTCCATATTTCCTTGAAGCACATCTGGGACTTGGTGCTTGAGCTCCATCAGGCCAACAGCTGCCCTGAAGCTTTGCTTTTGCCACAACACTGCAGAATCCTGAGGTCTTCTTCCCAAACCCTTGTAGCTGGCAGAAAAGGGACGTGTTTCCTACAGCTGGTCATTGCGGAGGAGAAATTCCATACGGGACAAGCACCTCTTGTACCACGCTCGGTAAGGGTGGGGCAGAAGGAGACAGGAGGGACTTTTTAATGAGGCGGGATGTCTAAAGGAGTTTGTGAATGGACTGGGAAAGTCACGGGCTTAGGATCACATTGCGCCTGCTGAAAGAGCTCTGTAAATGGAGCCATTATCGGGGCAGTAACTGATCCGCCTCCTGGCTGAGAGTCATGGAGATTAGACATTAATTGAACACGTCTCTAAGAGGGGAGTGTTCCAGGGTTAAAATGGAGAGGCAAAGGAAACATTAGAATTGTAGAATAGAGAGGGGCTGTTAATAAAGACACAAGGGCAGCTGTGCACCCAGCGTGGGGCTGAGATAGGGTTTCAAGAGCCGGGGTCCTCTTTCTGCTGAAAGGGACCTTCCATGGGGATGTAACCCTAGGAATGGAGCCTGGAACCGTGGCTGCTCTGGGGATGGTGACACAGGGGGGCAACCCCTGCCTGGGCAGGGAGGCTCCAGGCCCCTGTGATACCAAGGTACTGCAGCAGGGGGAAAGGGTTGGTTGGTCACCTCTCATCTCAGAGGTCTGGGACTTCTCCACTAAAGGCAGTGGATCAGGAAGGATGCGATGAGCAGACGCAGGGGTTCACTGGGATGCTGTGCCCTAGCAAAGCTCAGGCTCAATTTAATACCGGAGTCACGCTGTGACAATGAGTTTCTTCGTCACAGCTTTTCAGTTCATTACTCTCCCTCTTTCTTTTCTGCAAATAAGTAAATGCACTTACCAGGTTGCTGCAGGTCACCTGAGCTGGCTGTCGTGTGTGCACTCGGCCCCCACTGTGATTGCAAAGTGCTGTTACGGATCTGAAATGTCAAGAAGGGGATTTCATTATACATTTACATTTGCTGCAGACCAGGATTGTGGTGCAGCACAGCCAATGCACCATGGCCGTGCCGGCTATCCTGCCCTCAGGCAGGGTTTCCAGAATGGGACACTGTGGCTGTTTCAAGGGGCGCACAGAAACACCTATTCCTGGTCTGAAAACCAGCCTGGTTTTCCCCCTGAGTTTCAGGATCACTCAGAAAAGTGACATTCCCACCCATGGCCAACCTGGGCTTCAGCTGGAAGCCGTGTGGGGGGAGCCAGGCTGCTTGGACAGCCTCATATTGATGTAGCCAAACTTTGGAGACATCAATTTTGCCACTTCTGTGTCCGGCAGGCCTTCATTGACAGCTCTGATGGAACCCTGATCCCGGGATAATCTGTGTTCTCCTCGCTGAGCGCCTGTTTCCTCAGGCAGGGAGCTGGCACGTTTCCCCTTCCTCCTCTCCCACTGTTTCCACATGAGCAGCCCCAGCAACACGCACAAACCCATTTAGCAAATGGATTTTTTTCTTGTGAGGTGTTCAAAAATAGTCGCTCTTTATTATTAAAGATGGTGACTGGTGTATCATGACTCAACAGTCTGAGGGCGAATCTGCACACTGCATGTCAATACTTCACGTAAGCAACTGCAGCAATCAATAGTTCAAGTATATTTCCGTATTTATTACATATTCAATCGACTGACTCATGCTTTTTCATCAATACATTAACTGATAATAAAACTCTGTTTACTATAGAAAATATTAGACGCTATAACAAATGCTTGAACATTAGTGTGAGCAGGTATTGAGCTACAAAGGAGCAGCAGGAGGGAACTGTGTAATTCCTCTTGGTTAAGCCCACCTTGTGTGTTTAAAGGGAAAACACGACGCCTCAGAAAAGAGATGAGAACCATCCTGTGCTAATACAGACCTGAAGTCCTCAAGGTGGGACAGAGGAGAATGAGCCAGTTCTGGATCCGGAGTGGGTGCAGAGTCTGAGGCACCTGCTGGGACCAGTTACAGAGACCTCAGTGCCTGTGACTCGGGCACAGACATCCTCTTGCCCACTCACTGCTGCCACAAGGCACAGCTTTGTGGGACAGTAACCGTCATTCTGTGGTTGCAGGGGCCCTGCAGTGAAGCCCCATCCCACCGGCAGTGCCTGGGACCCTCCTCTGAGCCACTGCCCCAGTGAAAACCCGCTGTGGGACTGAGCGGTTTCCAGCTCTAACCCCGTCCCCCAGGCAGGGCTGCAGACACGTTTGGGGTCCTTTTGCTCATGCAGGGGAACCCCTTGAAATGCACAGCAATACTTAACAGCCAGGAAGCATCTTGTGACAATTTACAGGGTATTAATGAGCAATCTGGTATATATGGGAACAAATGAGAGTGCGCTGCGTTAATACCAGGGTCATTAATGCATACGCTAGCAGAGGAAATAATTAGGCTGAATTACAGCTATAAGGCTGCATTGGCTGGTGGTGTGTGCGTATGGTTCTTGAATCCTTCTCTGAATTCATGGATATTTGGTTGGGATCTGGGATCACCGTGGAGGGCATTTGTGTGTTCCTTGCCCATAGATGATGCAGCACCAGCTCTGGCACCACCGCTGCAGCCAGGGATGAGCAGCGGAGGTGGCCTCTGTCCTTAAGAGAAAGCAGCCGATGGTTTGAGTCAGAAAGATGTGAAAGAACAGGGGGGTTGGTGTCACTTTTAATTAAGCTCAATAGCGAAGCCTCTATGAAGTGTGAGGAATGTGTCCTATGAATGGGCTGCATTACTATTAATTGTGTTTTATTTTTATCATTGTTATTATTTATTAGTCTGGAGTCCATCGATTTGTTTCGGAAGAGCCCAGATGAGGTTGAGTAGTCGTAGATCATCTTCCACTGAGGTTGACACTGTCATTTTCTCTCCTAAACCATCTATTACGGGTGCGCAGGCTCTGGAGCAGCTTTGGTTTGAGGTGTCTGTGTGAGTGAAGCTGATGAGGATGGAAGCCCTGGCTCTGCTGGGCAGTCAGGCTGCATGGGAGCTGCATCCCATGGGATGCTGGTGCACCACTCTTCCTGTGGTGGCCTGGTAGAACCCAGAGCAGCCGCAGGAGGTGGGAGCCACATGTGTTGGGGTTGCTGCCCTGGCCAAGTCACATCCTAGCAAGGATTTGCTTGTGCAGAGCAGTTCAGAGAAGAACAGAGGGCTGTGATTTTGCCTGGCCTGAGGATCATACCATATTCAATGTGGCCAGCTCCACATGGGTGAATGATCCTTACACAGTCACTTGGTGGTGGTGGTCCTAATGCAGCAGAGCAGGGGCCACCCGAGCTCAGGGTGAAAGCAGCACATGGGTGAAGGAAGGGAGTGAGTTTCCTGCAGCTCTGCAAGTATCAGTAATGCACAATCCCATCATGAAAGCAAAGGGAGGAAATGAAATCATGAAAAGTGGGATGCGAGAAAACTGAAACCATCTCATGTGCAGTGAATGTGGGGTGAAGGAGTGAGGAAGGGCTCTGGGCTTGACACAGCCAGCACTGGCTGTGCCCACCGGCACGCTGTGGTTGTGTGTGTTGCTCCCAGCCAGGGCACAGCAGTGCAGGCAGCAGCACCCTTCCCTCTGCCACACCGGGCAGGCAGCACCCTGTATAATGCAGTGACAGGCCAAGGTGCTGGTGTCCAGATGCGTGTTTACATCCCTGTGCTCTGGTGCTTTACGAGGGAGAACGCTTGTGTCTGTGTCACTGCTGATTGCCCTCCGCTTGTTCTTGCATTTGATAGCTTCAGACAAGCAGCCTTCACCTGAGGACATGTCAGAGCATTGCTGGTTACTTGTCCAAAGGGGAAAACATTCTTTATCTCCTTCAGTAGCTTGTGCTTTATGATGCAGTAACATCTCTGGTGCTGGAGCTGCAGCCCCCTCGGATAGCATGAGATACAGATTACGTGTGTTTCAGTGATTCTGCAGATACTCCACGTATTGAACCGACTATCTCCAGTAAATGAGGGAATAACAATCTGCAATGTTTTCGGAGTGAAAAAAGGGGCTTCATTCCCAGAGATGGGGTTTGTGGCAGAGGGGAAAGACAGCTACAGATTGAGCAGTGTAGGAGCCGCTTGCCCCACCGCAGACAGTGGTGAGGAGGTGACAGCCAAGGGTGCTCCGTGAGGCTGGTGGCAGGGACCACCGCAGGAAGGTGCTGGGCACGCAGGGGTCCCCCCATGCAGCTGAAGCACCAACCTGAACCAAATCCAGATTACTGCAGGGGTGGGAGCAGGATGTCTGGATGGGGATGGATGCAGGATGCACCATCAGTGCTCCCTCAAAGCCAGCTTGGACTGCGGGGGTACCTGCAGCCCCACACCCTGCGCTGGGGTCCTGGCGCAGCCCTCCACGGCCCAGCCCCCTGCACGGGCTAGTGTATGGGTGGTGTGTGGTTAATAAAACACAGGCTTACATTTCCCTTTTCAACTGAAATTAGCATACTTCATTGCCAGCTCTGAGAAATATTCCTTAAGGGTAAGAAGTTTATAAAAAATTTAAAGTAACAAAGGCAAACTTATAAAAAATTCATCTTTGGGTACTGATTGCTCTGTTAAACCCGAGCGGCTTTAAGTGAGAATACAAAATTCACAGGATTAATTATGTAAACAGAAAGAAAAGGCACAACAGCTGAGAACTAAACTAATTGGCAGCAGAGCCGCCAGTGCCAGCCTGGACCCACAGGTCGGCTGCGTGTGGATAACGCATGCGGTGCTGTCCTGGACCGGTTCCGGGGTAACTGCTGAGGTTCAGAACAGCCTCGGCTTCATTAACTGAGCAGTGAGCGTGGCGGACCCCGGCTTTGCTCACCTGTGTGTGCTGCACAGCAGCGCTGCCCATGTGCCTGTGCCAAGGCGGGTGTGGATTCACTGTGAGGATTCACTGTGAGGATCTGTGTGCTCCGTCTCCTTCGTCCACCCCCCAGGTCCTCAGCAGTGCCCCATGGGACGCCATCCTGCTGGAGCCCATACACATGTTCCAGTGCCTGAGCGCTTCCTTCTCCTGATCAGTCAGGTTTAATGATCGCCCTGCTAAATTCAGAGCAGCCAAACACAGCAGACAGGACCAGAACAAGCAAGAGACTTCCCATTCACAGCACATGAACTGTGTCCTTGAGATCGAAGTCACTTGCTCATGCCAGCCTCCACCTTGCATTATTTTTCACTGAAGGAAAATTTTCAGGAGGAGAAAAGAAACTTAAGGAGCACATTTAAAAGTAAAGTTGAATAGAACGGGGCTGTGGGAACGCAAAGGCTGCTGGGGCTCCATTCGGATTCTTTCTCATCACTGTCCTCAGCTGGAGAGGCTCTGGCGGTCCTGCCCCGGAGGAGGTGCTGTCAGCAGGATTCATGCAGGGACGCACCAGCTCCTATCACAGCTCCCGGGAACAGGAATAGTGAGTGGCACGGCTCCTGCAGGTCCCCAGGAGAGGACTGCCAGTGCCATGGCTCCCATGGGGGTACCCAGCCAGTACATGGTGTCTCTGCGGGTGTACTCACTGCATGTGCAGCTCCCAATGCTGTGGGAGAGGATGTGGACCTGTGCAATCTGCAGCAGTGGAAATGGAGATGCTGGGATGTTCATCCTGCAGCCCCGCTCTGTGCTGGTCCCTGCACAGTGGACTCCTGACAGAAATAGCTCTGGCTGGTGCTTGCTTTGGAAGCACATCTGATTCCTCTGCAGTTTTTCTCCACTGGTAACTCTCCTCTGCTATGATCTCCTGGGCAGGTGACTCAAGAGAGAACGGAGGTCTTTGTCCCTCCTCTGTGCCCCAGTGTTTTCCTTATCTGATTGTTTTCCTTCCACTGGATAAATGTCATGACTGAGGTGACCTGAGCAGTGAGACCATTCCCATTCCAGCGTCCATGGGCACTGGTGAAAGCACTGCCTGAAGGCAGAGCTGCCAACCCCTGCCCAAGCATCTGCACATTCACTGCCAGGGCCTGGGGCTCATGGGGACAGCAGGGACACCGTGCCTGGCTGGAGGTGGTACTTTGATTGTCACTGTCACACTGATGCTGTTTGGATACAAGGCCATAGTGTGCTTGGGCAGCCGTGCTGGCCGGTGAGCACCATTCCAAGGGCTGGCCCTATCTCTCTCCCTGCAGAACCCCCCGGCGCTGTCACATACGAGGCAGAAGCACCACCTCAGATGGGGAAGGAGCAGCTACATTTAGCAAGTGCAGGAGAGGAAGTGTCTGAGTTTCACAGGAGCCCCTCGCCCACTCCCTTTTCTCACCCGCTCAGCTCAGTGCATCCCTGAAAACCCCCCTCCCTTCATCCATGGTTATTTTTGCCCATGAGCTGCAGCACGAGGGGGTTGGACCATCTCACCATGCCCAGGTGAGCTCTCGCAAGGGCTCGCACAGGTTTTGCAGCGTGAAGAAGCTCCATTACCCCATTGCCATCCACAGTGAAATGCCTGGAAGGATTCACCTCTTCCTTCTCTGGATCTGGATTTCCCCTGCCATAAGATGAAGCAGTTTTAATGGGAGCTCTGATGGTTCATGCTCCACATTGCTCTTCCTTGGTGATGCTCCAGTTCAAACAGCCTCCTCTCCTTCTCACTGCGGGCAAGCACCAGCAGCACAAACACTCCCCAGTGCCCTGGGCTCGGCTCTGCTGCTCCGTCCTCTGGCCGGGCACTGAGGTGCAAAGTGGTTAAAGATCAGGAGCAGTTTTGCTATTATTTTGATAGAGTTTTTTTCTTCTTTAAACATTTTCCCCCATTTCTGTGCAGTAAAAGGGCTGGAAACCCATTCCCAAACAAAAGCATAGGCTGAGAAATGAAGGCTGCCCCTCACACGTGTGTGCTCCCCAGGCAGGGAGCAGACACTGCGCTTGGGCTGTGCAGACAAAGGGGTTCGGTGGCTCTCACAGGCCTCAGTCCCAGCAAGAGGTGTCGAGAGGTAGCCCTGGAGCAAGCACTGGCCAGCCCTGAATCCAACCCAAATCAGCCAGAACCAGGGCTGCTGAGCCGGGAGAGCATCCCTCCCAAAAGCAGGACCAGGACAGAGCCATGCACATCGTGGCTGGCACCATCACGGGCGGTTCCCATCACTGCAGGCAGCTGCTGAGCGTGCCTCTTCCTTCCCAACAGCTGCTGGGATCTGACCCTGTCGATCAGGCAGTACCAGGCAGCCCAGCGAGCCCACGGCAGGCTGCTTGCTGACATGAGTGTTTTCAAACATGCAGGCAGCTATCTGATCGGCGCCTTCCCCAGAGGACGGGCTGGGAGATCGGTGCGTGCTGTGCACTGGGTTTTGCCAGTAAATGATGCTGCTTCTGAGCAGAGTTTAACTCTTGAAGCACAGCAGCAGCCAGGCTTGGTGCTGTGTCAGTGGCTTACGGTGTCCTGGCACTGGGGAGAGAGGCTGGAAGTAAAGGAGACTTTGGAGATGGAGGAGGCAGAGGTGGAGAACACCAGGCCAATGGGAGGTTTCCTGATGGTGCCACCATCGGGGGCACGAAGAGGCTCAAATCCCATCTGACATGGAACTAATGGGTAGGGAATAAAAAATGGGGTTTGTTGTCTTGGGATATAAGATAATTAATGCTGATTAAAGCAATATAAATGTCATCAAGCATTAGCAGGAGATCCAAGGGATCACTTCACCCACGAACAAAGGATCCCTGCATGGGATGGGAACAGGGTGCAGAGGGAATGGGAAGCTGCAAGGAAGCTGCTCCCTGCAGGACACCTCTGCTGCTGCAGGGATGGGGACCAGGGAATCACTGTACACCTTGAGCAACATTCAGGCTCTGGCTCTCCCTGTTGCTGGAGACATGGAGTGTTCCCAGTGAGATGGCTCACACCTCGCTCTCACTACACCTCTGCCAGGGAGCTGTCCTGGGCACGATGCTGGTACCTGCGTGGAGCAGGGATTCCCCATCCCTCACCCTAAACCATATCACACAGGAGGAGAACCCGTGCAGCCCCCCCCCTCCCCAAGTGAAAAACCCTTGAGGAGGGTCCAGCCTCTGACCTGTGGTGCTGCCACATGTGCCCATGGTGCTGCTGCCGCCCCTCACAAACCAGAGCCGTGCCACTGGCAGCACCAGCCGCATGGGATGGGGGCAAGAAATGGACCCAGGTGCAGAGCAGAGCTGTGCCCGACAGGACAGGCAGCCCTGCAGGGACTGATGGAGGTGATCTCCCAACCCACAGCCCCATTCTCATCCTCATCCCCATCTCTCCTGCGCCAGCCCCTCACTCCGGAGGCAGAGGCACTACCCTGCTCCAGCTCGCTTAATTGTGTTCCTCACTTGAGCAAGTCATTAGGCTGGGGGCGGAGGAATGCATCCGAGCACCGTGTTAATTTGCACAACTATTTACTTAAGCACCCAGCACCCCTCTGCGTTATGTGTGCAGCGACCCGCCTGCTCCCTGTGTTCTAACTGCAGTATCGATCCGCAGCACTTCAATACCCTCATTGAGATTCCGGGCACTGGCTCAGGAACTCTATCTCGGTGTCTCGTCAATAGCTTATATTTTTAATTTGTCGATAATCAGTCAGGACCTTGGTGTGAGCGCTGCCGAGGCGCTCTGCTCAGTGGGGAAGGTGAAATCACTCAAGCAGGGTCATGTTTATGGCCTAAGCTGAACCATGGGAAATGGAGATATCAGTCAGGCTTATGAAAAATAACACGCTATATTATTTTTCATAAAGCTGACCAAATCGTATGTATTTAAAGACAAAGATAAGGCACCCAGCTGGCAGCACTCACCTTCTCTTCTCGGGCCCTGGGAAGTGCAAACCGCCCCCATAGGTGCAAGCCTTGCACCCGCACTCTGCTTCCCGGCCCCCTGCCCTCAAACCTGCCCCCCTGGGACCACAGGGGGTGCAGATACAGGTATGACCTCATCCGTGCTCGCTGCTGCACAGGGCACGGGGCAGAGATGTCCTTGTTGCTGCTGCACTATCGTGTCCATCCTCTGTGCTCACACACAGGGCATGTACCCAGGAGCCCCATCGCATGACCCTCGCACAGCTTGTGCCACTTCTGCTGCTCTGCAACCCCTCCTTGACCTCAAGCACCAGCTGAAACCAACTCCTGGCCTGTAGCTTTAATTAACAGCACCAGGGGGCAATTAAGCATTTGGGCTGGGTGTGTACATATAGCCCAGGAGAGGCAGGTTCTGGTTCTTTTGGGGTGTGCTGCACGGGGACTGCTGGCTCTAGCTCTGCTCTTCAGGAGGTTCAAAGCAAGGGCATGCAGTTTTCAGCAGGAGGAGGCAGCATCTGTGCTTCCAGGTAAGTGCTGGGCCCCGGTGGCTTTTTCAACTGCTACTTGGATGAAATGTTTAATTGGTTTTAAGGCCTTTTTGGAGAGCTGAGAATTTGATAAGACCGAGTGTTGATGTCTAAAACTCCTGGCTTTTGGAGTCTGCATCTATGAGCAGTGTCACCGAAAGCACATTGTTAATGGTGTTGGCTTTGCTGTAACTGGGGGAAGAAAAAAGCCAAGCAGCTTTGAGCTGTGGTTTCAGCCCCAGCTTGCTTTGCTGGGTCTGAGGAGTGTGCACTGGGGCTGCGTGAGCCCCGGGAGTGGTGTATGCAGGAGGCACTGGAGCAGTGGGTGCAAGGGTAAGCGTGCTGTAGAGGCTTCCCAAGTAAAACCGACCTTGTCATGCTCCAGCTCGGGGGGTGGCACCTCCGGTGTGACATGGGAGGCTTGCTGCAGCTCGTTCCCTCCCCTGCCTGAGGCAAGGGCAGAGCTGTTGGTGTCTGGGCAAACCGGGCTGGTTGCAACAGCGGTGGAATGGTTCAGAGGATGTTGTTGATGGAGACGCACGTTTGTGTGCACAACTTGGCTGCAGTCAGTTGGATCTTAGCGCTTGGTTCTACTTGAAAAGGGTTTAAAGAAAAAGGAAACGTGGAATGAACTGTTAGAAAGCCCCGAGGTGAGATGGGCTGACAAGTCAGAAACTGCTTCTGCACACCTGGAGAGGCTGCAGCTGAGGAAAACAGCAGGGAAAACCTGGCGTGTTGATCTGGGAGACTTCAGTTACCTTGACAGTGCTGGGAAGGGGGGTGGAGGGATGGGGCAGGGCTCAGATGTGGGGTTGTTGCCTTGCAGGGGTGGTGTGGAGGCAGCAGGATGTGAAGTGCTTCCCAATGTACCCAAGCCCTGAAGTGGACAGACAGTGTTGTGGGGGTTTAGTAGGGCTGCAGGGGGAGCTGGGGCTGTGTGAGAGCAGTTTATGCACCTGAAGTGAGGAGGACCCCAGAGAAAGGGCTTGGTGAGACCCTGGAAGCTGGCCTGGGGTGATGGGGATGTGTGTGTGTTCTGTGTTCCTGACCAGCCACGGTGATTAAAGACGTGCAAGGAGTGAGGGGGGGCTTGCTGAGGACCCGTATCTGAGCAGGAGGCAGTGTGTGGTGCTGCAGGCATGTGTGTGCTCTGGGGACAAGGTGCTGTGTGGGAAGGGGAACCTTGTCTCTTCTCCCTCCCTTCCTCACAGGACTGATGTTGGTGTGAACAAGCAGGAAGGCTGGGAGCGGGGCGGGATTGCCTGTGACCTGCCTGTGTGCGATGGGATGATGCTCTTGAACTGAGCATGAGACTGACCCTGCTCTGCTCCCAGGCTCACCCCACGCTGCTGGTGCTGAGATCCCCTCTGTGCCCATGGCTGTGTCCATCCCTGTAAGCGCTGGCCCTGTCCGCTCATGAAAGCTTTTGCTCACCAGCCAGGCTGAGCTGGTGTGGGGCTGCCTCGCTGCAGCTCTCGCATCCACCAAGGAGTCCTGTTCCCGTATCTCACACTTGTCTCCTTCGATTTCCCTGACAGCCAATTCTGGAAAGTTGGAAGGTGTGCCATTATCTAGGACTACATTATGAAAGTGTCACGCGGGTGATGAATGGCAGTGCTCACAGGCTCCTGAGGAGCAGGAGGGAAGAGTGACATTAGGAAAGATTTTCTTTTTATGGTTTCTTCAATAGGGAGGGCTCTTCGGAGGGCTATATTTCACAGCAGACCATCAAACACTCCTCCGGCCTCCCAAACTTCACAGGAAGCTGCTGAAGGAGGGTCCTGGAGGGATGACAGGGGAGAGGGCTTGTTTTGGTTCTTGCCTTCCTGCTGCAGTGGGCTCCTGGACGGCAATCTCTGCCCTCACTCCTTGCCTGGACCTGCCATGGGGATGCCCATGCTGGCCACATCTCTCTCCCATCCCCTGCCCATCAGCCCTGTGGCTACCCTGGGCTGGATCTGATGCTTCCCATGCACCACTTCATGCTCTGCTGCGGGAGCAACTAATAAGGTCCACGGGCATGTCATTTAGAATGGTATTTAATACTGCTGGAAAAACCCTAAAGACCTATTGACCATGCAATACAGTGTGTCAGTGTGGTTTACAGGCAAGTACAAAGCGAACATCAATAACCCCCTGTGTGCTGTTACTACACACATCTCACCATTAAAGATCCAGCTCAGCAGCTGGGAACCTGTTTGTGCTTCTCCTGCCCTGGTAAGCCCGGTGCACCCCTGGGTGAGGGAAGGGATGAGGCTGTCCCTCTGCCCTTCCCAGTGTGTGCCCAGCAGGATGAAGTGGGTGATGCTGTGAGTGCTGGGAAGCAACATGTACCCAATAGCGTGTTTGTGACCATAAAGGGTTTCTGGTTTCATAAGGGTTAAGGTGTGTACACCACAGACAGAAATGACACCTGCAAACCCCTCCAGTATTGGGTATCGTGGTCCCAGTTGCAAGGCTGTGGTGTTTTGCCTTTAGGTGCTCCCACCTTTGGACAGCTCTGTGTATTTTCCGGTGTACTGGAATTTCCTGATGGGATGAAGCAGGTTTTGTTATCCTGTGAGAGCAAAGAGGGGAAATTGAAAATGTGCTTTTGCAAGTGAATGTTTAGTGTTTCTTTTCCCATATTTAGATACAAGCAAACCCCATGCAGTGTCTGTTGAATATTCGAAGGCCCAGGGCTGGCTCTGAGATAAAGCAGCTCCCCTTGCTCTAATGTGCCTGTGCTGATGGTCTCAGTACCAGTCTCTGTTTTGCTGAGGTTTGAAGGGGTAACAGCCCTTTGAGAATAAACGCACAGTAACTGTTGATATGGAAACTCCATAACTAATACCTTGAAACTCTTCCACTTCATACTGGATAATGAAATAGTGGATTTAAATGATAGAGTACAGCTATTATTATTATTGAAGGACAAGGGGAATGGCTTTAACCTGCCAGAGGGGAGATTGAGATGAGCTCTTAGGCGGAAGCTCTTCCCTGGGAGGGTGCTGAGGCGCTGGCACAGGGTGCCCAGAGAAGCTGTGGCTGCCCCATCCCTGGCAGTGCTCAAGGCCAGGTTGGACACAGGGGCTTGGAGCACCCTGCTCTAGTGGAAGGTGTCCCTGTCTGTGGCAGGGGTTGGAGCTGGAGGAGGTTTAAGGTCCCTTCCAACACAAGCCAGTCTGACTCTAAGGCATAAAGAAGATGTGGCCAGTACTGCAGGGAGGGCAGAGCCCATTCCTGTGTGAGGAGTGTGTTCTTACTGGTGGTGCTGCAGGGACTGTGGCACATCCCTGTAGTGTGCCCATGGGGCTGCAGGAGGCTCTGGCACTGCCTGGTGAGAGCACCAGGGCTTGGCCAAGTGCTACGGGAGCAGTTTCCCCTCTGAGCCTGTGTGCTGTGTTTGTGGATTCACCCCCTCTCGGTGCAGCTTTGCCTTTCCTCTCTCGTCTCTCCTATAGATCATGCAGTGTGTGGTTTACCACTGCCCTGCTCAGGATGAGCCTTTCTGGTGTCTGTAAATTATGGAGCAGCAGGCACCACGTCATTATAAATGTGGGGATGCCCTCAGCAGAGATCAGGTACATGCTGTGATGCCTCCCCAGCTGTGGGACTGGCACAGGGTAGGTAAAACCATTGGTTGCAGCACAGATTTTGTGACCCTGGTGTTTCTCAGACCCCCTGAGAAGCGATGGGCTGATGGCAGAGCAATAGGAGACAGTGGATCTGGATGTGCATGGGGAAATCTGCAGTGAGATGGGCCTGAGTGCCTTCCTCCAGCACCACCTTCTACTCCAGATCTGAGCAAGGAGAGGGCGCTTGGAGCCTCATTCCTTTCCTTCCAGAAGGATGGGACTCTGTGCTGGATATCCTAGAACCACCTCATTTAGTAAGACAAAATAGAAGCAGCGCCAGCCATTTCAGGAAAAGCTTTTCTTTATTTCCCTGTTGCCTTCAGGATATTAATAAAAACAGATTAATAAAATCAAAGGCAGCACAATTAGGGCTTCAAGGAAAAAAATGTTTGCTGTAGAGTCTTTCAATTTCCATGGCAGTTCTCATGCTGAGCAAATCTGTCTGCAATTGCTGATGAAAAGATAGAAAGCTGATGTATGGAGTACAAGGGAGGTGCAAGTCCCTTTGTGTTCCTCCTGTGCCATGCTCCGGTGTGTGGGTAGCAGGTTCTCATGTCCATGTATTCACCTGGCAATGTCTGTGGGCTGGTTGCTCAATGAGGTTATTAAATGATGGTGGCTGGCAGAGGGTCTGGTGGGCTGAGATGTGAGCCACTTGGGATGCTGCTTCCTGCTCCCGGCTGGCACCAAGGGTGGGCAGGAGCCAGTTCCCTTGGGAAGGATCCCAGAGGGAGTGTGGTGGGCAGCAGAGTTCTTAGTGTAGGCACCAGTGCTAACCAAGGGTCTGCACTGGGATCCATGAGGGCTGGTCTCTGGAGCACCGGGTTAGAAGCTCTCTCCTGTTCCCTGATCCTCCCAGCACTGTATCACAAGGAAAGCATTTATTTTAGCAGCGTTGCTGGGTTACTCCATTAACCTGGACCCTGTTTGTACCAGCTGAGACAGCCTGGCATGTTTGGGAGCCTGGTTTGCCCCAAATCATGAAGCACCTCCAGCAGCTCTGTTATGTGGGACTGACGCAGGGATTGCAGTGGGAAGGATCTGGACTGCTGCTTTGGTTGGCAGGGAGGAAGACCATCTTCAAGGGAAGTGTGTCCCAGCCCTGGGAGCCCTCTCTGTCCGACACATCCCATCTGCATGGTGCATATGCAGCTCATATAGGTCTTGTTCTATTTGCGTAAGGAGGCTGTGGGGACTTTCCCCGCCTGCAGAACCACAGTGTAAATGTGGAGCGAAGGCAGTTACAGTAGTGTTTACACTTGCAGGAAGACACCTCCTGATGATTTTCCATTAGGAAAATTCCTCCTTGGTGGAGCTGCTGCCTGGGTTGGCACGTTGCCGTCCCTGGTCGGTGCCTGTTGAGACGAGAGGAGAGGAACGTGGGCAGAACCATTTCCTTGATCAAGGCTAAGGCTTTTTCAATCAACAGTCATCTAGGTGGCAATTTTGGTTTAAATTAGAAGATATACTTAAACAAATAAGGCAAAAGGCTCTTTGCTTGCTATGCCCCCTTGCTGCTGGGCTGCTCTTGGAGCAGGGCTGGACCAGCATTGGGGCTCCTGTGAATACACAGCCCTATTGTGGATGCGCAATGCCCCGGCAACCTGGGGGCTCTGTCTCACCTCTGGAGCCGTTCATCACCTTCAGAGCTGGAGGAAGCAGTGAGGAGCTGTTTGGGTTGGTTTATAAAGAGAGGCAGCAATAAATCTGGTCCAGTCTTGCTGGTGTAAACAGGAGCTGGTTTCAGGGAGCGAATCCAGAGTGTGCTGCTGTGCAGGAGGGAGCAGGGATGGTCCCTGAGCATGAAGGAGAAGGTTCTGGGAGTGAGCCCTGGGCAGTGGGGTTTGCTGGTGGCTATTGGTGCCTGGTGGGGGTCAGGGTCTGGTACCTGTCCCATGGTGGACAAGGCACCACCAGTCCCGCAGGAAGTGTTCAGCTGCATGTGGATCCCTCGTGTCAAATGCTGAAGCACTTTGTGGAATGCTAGTAATTATTATAGCACTAAAACAAAGCACCAAAAGCTTATTGCTTTGGAGAGATCACTGACTATCTTTGTCTAATTACTTGGTTCCAATTAACATTTTACCATAGATGACTTCTGCAATCACTTTTCTTGGGGAGAAAAAAAACCAGCCCAGTGTCAACAGCATCGTAAAATCTAAATACAGTAGCCTGGGAAATAGCCTTTTACATCACACTGGAAAATAAGGGGAAAAGCCTGGTCCTCCCATGGCTCTGAAAGGGAGATGCTGGCATAGCAGGCAGAGGGGTGGGATGTGCAGGAAGGGAGCTGATGGAGCTAGAGGAGCTCAGGAGCCCTCAATGCTTGTAACAGGCTGAGGAATGGTGGTGGTGGAAGCTGGGACCAGCTCTGTCTGGAGATGGGGATGGGCAAAGCCACTGTCCTGCAGCTCAATGGCAATAGCTTCAGGTAGATGTTTCCTATGACAAACCACACAACATCAGCTGGTGTGGGAATGGAGAATGAGACATGGTCTGTGGTTTGGAGAATGTCAGGAGGGTGAGAAAATGGATTTAGTCAATATATAATAGATCTGGATATATAATTAGTAATGTAATAATGCAATGGCCATGTCAATAAGGAGAGCAGTGCATGTTATAAACTGTCTTTGGCAAAACAAACCATTCCCCAATAGGAGTCTGAGCACAAACCTATCCTTAAGGGTGAACGACAAGGGAGTTAGGAGGGTGACTGATGTTAGTGCCCCTACCCCAGGGCTGCAGCCACTAGCCATGTGCAGGAGGTGGCACTGTATAGGTACCCTTTGGTCCTGGCTGCCTCAGTGGGGACCCACCAGGGATTTCATCCAGCCCTTGTCATCTTTTTCCCATCAGCCTGCTCCTTCAATCCAGCCTTGCTTGCTAAAAATACCCATGTCCATGAATGAGGCCCAGAACATGGTACCTGAGGTTTGGGGCTCCCTGTGTCACTGTGGGGATGGCCTCAGCTGCTGCAAGGAGGGGTATGGGGTAGCCCTGATGGCAACACTGCCTGTGGGGTGGAATGGGAGGTCACAGTGATGTGGTTCCCTGCACAGCTGCCCAGAGCTGTGGTTCTGGCAGTGCTGGTGGCAAGTTCCCTGTGGGTTTCCTTGTGTGTTTTCGTGGTCTCCCTGCACTTCCCTGTGGATGCTTTACCATTGCAGAGCTGCACATGGGCTCAGGGTCTCACTGTCCAGGATGGATGGGGTGAGCCTGCTCACTGCTCAGGGACATCCAGGTTCCATCCCAGAGCTGGGCATCCCCCGGGCAGGACTGTGACCATCCATGTGGATGGCGGCAGGTCCCGATGCTGAGGTGCAGCATCAGGTTTGGGGTTAGAAGTTTCCTCGGCAGAAGGTGCAGCTGTGGGGCGCTGGTGTTTGGGATGGGCTGGATGGATGCAGCACAAAACCTTCCCAAGTCCCGGTTTGCTCTGTGCCAAGGGGCTTGGGAAGGGCCAAGGCAGCTTCCCCTGCAAGGCCTCGGTTCAGCAGTGCGTGTTGCTGTGCTTCCTAGAGCTCGAGTATTTACATACATCCTATAATTACCATCTGCACAGCCAGAGGCATTTGCTGGAAATGGGTTGATTCCATCTGTTGGTGCAATTTTCTCAGAGGAATTTGCATTGATCACTTTTTTATGCAAAGCTTTTGTATAGATCATTTTTTCCCCTTTTTTAATACAGCCAAATATTGCTGGCGAGGGGAGAGGCTGCCGGCGGTGGTCCCAGCCCTCACACCAACGACTGGTGCTGGTCCTCTTCCCGTCTCAGCTCAGACAAGCGCGGGCTGCTCTGAGGTGGCATTTCTCACAGTTATATTTCAGACTTGGTGGTAACTCATCCTTAATGTGGTGACCTGAAATTAGGAGAAAGAAGGTGCAGTGATCAGTCACCAGGGGATGACTCCAGACCAGAGCTCAGGCTCTGTACCTGTGTGGCCAGATGGGGCTTTGTGCGTATTTTTGACAGCTGTAATGAAGGGGGCAGGGTTGTATTGATTGAATGTCTGGGAATTCATTTTGGAGCCCTCCCGAGCTCCCTTCATTACTAAAACTGCTCCAAGTTCATGGGGTTTACCCAGGAAGGGAGCAGCTGAGGGATGGAGCAGCCCCAGGGTGCAGCATCCTTGTGCTTTGGGTGCTGGGACAGCAGCAGGGCTGGTCCCGATCTCTGCTTTGGGGCTCTTGGATCCCTCCTGATGCCATCAGCTGGGCAAACAGGGGGAGATCCCCAGTACCAGCGAATGGGGGGGGGCAGAGCTGCAGTTCTTGAGGGAGAACTTTAAACAGCTTTAAACAACCCAAAATAGCTGCTCTGGATCTCTGTTACAGGAGTTATTCTGAGGAGGATGTTAGACCTGCTGATTGGGGCGGGTTAATGGGGCGCACTGGGGTTGGTGGGTTCCTGCCACTGTGTGCTGGGGGGGGAATAAATAACCCAAACCCATTGTGCTGTAAACAGTTATCAAGAAAGAACAGAGAAAATGAAGTGAACTCTTCCAATGCATCATGGAATATTACTGTATTTCATTTACTGTGGCACCAATTAGATGAGAGCCTGTTCTATTAATGGGCACCCTTGCAGATCCATGCTAAATTAACTGCTAGATCTTCACTACAGCAGTAAAATGATTGATTTTTCCCCTTAATCAGTTTATTTCATTAGTTATACATTTATTTTTACATGCATTTTGCCAAGCCACAGAGAAATGACCTATCAAGGTATGTGACATCACGGAGTGATTTGAATATTAACCAAATAGCTATTACAGCGGTGGTGGTGCTTAAAGATCATATGTAAATCAAATGTCAGGGGATAAAATTGCAGCAAGGGCTGTCAGAAAACAATTTAGCTGTGGTTAAAGGGACAGCTCACGGCTTGGAGAATTGTGTACTCTGTGAAGGGCTGATCCCACTGCCTTTGCTTCCCCACCGGTTCCATGGGAAACCAGTGAAGTTTTCCCCACACTGTACTCCTTTGCTTTGTTAAATTCGTACTGTTTTGGAAGCTTCCCCTTTTGTCTTCAGCATCTGGTTCCTAAGCAGCAATTGTAACTTTAAGCTTGATCTACGTGCAGAATAATTTCCATTTCTGACTCAGGAAGGCTAAATATGTTAAATATAAATAGCTGTGAATAGTGAGAGGCAAAAATGGCTTCTCCGGTCCTATAATTATGGGAAACACATTCCCAAGGGGAAAAGGGAAACAGACTGAAGTCTGGTGACATGTTTCTCATCTCGTGGATTTTGAGAGCGGGAACTGTTCCTCCTTTTCTTCTCCTGTGTGGCAGGAACAGTTTGCAGTGCTTTGGTACAGTCACTGGTGGTGGCCTCAGGGAAGGAGCGGGAGCAGCAGGGTGCTGCTGATGTGCTGGGCGCCCCTGGGTATAGGCACTGGTGCCCCATGGCAGAGCCCCTTCTCCAGGCCTCTGGCAGAGGCTGCTCCTGGGATGGGCACCCCCAGGGGATGGATGTTTATGGCAACCTGTGCTCGGAGCTGAGCTCGCCTTTGCCAACCAGAAGCACCCTCTTTGTGCCAGGAGCAGCCAGGCCTTGTCCATCCTTCCCCTGGGCTCAGGGCTGGGGCAAAGCCTGGCTCAGGGGCCACCCGAGCCCATGGGCACTAATGCTTCCCAGTGGGAGCCGCTGCAGCCTCAGCTGGAAGGTCACTGGCTGTGGGTAGGTGCCGTACATGGATGCGGGAGCGCAGGAACAGCGTGATGGAGGCTCCTGGGCTGGGGCTGTGTGTGACATGGGTGAGCGCCGCGGGGTTTGCTTGTCTTGGGAGCATCAGTGGAGAAATGAAGCACCAATGACCAATAATCAAAGGCAGCAGAGGGGAAAAATCCCGTGGCAGATCCTGCTGCAAAACAAATGAACAGGCAGTGGGTTGCGATGCGAGCTCTGCCATAAAGCTATCGGTGAGTGCTACCTTCCCAGGGTTTAAATCCAGCTCTCGTGTCCCTGGGGCACCATCTCACGAGATCCGTCTGCACAGAGTAAACATTGAAATTATATAATTAGCCCCTCAGAGAACGGAATTCTAAATTCATGGGAGCTTAAAGTTAAGAGAGAAATATTACATCCCTGCCCCCTCCCAGCAGCTCCGAGCGTGGAGCAGGGGAAAGGAGAGCTTCCAGAGGGGAGGATGGGCTGGATGCACCCTGGGTCCCACAGACCTCCTGTGCAGGGGCCATGAGCAGGGGTAGAGAGGATCCAGCAGCACCACAGGGGGCAGGGGATGCGCTTGGCCTGGGTCTGCTGGTGTCTAATCAAACGACAGTGCCGGCAATAACCCGGGATTATAAATGGGAATTGTACTCCATCAAAATTGATTCCAGGGTAAATTGAATATTGAGTTAAATTCCATTGCCGGGTGAAACCACTGCCTTCGTTGTTGCCATCCAGCACTGAAGCAAATCCATCCCCGAGTCATCTGGATATAACGCGCTGCTGCTTGACCTTGGGTTACTACAGTAACCATAAGTGCACAGTAATATACTTTCAGTCACTGTTCAATGCTCAGGGGAAGGTTTTAAGGCCCTTGGCTGGAGTGAATATTTTTATGCAGGCTATAATTTGTTTGAAGACCTTCGCCGGCAGCTGGGCAGCTTTCACTGTGTCCTTCCCTTGTGGGTGGAGCTCTGCGGCCCTGGGCAGTGACCCCAAGGCACTGACCCCAAGGCAGTGCTCCTGGTCCTGAGGATGCTCAGTGGAGGCAGGATGCAGGGTTGGTCCCTCTTGGGGGAAGGTGAGGGGCAGTGACCCAGGACACTGACCCCAAGGCAGTGCTCCCGGTCCTGAGGATGCTCAGTGGAGGCAGGATGCAGGGTTGGTACCTCTTAGGGGAAGGTGAGGGGTAGTGACCCCAAGACACTAACCCCAAGGCAGTGCTCCCGGTCCTGAGGATGCTCAGTGGAGGCAGGATGCAGGGTTGGTACCTCCTGCGGGGACCAGGGAAGGTGAGGGGCTGTGACCCCAAGGCAGTGCTCCCGGTCCTGAGGATGCTCAGTGGAGGCAGGATGCAGGGTTGGTACCTCCTGCGGGGACCAGGGAAGGTGAGGGGCTGTGACCCCAAGGCAGTGCTCTGGGTCCTGAGGATGCTCAGTGGAGGCAGGATGCAGGGTTGGTCCCTCCTGTGAGACCAGGGAAGGTGAGGGGCAGTGACCTCATGAAACTGACCCCAAGGCAGTGCTCCCAGTCCGGTGGATGCTCAGTGGAGGCAGGACGCAGGGTTGGTGCTTCCTGGGGGACCAAGGAAGTTGAGGGTCTGTGACCAGACCCTGATCCCACCTCGGAGCCCCTTGTCCTTGCTGGTGGTGTGAGGAGCACCCATATGGCTGGTATGTGCCCTTCCCTGGGCTGTCTGGGCCTGGATGCACCCTGCAGTGAGGAGACTTTGGGGTCCTTCCTCTGCTTTCTGCACTGCCCCATCCCAGGCTGTGGGAGGCACTGTCCCTGCTCTGTGCCCTGCTCAGCCACCCCAGGGCTTCATTTGATCAGAGATTATGCTAAATTCAGCTAAACTGGACAAATGCTCAGCAGAGACCCAGAGAAGAAGCCCCCAAACTGATTTTCATCTGTGGATCAGGCAAAATCTGATTCATGGCTCAATTCTCCAATGGGAGAAATTTGCCCAGAATCCCTGCTTAGGCTTTTCTTTTAAGCAAATCCTATCAAACTCCATCTGAAGGAGATGGTAACTCCATCACTCAGATCCCGCACACGGAACCCGGGAACACGAGTTCTGCTTTTATAGAATAAAAAATGTAGAGTTTCCTCATGTTGCCATATGTTTTTGCATTTATCTGTGCACTTGCTATAACCCTCTCTGCTGTGTGTGCCTACAGTGCTATCTGTGTCAGTGATGAAATGCAGCGAGTGAGTGTCATTCATGCAAAAAATGAGCCTAAAACCTCCCTGAAGAGGGGAATATAATAGAATACAATTGTATCATTTAAAAACTTTGCATCATATTACACAGTAAAAGAAAGATAATATATGCTACGATGGAGGAAGCAAATGAAATATTGCATTAACTCCTTAGCTGCCCTTGCTGCAGCAAACCCCCTCAGCCCTTGTCGCATCCCTGTTTCACTGAGCCCTGGCTCACTGGAATGTGTTCCTGCTTTTCCTGTGGAGCCTGATGCTCCAGGTTGGGTTGTTCCAGGGTTGCCATCCCCTGGCTCTTGTTTTGGCTGGAAAACTGTGGAAGGGGAGAGTGTGGATGCCCAGACCTGTGTGTGTGGGGTTAACCCTCTGCTCCTGGGGATCTGATGGGCACCTTAAGCCTGGTGCTTTGGGGGAGCATCACTTCCCACCTCATGCTCCTGTGTGGCTGCAGCAGCTTTGAGCCTATGGGACCTCCTCCTTGCACATGGACCCGCCTGCCCCGGGCTGACCCAACCCTGCTGCCACTGGCATGAGAGGGAATCTTCGTTTCCTCTCTTTGAATGCTATCTGTTCCCAAATCATGTATAAAACATTTGCAGAAACCACTTACTCCTCATGTATTTTTGATGAGGCCAATCCGAAGTTAAAATCTATAAACATAAAAATATCAAGAAGTACTTTAGGAAAAAAAAGTTATTTCATAAAGTATCAGGAGACCAATTTAAAACCTCGCCGTGCCTCCTGCCTGCCCGGGCAGCCCTGCCTGATGCGTGGCCCCACAGTGGGGACCCTTCCCATCGCTTATCCTCTGGCAGGCTCAGGCTGTCACACATGAGAAATAAACCCTATAATTTCATTTAATCCAGGGGATAATCTTTTTGTAATGTGCCAGGACAGAGATGGGAAATTTTATTGCCCCAAGAGCAGATTAAGACAGCTCCATGTGGGCAGACAGGAGAGCCCCAGTGCCTGCATCCCTTGCTGGGGTGACTGTGTGCAGAGCCAGGCCCTGCCTGGCTCCCAGGTGGTTCCAGCCCCGCTAACAAGGAGCGATTTACAGGCGTTACCAGCTCTGAAGATTTATTTTTCCCTTTCCAATGGCGTGCATCCTTGAAGCCTCCTCTTGCTGTGAATCGTTTCAGTTGCAGAGTGGTGTTGGGTCCTGCTTGCTGTGCTGTGGGGCTGGGGGTGACCCATAGGGGTGGTGAAAACCTTGGGTGCTCTGAGCCCCAGCCACACTAAGGAATTAGGTATTCTGTAATGCTATTAAGGGTAGCCTGTGTGCTGTCCTTTGGTTAATGCTCTGGTAACAGTGGGTGGAGTGTGCCTGGCTGCTTGGACCCCTGTGCTGAAGCCATTGGGATGCTACAGTGGGAAGCATCCCGCTTGGCTCCCTCATAGCCACTGCATTTTCCTTCAAGTCTGTGCTGGCACAGACATTGACTGCAAAATTCAGCCCAGGGGCCTCCCTGGCAGTTCATGCTTCTCCTATTCCTCTTTAACCACCTCAGTACCTCAAAACCCCTCCATAAGCTCTCGGGGCTGCCTCTTGCTGTCAGTCACTGGAGAGCTGATGTTTGCTTTTGTCTTTTTTTCTCTCTGGGGCTGAGTGGGAGTTGATGGGGGGGGGAATTACCTTGGTACTGGTCACTGTGGTTTGCTGAGTACTTTGTTCTGTTTCCTGCTCAATCACCTCCCCAGTTGCTATTTCTCCCTTTCCTTGTGTTTAACTGGAAGGAAACATAAAGAGCTCCAGCAACCTCTGATGTTGCATCTAATCCCCAGTGTGGTGCTGGCTGCATGTGCACGGGGAGCTCGTGGGGCCAGGGCAGCTCGAACAGTGCTGATGCTCCTCAGTGCTATGTGCAGTCGAAATACAGCTGAAACCCCAGGCAGGGTGATGCAAAAGGCCTTCCCTTTCCCCATGCCATCCCTCCTGGACTCAGGGAATCCTTCCTCAGAATAGCAGCCTGCCATTTCCTTGTTAGGGCAGTTTTATTGGAAAACCCCAAGACAAACCCTTGCTTTGGGAGGTAAAAATTGCTACTTTTGTTAATTTTGCCTTTAAGCATTATTAGTTAAACATTGTTTCTTTAAAAAAACTGTATTTAATTTAAACTAAAATGCTGGAAATTTCCTTTCGAGAGTACTTTTTTTCATGCACATGAATATTAATGCCTTTCGCAGAGAGATCTACTTGAAAAAAACAAGAATAAATTAAATACCTACAGATTTTTCTAATTCCTCTTTTTGGTGACATGCCGTCATTACATCAAATTACTGAGATGTGCTCCCATTTTTTTGTGTGTGTGAAAATTATGGAATATAAAGTGTATGTAAATGCAGCAAAAGGCTGTGAAGAAAGAACAGGGACAGGAGAGGCATTAGGTATTCAGCCAGCATCGTTGTGAGCCAATTAATCAAGCAGTGGTGAGGAAAGATGCAGAAACGATGAGTTCGCCCTTCATGTTGATGAGGCCGGTCCAGGGCAAATGCTGCTGCACCTGAGCTCGTAGTTAGGCATGCAGAAAGGAATCATGGGAATATCTTCACGCCTTTGTCTTTCTCGTGAAGGATGGAAAATGTCAAGCTGTTGTTTGGCTGCATGTGGGAGACTCGCTGAGAATTCACAGTCTGGCGAAGCGGCTTTAACTCTTTGTGGCCAGGCTCTACCGCTGTGGCGGATGGGCTCCATGGGCTGCCTGCACACGGGGTTTTCTGCCTCTCCCTGCCGGATGTGCCCCAGCTGTGGAGTGCAGAGGGAGGAGGTGTTGCACCCCCAGCCTGCCCTCTGCTCTCCAGAAGCCGTTTCTCCCACCGACCTTTGCCCATCCTTGCAGCTCCGGCACTGGCTGCTCCTTCCCATGGGATCAGTGGCTGCAGGACAGGACCAAGGGCCCTACCAGCCTTTCCCTTGTTGTAAGTTTTCCCTTTCCCCTTGCTGTGGACATCTATGTTGTTCTTATTGCCAAAAACAATGATGATGAAGGTTTGGTGCCTGGAGGCCATGGGCTGTTTGCAGGGGGGTGCTGGCCCAAGGCCCCCAACATCTTCCTACCTCTATAAGATGTGCCCTTCACTGTCACTTGTTTGGTTTTATGAGTCCCAAACTGCTCAATAAATATGATGCAAATAGGATGAGTTCTGCAGACTTTTATCCACCTCCCTTGCTCAGGCAGAGTGTTTTGAATCTCTGGTCCTTCTTGCTCACCTGTAGACTTTATCCTGGTGGGCCATGATCCCAAACCTGGAATGGTCTCAGCTGCTCCTTGTCATTGCTGAGTTGGTGAGAAAAACTGCATCTTACCCATCACTTAGGATGTTTCCCTTTATAATCCCCACAAATCGTTTGTTTTTCCTTTAGCATCATGTTACTGTTGGCCTAATTTCATCTTCTGATCTGGAATAGCTCCTACATCCTTTCTTCCTAGCACACCAGTAATTCCCCAATTACACTGAGCTTCAGGGGATGTGCTTCGCACCTGGATCCATCTGATAAATTCCTGGTTTCCTCAAACGATTTCAGGCATTTTTCAAGACCTTTGCCATTCTGATCCTGCCCTCACCATCCAGAGCTTGCAAATTTAACAATTATTTTCCATCGTACAGATGGGAAATCACTGTCTATAAGACAGACCCATTCAACAGGTTTAATTTCAGCAGCCAACCACCGATCACTAGTCTCTGACTGCAGTTTTTCAACTGGTTTTACACTCACCAAATAGTATTTTCATCTCTACTCTGATTCCTGAGCTTGCTCATGAGAATGTCATATAAGACGGTGTCAAAAATCTTATTAAAGTCAAGATATGACATTTACTGCTTCTTTTCTATCCAGAAGGCCTATTACCCTGTCGCAGATGAAAATTAGATCGGTTTGCCGCGATTTGTTCTTGACAAACCCATGTTGGCTGCTACTCACCCTGTTATCTTCTTGGTGCTTATAAATAGTTTGTTTGATCATTTGTTCCAATATTTTTCTGGGAACTGAAGTTGAACTGACTTAAACTGATTGTAATTTCCCAGCCTCTCCTTCCCCTGCGCAGAGCAGGATCTGTGGTGGCTGATCCACATCGCCGGTGCCTCGTGTGCCCTGTGCCAGCCTCAGGGAGGGTTCCCCTGCTTCTTTTTGGCGCCCTGGCATTCACTGTGCCAGCTGCCTGGTCTTTAGCCGTGTCAAAGAGGGTTTGCAGCCCCCCCTCCTCAGTACCTATCTGTCTTCTTCTCTTCTCATTCCTTGGTAGATGACTCCTTCCCATGGCCTCCTCTTCCCTAGAGCAAGGAAATGCTGTGCCCTGGGACAGGAGCCCTGGGTCCTACCCCCAGTGCTTGGTGCCATTGGTTTCCCCATCTATGTACTGGGGATGTCCCATCTTCTGCTGAGCCAAAGCCAGCAAAACCTCTCCGTAGTTTTCCAGGTAGAGGCACAGGTTGCAGTCACAGCCACTTCCAGGCAGCCTGGAGCCTGCCCTTTGGTATGAAGCTGTGGTGATGCCCTGGTGAGCTCAGGGTTGGGGCGGGTGGACCAGGCTACTTTTGGAGGATGCTCTGTCAGGTCCTCAGTGGCTCCCGCTCAAGTGGAGATGAGAAGGGCTGAACACCAGAGCAGAGCCTGGTGGGGGAGAACACAGGGTCCATTGCCGGAGGCTTCTCATTATATGGAGAAGCATTTCCTTGTTTTTAATTAAATATAAAGACTATCTAACAGTTATAATTAGTACCAGGTGGCTCAGGATTAAAGGGGCAGCATCAAAGGCTTGCCTGGGAGAAGCGGAGGCCAGGTTTGCCTCCTCCATCATAAATCACCAGGAACCTCTGTTCTCTTGAAACTCCATCACATGAGGCTGCCTCCCAGTGCTGCTTGGGCTCCAGACAGGAATTCTGACCCTTACAAAGCCTCTGTTCATATTTTAAAGCAAGCAGAGCAGAACCACAATGGCTGATAAGCATCGGTCTGCTGAGGTGAAAGCTTTCTGTGGAAGGGTCAGGGGTGCTCAGTGAAAGCTCCCTCCCTCTAAGCTGTGTTACTGCTGGGATGGAGCCTGGTGGGAATGGGAAGGATGGATGGAGTCATCTCAGCAGCTGGGTTTTGCTTTTCTGGATTCCTGGTGCCTCCAACTGCTTTACTGTGCTGTGGTCATCATCTCTGCTCTGGTGTGTCCCTTCCCAGGGTCTCCGCAGGAGGTCCCGCATCATGCCTGACTGTTGGATGGTCCAAGGACCTACTGACACTCGGAGCCTTTGGAGCCACCCCAGCTGTATCCTGTGGGTCCTGGCCCCACATCAGTGTGGGACATCCCCCCGGGCCAGTGAGGCCAGGATGCAGGCAGCAATAGCAGTGTCAGGATGCTGTGATGCCTGTGGGTGGGTGATCCGGGTGGGTGGGAGGCAGCTTGGTGTCGCTCCCAATCCCAGGCTGCTCTTTTGCTCTGTCTTTAATTTTATTTAACATCTCATTTGGTTTGGTCTGCTCAGACCTTGCTCAGCCCATCAGAGCCTTGGGGAGCTGACAAACCCATTCCCTCTGTGACGGATCGTGCTGCCTCCTCCCCAGTGGGGCTGGTGTCTGAGCACCTGCCCTGTTCAGCACCTCCTGCCCCAGCCCTGCCAGGGCTGTGCCAGCACAGGAGGGTGCTGTGGTATTTAGACCCCAGGCTCCTGTCCCCGGGGGAAGTCAGGCAAACACACAGTGAGCTTTGACACAAATAGTGTTTATAAAATATTGCTCCTCCGGGACTGTCTTGCCTGCAGTCGTCAGGATGCTACCAGTTGCAATAAAATGGAGCTGCTCTTTTCCTCCTCATCACAATTCCTGCTGGTGTCTGTTCCCCGGCCAGGCTCTCCTGGTGAGGATGCTAACTGGGAAGAGAGCTGCTGTTACCTCCCTGCGTGGTGCCTGCCTTGCATAAGCAGCCTAATAAACCCCGTGCGATGCTGCCAGACCTCTCGGTGCATAAAGATCAGCCTGTGAAGCTGGTTGCTAGGATGAGATAGAAATGTTAACCCTGCTCCACAGGTCCAGGGCATGTTATGCTGTGGGTGAGATGCGACAGCATCATTCCTTGCTGCCTGCGGGCCTGACGAGCTCCAGGGATGTTCTCACAAAGGGTGGCTATGTCCTCACCAGGTTGCAGCTTTTCTTCGCTGCGCTCCCCAGCCCCAGCTGTGATCAGATGTTTGCTGTGTTCACCCACCTCTGATAACAAGGCTGGGAGAGGAAACTCAAAGTCCATACGTAGTCCATGAGGGCAAATGGGAGTCCTGCCCCCAGGAGCTCTGATTGCAGCATAACTCATTTCACAATGTATAAGGAAAGTTGAGTTATTGGGACATGTGACATTTATTTAGTTACATATCTCCTGTGGGAGGTTTCTGGGGCCATTAATGTAGTGTATTTGCATGGCTAGTTTACATGCCTTTGCTTGTTATTGCTGTCTATATTCCATGCACCTCACACTCAATTTCAATTTGAAGTTTGGCAGTTGAGGTGTCACGACTAAAAAATGGAATGGCCTCCCTCAGAAATGAAATAATTTTGTTGTTCAGTTCCGAGCGATTTTGTAATTTCATGCTTGTGTATGATAATTTTATGCTGTCCTGCTCCACGTAACTCAGCTCTGCCAAGCCCTGACAGGTGATAAATACAATCCTTTCCACCCGGCGTGCGGCGGGCCAGGATGAGGAGAAGGTGGGGGGGGAAGTGGCGATTTCATATCTGAGGTCCTGGTGCAGCCAGAGCTGCCGTGGCCCCTCTCTGGCATCATTTCATGCCTGGATTCCAGCAGGCGCATCCCCCCGGCTGCAGCGACTGCGCCCCGGGGTCAGGGAAGTGTCCTGGCAATGGGATGATGCTGGAGGGGAGCCAGGTGATGTTGTGTATGGAGGGAGAAAGTTATGACTTTGGTGCGTCCCTGCGCGCGGGCCCCGGGATGCGGCGCCGTGATTTAGAGCCCAGGCTCTGTCTGATGGAGTTCAATGGAACCGTAACCTTTTGGAGAAATTATTTTTACAAATCTGTTAAACATTTGAAAGACAGCAATTTCCAATAAAAGAATACGAGTCCTTAGCATTTATCACCAGGCTACAGATTTTATAACTGTTACTTCATATTGTTCTTGTAAAAAATGTTTCACCTCCTGAGAGCAGATGAGTCAAAAGACTATTAAGGAAATGCCAGAGGTACAAGGGGGATATAATGGGTGCCAATAAAATGAAAGCAGAAGCAAACCATTTAAATTAAATTCGAGTGGTGATGAGAATCATCGTTCCAACTACAAACCTGGAAAGCTAAACACTACTCCATCGCTCCGCAGCCTTGCTGAGCAGCGGCAAATGCCGTGCCCATGGGATGTGGGATGGGCAGTGGTGCTGGCAGGGATGGAGCTGGTGGGTGCAGAACCTTCTGGGGCAGCAGCAGGAAAGCTGCTCCCAAACTGGCTGTTTCTGGGGGGAATCTGCTGACCTGCAGGTGAGGAGAGGCAGGAATGGGTTGAAGCTCAGAGAGGGACGTGGAGTGAATTCCCTGTGGGAAGAGCTGTGCTATCTGTGTGGCTGCAGACGGTTGTGGCAGTGGAAAGCACAGTGCTTGTGCAGGTCTCTGGTGATGTCTGGGGCTGTTTGAGTGTGTTGGGACGGGCACCATGGGCAAGCCTGAGCTGTGCCCCGCTGCCAGCCCCTGCCTCTTTGCTTGGGATTCAGGTTTCTCTCCCCATTCCTCTCCTGCCTGCAGACCTGCTGTGGTGGGGGTCTGCAGCAGCTCTCCTGGGGGCTGACTTCCTCCCAGGAGAGCAGAAGGTGAGGGAATTCCTGGGTGCTGGGGGTGATGGTGGAAAAAGCCCAATGTTCATCAGCCCCTTCCCTTCCCTTCCTGCACCTGCCCTGCCCTGGCCTCCTGCACCTCCCATCTGCTGCCCAGCCATGCTGGGACTGGCTGAGGGGCACGCTCCAGGTCCCTGTGCTAATGATGGTGCAGGGCACCATGACACGCAGGTCCCTGTGCAATACATGCGTATTCCCCACTGCAGGAGCACAGGCATCACTCACACCAGCATGGAGAAAGCCAGTGGGTTTGTGTGCCTGTGTGTATAAGGGGTAGGAGCTGCCAGGCAAGGATATGCCTGAGCTGGAGAGGTTGTGTGTCCAAACTGAACCTGATTGGAATTGATGAACCTCTGAAAACCTTCTGAAGCACTCCTCTGGTTCCCAGATAAGGGAACCTCAGAGCAAAAGGCTGCTTCAAGCCATAGCTAAGGTTCACCAAATACTCTGCTTCCAGCTCTACTGAACACTGTCATCAAAAATCATCCTGTGTGCTCTCCTCCTCTTCCTCCTCCCGCCTTCCCTCCTGCAGGCTTGCTGGCTTTGGGAAGCCACAGATACTGTGAGATATCTTCTGATACCTAAAGGGGCTGCAAGAAACCTGGAGAGGGGCTTTGGACAAGGCCCTGTAGAGACAGGACAAGGGGAATGGCTTTAACCTGCCAGAGGGGAGACTGAGATGAGCTCTTAGGCAGAAGCTCTTCCCTGGGAGGGTGCTGAGGCACTGGCACAGGGTGCCCAGAGAAGCTGTGGCTGCCCCATCCCTGGCAGTGTTCAAGGCCAGGTTGGACACAGGGGCTTGGAGCACCCTGCTCTAGTGGAAGGTATGTGTTTAGCTGCCCAAGAGTTAACAGCTTCTTCATGTGGCACAGGAGCTGTGTAAGGAGCTGGGGCTTATCCACACGATGCTGCTCTGGAGTAACCGGGCACTTGTGGTCTGCGAGAGGGTTTGTCAGTCCTACGTGTTTGTGCCCTGCTGCTCCCAGCTCCTTCCCTGTGTCCCAGGGAGGAACAGCCTCTGTGTGTCCCTGTGCCTGGCTAAGCAGAGGCTGTGGGTGCCTTTGGGGCTTCCCACGCACAGCAGTGAGCTTGGGGGGCGGGAGCGTTAATCAGCCCCTTCCTTGCAAATTGCCTCCATAACATGAGGCTGCTCTGGACAAAGCCGTAAATTACAGCTGGGCTTTTTGTTGCATATTTTTACCCGTCGCATATTTAATGTCTCTGTGAAAGTATAAATAAAACATTCGTAACCATTAGAAATCCTCCGGATCTGGGAAGCGCCCAGGAATTTATTTGTTTTCGGGAGGATCATACATATTGTATTAAAACTATATAAAGGGTTTAATAAAATGGCAAAAATAAAGCAAGAGCGAAGGCTCTCAATCTGCACTGAGAGGAGGGAAGTGATCTTTCTTTGATGCCTATTAAATGTTCCAGCAGATGAAACCCTATATTCTGCCAGGAAATGAGTTTGCCACAAGCCGATTGGGTGCTGTCGTGTGTGCTCGACTTTACCACTGTCATTCCTCTTCCTCGAGCAGCAATACATTACGCCGCCTCCATTTTTCATTCCTCACTGCCCGAAATGCAAATTTCCTCTCTCTTGTTTATATTAGGTTTTCAAATATATGGAAATCCAGATATCTGGAGGAAAATGTCAGGGCCAGAAATACTCGTGATCTGTCTTTTTCCCTGGCCTGACACTTTTCTCCATCACTTACTGAAGGCATGTGAGGAACGTTGCCAGTGGCAAGGCTGCGGGTCCAGGGGATGCTTGCAGCCTGGGGCTGAGATGCAGTGGTTTGCTGCTTGCTGTGCTCCAGTGTTTGCACAGGTTTTGTCACCACTGTAAAGCTGAGCACATGGCCTGTGGAGGACAAGGGCCTCATTATGCAGGGAAGGTGCCTGAGCGAAGGGGAGAAGGGTCACAGATGAACAGGGAGAGGGTGGGCCCTGCCTGGGCACCTGCCTGGGATGCTGCCTATGGTCCAGGGATTGCTGGAGCTGGTAAAGATGTGTGCTGGGGGGGAAGGTCACTGGAAAGGGCTCTCGAGACCGTGTCTTCACACCCTGACTTTGCTTGGCTTGGGGGTTTGCTGCTGTGGCTCTGGGGATCAGCAATGAGCTTCCACATTAGTGCTGCTGCTTCTGATGGGAGAGGGGGAGATGTTAGCAAGGTACCAAGAGCGTCATGCACCTTCAGAAGGAGTTTGTGGCCAAATCAGGCTGAGCACCAGGAGTTCCCCTTTCTTTTCTGAAGTAGGAGGCATACAAATAACTTCCAGTAAGGGCAGCTGTGACCTCGTAGAGCAAACAGAGCTGAGTGCTTTTAGCTCATGGTGTTCGTGAATTGCCCACTTCTTCCCCACTGACCTACCCTGTGCTATGGATTTCCCATGATGGCCCAGCCCTCAAGGCTGGTGACTGTGCTGGTTTATACTGGGCAGACCCAGACCTGCCCTGCTCTCAGCCCAGTGCCACTTCCACAGTGAAGGTGCTCAGTTCCTCTTCATGAACATACCTGGCCGTAGATGCTGTGTGTCTGCAGGGGCTGTGATGCTTCTGTGCGTCACTGAGCTGACAAGTGCATTGATGTGGTCTGCAGGTGAGATGAGAGCAATCCATGATATTGGGCACCTTGCCATTCCTTACAAGCTGGGGAGGAAGTAGAGGTGTGAGAGGAAGGAACAAGCTACCATAGGTGCATAGGCTGTGAATGACATGCTGATAATGAATGTGAACTGCATTGATTGCTTCTCTATGAAGAAGAGAGCTATTTTAGGCGCTGACAGCTTTAGGGGATGATCTGAAGGCAAAAATCTCTGTCTCCCAGTGCTGGAGAAAGCCTGATGTGCCTTAAATCGTGTCACGAGAATCCTTCTAGCAGGTGCCAGGAGGCTGCAACCATCACTGGAGTCAGCACAACACTTGTTCCTCCCTTGTTTCTCTACGCAAGTATCTGGAGAGCTGAGGGAATGATGCATAGCAGCAAACTCCCTATTAATAGGTTTTTATCGCATCTTGTTCATGTTTCTGAATGAGTGTGTTACTCAGAATTGTGCTTCTAATGCTTTGCCCACGCTGATGGCTTATGCGCAAAACCTGCCACCAGGCTCCGGTTATCACTGCTCTTGGCACCGCTTTCATCTCGCAGCTCTACACAACTGAAGCAGCCCCAGCCAAATCGAGTCTTCTGAGTTCTGCAGTCAAGTGCAGACTGTGGAGCTCGTTGGACTTGGCTGAGCGGAGTCTCTGTTTTTGTGATCAAGTCGAGCTCCAGCGCTTGAACACCGTGCAAAGAGCATCGTAAAAGGTTGCAAACAGAGTTACACTGAAATATGTGTTTGAATGTATTTTACATACACAGGGATGTTTTCATCTGTTTACTTAGCTCTGCACAAACACTCCTTCAAGCACTTATACATGGAACAGCAAAGAGTTGTACAACCTCTGTGCTCACAAAGGCCACAGTCTTCTCCAGCAGACATTTAGTGCCCAGAAAAAGAAACAGTTATTCTGGAATCACAGGGGAAAATGCAGGATTAAGGAACAAACAAGCAATTGAAATTACCCCCTTCTGCTGAGCGTCATCTGTCCTGCTCCAAACACCTACACAGGGAAAAAGCTGATGCAGGTGCTGAGTCTGGAGTGCTCATGGAGAGGCTTGTCCCTGGCGTGCAGCTCACCAGGGCTGAGGTTGTGCCTTAAGAGGCAACTTTTCAGGTTTAAACTTGCATCTTCCTAGCAAACATACCCCTTCTCTATTCGTTCATAAAAGCCTCAAGCATGTGCTTAACTTGAAGCCCCTGCTGAGCTGAAATCGCTGGGTGCTTTGCTTCATCAGAGCTCAACTTGCGCGCAGCCCCCGGTGCAGCCCGGGCTGTTAAGTGTGTGTCACTGCGATGCTGCAGTGGGTTTATCACCCCCAGACTCTACCGGTGCTGGCGTCACTGCTCGTTTCCTCACACCATCGGGAAAGGCTTTCCTGGAATTACGGAGAACGCTCCTGACAGGGGCCGGTTTGCTGCTTGCTGCTGAGTCAGGGGACAGCACTTCCAAAGCCAGCCTGTGCCACTGCAGTGTGCTTCTGAAACCCGAACTGTGGTGATGTGACTCCGGGAACCAAACTGCCGTGCCCAGATTTGTCTTCCCATAGTGGCAATCAGGAAGTAGGTCTGGCAAAGGGGAATCAGATCAAGGAAATACCTAGGGAATAGGGCTTGCTTCCTCCCTCCCCTCTGCTGCAGGTGGCTGGTTTGTCCCACAGAGCACTGTTGATATTGCGCTTGCAGGAGCAGCACCAGGCGACCCCAGAACTCTCCCTGCCCCAGCTCCCCCTGCCTAGGTTCTGTGCTCTGGCAGACTTCTTGTTCCAAACCAATGGACCTTGTCACATGTCAGAATGCGTAATCCAAACCTCCCTCCCTTGAAGAGGCAGGAGCTGGCATAAAGCAGGGTGGACCTTCACTCCTTTGATTGTCGGCTCTAAGCTGATAAGCATAAACTGGAATTATAAGCTCTAAGGTGGAAGTATGAGGGGTTTTCTTTATGTTCTCATTTCCCTCTCCCTAGCCTGCCCCATTGTGCCCCAGACCCCACATCCTTGGCTTATTTCTCTTCTTCGCTTTGGCGCCGTCACCGAGGGCAGAGAGAACACTGTCTGCAAGGCAGCTCCCAGCACATCCGATAGTTTCATTTCACCAGGATGAATTAATACACAGAAATAATTTGCAGATTACAACAAGTCCTTCAGCAATGAATGACTCAGAGCCAGGCAAGTAGCCAGCACTGAGAGGCAAACTGTTTGCAGCTCAGCCCCTCTGCACGGTCTGGTTTGAAGTAAGCCATAACGAGACACACAACTTCGCACAGGGGCACTTGAGCACAAGATCCTGAGCCTCAGCCTAACCGCTGCACTTGGCTTGTGTGCAACAGGCTTTCAGATGCAATTTGGGTTCACTTCATACAGGTTAAGTGCCTTGGTCACCAGGAACCGGCCTTTCCCTGCCTTGCATTGCACAGCCACAGAGATCTGGAGAAGGACATCAGGTTTTCCCCTCAATTCGTTGCAGCTGCGGGTGATGCATCAGAGTGAAGGCTTTCAACTGATGATCTTTACGAACAGGCCATCCATCATTAGTGAAGGTCAAGCTGCAGATGAATTCCATCATTTTACAATCATATGCTTCCCCCCCCTTGCCCTTGGATAGGTCTTCAACAGACAGTGAATCCCTCTTGTGTGGGGAGGTGTTTTTTAGGTGTCTAGAGAGTGTGCTCCATGCACTCACTAGGATGAACAGTGGTGGAGAGCAAAGCATCATGGTTGGCTCTTCATCTCTTCAGAGGGTGATGAAAATAAATCCTCATGGTACATAGGCAGCCCTACAGATGGTACCTGACTCTATGGTTCTACAAAGACCCTTTGAAGCAGACAGCAAGGCAAAACTGTTCCAGTTCATAAAAGAGAGAGCCTGTAAGGTGGATAAAGGCCGTATATCTCCTTGTAAGGTCTTCCACAGGCAGCTCCTCTGAAGTGACAAGGGTAACCAGCTCACTGCCCGCCTCTGCTTAGCTTCAGCTTAGAGATCCTGAGTTCTCTTGGTCCAGAAATGCACTTGGAGGGAGATGGTTGGAACCAACTTACTCCGAGACATCTCCAACTCACAGACATCTTTGAATATGTTGGTTTCCTTTTAGCCACCAGCCAGACCTGAAAATAGGGGCCAGAATGGATCATCAAAGTGTTAAAGCTGGAAGAACAGCAGAGCAAGGGAAGGAGCTCCTACCTGACTCGTGCTGCTGCAGCGGAGCACAGTCTCTGCAGCACACAAAGGCGCTGCAATGTGTCATGTGCATCATTTAAATTAACAGTGCTAAAACAACAATGCTATTTTTAATATTTAAAGAGCCCCTTTGAAGAACAGGAGAATCTGTCACCCTTCCGGGGGGTTGAGTCCTGCGTTCTGAGGGCTTTTCTTCTCTAATTAAAGGAGTTGGCTGCATGAGGAACAGCCACGCGTGATGTGCAGGGAGGGGATGCGGGACCAAGGCATGTCCCAGGGGGAGCAGCTCTTGCTCACAGCGCTTGAGCTGGGTGGATTGTCCAGGCTCTCTTTTGTGGAGCTCCCACTCAGGGAGGCTGTGCCCGAAATAATGTCAGTGGAAACATGGAGCAGCATCTGACCCACCTTCCCCTGCACCCATCCGTGCAGGGACCTCGTGCACTGTTGCCAATGGATGCTGGACTCCACAAGCTCCTAAGGTGACTGATCCCATGTCCATGTGTTCAGCTGCCTTTCCAACCTTCCCAGATTCCCAACAAGATGAGGTTTGCTGAGAAGGCAGAGCGGGAGCTGCCTCCTGAGCCTCTGTGGTGACCAAGGGCCAGGATCCAGCCCTCGACCTCCCAGATACTGCCCTTCCTCTGCTAAAAATGCATCTTGCCAAGTGGAGCGCTGGGAAGTGGAGGAGAAGAGCCCATTGTCCGCAAGGGGCAGGGGGCAGATATTAATGTTATTGGAGGGAAAAGACTATTAGGATTCTGTAGCTCTGAAAAATACATAAGTCTGAAATAAGACTAATGAGACACTTACTGGTGCGGTTGGGTTGCATTAATGACCCTTCAGAGGATACAATTGCAAAAGGCTTTCACTGTAATTGCCACGCTAATGATGGGCAGTGACATCATTTTAGACCAAATGTGATGCTTTCTTTGGATGCGTTTCAAACCGGGACTTCTCTGTGGCTGGTGTATGAGGCCCGTCAGTGTCACAGCCTGGCTCTGAGCTCTGCTGACCATCTTTCTTAGCTGCCTCCTTGGCTACTGGCTTCCCTCCAGCCTGGCCCCAGTGTCCAGCATTCCTCAGCTTTTTAAGGTGCTTCTGGGACTGAGCTGAGAACAGTGATTTGTCAGCACTTGGTTCCCGGAGGAGGGAGAAGCTGGGGCAGAGCCACACACCCCCTTTTAATCTGCAGACATCCTTAAAAGGCTTTGTCTAAACAGTGATTTATTATCTCCTGGCATGGCCTGAAGCACATCTGCGCTGTAGAACCCTTGGACACTACCTGCTCCCGGCGCACGTGTGCAGCTGGTGGGGACAGGCTCAGATCCCGGCTTCCAGCGCCTCTGGGCTTAGAGGAACATATTAATTAACCTCATTATCCAGGATCATTTCGGCACTCCAGACAGGGTGTTCCTGCAGTGAGGCTGGGGCCTGGAGGGCTCCTGCATGAGGAGGGTGCAGGTATTTGCCTCTGCAGGGACACACAGCTGGGAGCGAGTGATGGAGGAGATGCTTGGGGGAGATGGGCTCATCCCAGCGCCTGGGATCCAACACACTGTGGTCTGCTCCCGGAGGGATGCTGGATGGAGCTGGGCCTCCCCCAGCACTGGCCCCACCTGCAGGTTGTTGGGATGCAGAGCAGGTTTGGGCTCAGGAAGGAGCTGGTGGTGGCTGCGTGCCCGAGCCCCTGTGTGCCCTGTCCTGGCTGCCTCTGCTCCTCCCCGGCACCAGCCAGGGCTGGGGATGGATTGACAGCGGCTTGTTAAGCCTGACAGAGCATCAGCGTGTAAAGAGTGGGAGAGAGCAGGGCTTTTTAATTAAATAAAACAGGCAAGTCATGATTCCTGCCTTTCCTCCTCAGCTCCTCGGGAAGCAGCATTCCTGCTCCAGCATTTAAAAACATCAAATTGATAGCCCTGTCATCTGTGCCCATAGGCTACTGCTCCCTGCCCAGCCCTCCCACCAGGGCTCTGCCTTTGAAGGCGAAGGCAGTGCTGTGTGACTGTCCTCAGGGACATTCATTTGCTTTCCTACACCCTTGCTGGTTGTCACCAGCAAATACCCAGCCAGGCTCATACCATCCCCCTGTTGCCTGCAGCAGCCGGAGGAATGCTGGTACTGGTACCAGGTACCAGTAGGTCCTGCCCCTGTCATGGGAACTCCTCCTGGGGGTCACAAGGAGACTGGAGCAGTGTGCAGAATGCCAAGCAGGGGGTTCAGGCTCTACCTGTGGTTTTGTGAGTGGGGTTTGGGAGCTTGTTGTGCCACCAAGGAGGTGAATGGTAACCCGGAATGTTGTCTCAGGTGAAGGCATTTATGATTAGCAGCCATAAACCACAAATCTCTATCATGAGGAAAGTGGGGGGAGCAGTAATCCTTGAAATGGAGGGAAAAAAGGCACAAACATCCGTAATCCTCAATGACTGTAATTCCCATATCCCCTCTCTCCATCCTGGGCTTGTCGATCTCTGCACTTCCCAGTGTGTCCAGTGGACACACCAGCGAGGGTCCTGCTGAGCTGCTTTCTAGAAAATCCTTTAAAAATCTATGTAAACGAATAATCAATCTCCTTTCCTGGTGTCCAAAGGCACCTGCCCCTGGCACAGGCCCTGAGCAGCATCTCCATGGGTCTTGCCAAGGCAGGATGAGCTGTGCTTTGCTCACCCTCAGCCCAAAGGTTTGCTGCACCCCTGTAACCCAGAGCCCTGAGCACTGTGGCCTCATTTCCCTTCTCAGTCCTCCTGCAGCCGCATGCCCACCGCTGCTCCGGTGCCCCACCAGCCCGTTGGCAGATCCCAAAGGAGGAGCCGTGGCTGGGGCAGCTCCCCAGGCTCTGCAGGTGTGAGCAGCACGGAGCAGGCTTTGACTCAAGGTCTGTTCCCTGCTTGAGCGATCAACATCATTTCCATACTATAATTACATTGCCCAATCCTCTCCTGATTTTACTGCTATCTTGTAAGGCGTCCCGGTTGTGAGTAATTTAAAGCTATATGAGATGTCAGGCTCGGTGAAACAATCACCCCTCAAAGAAATATGGTCTGAGATAATAATTGATAAGTCCCATTAGGCAACGGAGCCCGCTGCTTCTGACTTGGCCTCTTCCGAGGCAGCCTTGTTGATTCCCTTCCTGGAATCCCTTCACTGGGAGCGTGGCTCCGAGGGCAGATCCTTGGCTGGCTGGAGCAGGGCGATGTCTCACTGCAGGGCACAGGGGGGTAACTGGGGCAATGCAGACACTGTGTCCCAGGATTGCAGGATTTCAGCCTGATTTATGGCTGATGTTTGCACAAAGGACATTCCGAGAGCTGGTTACCACCTGTGTTTGCTGCGGGGTTTTGTCTCAGTGGTTTCTCCTCATTATCATCAGCAATCACAAAACCCATCCAGAATCCCCCTGCTCCCTGTCCCACACTCCAGATCCCAGCGCTGCAGCCTCTTCCCAGGATGCCAGGGCAGGCAGGGGACCCACGGCCACTCCATGTCCTGCAGCACCGGGGTGGGAAGAGCATCCTTGGCACCTCATTTTGTCCTCTCTGCTGGTTGCTGGGTCCAGATTTGATGCTGGATTGAGAAGCTGTTTTTGGTTTGGAGCTCTGTGACAAGGGCTGCTCCATCACCAGCCTCCAGCAGGGGCTCGAGGCACTCGAAACTCCTGATTCCTTTGAGCTGCAGCTGCATGTATAAATACAGATGCACACATGCACGCATGTGCATGTAACCATGCATGTATGCACGTATAAGCATGTATACGTATATAACACACAGACACACGTGGCCCATACACACACTTGAGGCTCCTCACAGCCTCGCCCACTCAGGAGAGAGGAAACAGAGAACTGCTTTATTCCTGTCTCTCAGGTTTGTATTTTTAACGCTGCATCTCTAGCTTCTCAGGGCTGGAGCAGTTTTACAAACTCTCCTCCTTCAAACTTGTAAACTTTTAATTAGGGAAGAGAATGTAAACCTAATTTGTGTTGTCTGCAAGAGGTTCTGCCCATGACAACAGGATGAGTGATGAATTATGCAAGTCGCGAGGGAAAGGCTGGCTTTTCCTGATGTGCTACTTCATAATTGCATAAACTACCGCACTCCTGAATCGGGCAAACAGTGTTTTACACATGCAGTAACCTTTGGAAACGGTGACAGCTCATTTGTGATGTTCTATTAGAAATAACAGAAAATAATTACAACAACAATTCGAAGTTGGCAAAACTCCGATGTTGTCTCCAAAAGAGGTGAAGAGCTGGGGACAGAACGGGCTCTCCGGAAAAGAGGGTTCTCTTCTCCTTGTATTAAGGAATAGACACCAGGAATTAAAGGTGGGCTTTGTTAGGGAAAGGGTTTTACCCCTCAGAGCTGGTTTGTTGTATGTGGTGGGACAGGAGTCAGCAAAGGGAAAGCCTCAGCTCTGAGCCCCACAATACAAAATGAATGTTCAGTGAATGGGGGGTGGCATTTGGGTGAACCAGGAGCATTTCAGCTTCATGCTTGCTTTGGGCTCTTTGGAAAGCAAGGTGCCTTCCCAGGAGGGGGCTCAGCATTGGGAATCTTTGTTTTCTGCCCCCGGAGTGAGTTTGCAGAGCTGGAAATCTGTGCTTCCCTGAATGGAAATTCTGAGGAAACGTTCCAATTCATAAACGCTGAAACAACCTCATTGCAGTGACACGATGTGACAGCTGCTAAAATGTTCTAATAAACCGGGAGGAAAGGAAGAAATACACCATAACTCACTGCTGGCTTTGAAATGTTCAAGAGAGTGGAGAAAGTGGGAACGGATCCGTTCTGATCTGGGATTGTTTCATTGACAAATTCATCAAGACGAGCAGGTCCTCGCGGGATGTTTTGATGTGGATCTAAAAGCGCTTTGGTGGAAAACATCTGGTGTTGGAGGGATTCACTGGTTCCTCTGGATGATTCCTGAGCTCACCTTATCCTCGAGGCTGGGGCTGGAGCCCATCATTTGGCTCTCCCCGGTGACGGAGCAGTGTTGGGACATGGTGGGCAGAGGGAAATCCCCACACAGGGGTCCTGGTAAAGGGAAGCCTTTGCCCTGGGCTTCCCCACAGTGTGTCAGATGTCTGATTCTTAGGAAAACAAGTTAATAGTGGAGTGGTGCAGGAATAGCAGCAGCTCTGGGTGCCCCCAGGGAAGACCCAGAACAAAGAAATCCCTGGGGTTTATACCCTCACAGTCTACGGACACGACCGTCACACACTGTTCATGTGCCTTGCTCCCACCTCTTGGTCAATGATGGATTTGGGTCTGGGGACTCCTTGTCCATCATTGGGTTTTATTTTGTTGTCTTGTTGGGCTGTAAATTCCTTCTTATTTCTCTGGTTATTGCCCTTGGTATTGATTCTTTATCTCCCAATTTGCATTGGACTCGAGGCTTTGATTTACACAACTAAGTGTGGGGTCACACGAGGGGGATCAGTGGGTGCTGCAGGGAACAGCAGCAGGAGTAGGGCTCTGTGCATGGAAGGAGAGTGTCTGATCAGCTCCACCTCCCCTGAGGTTAAACACTTCTCTGTCTGGAGATGGTTTGGAATCCCAGGTTTCATCCATGACCGAGGCTCACCCCATGAGCAGCACTGGGGCGCACGAAAGGGCCCTTCCTTTGCCCTGTAAAGCTCCATTAGAGCTGTAGTAGCAAAACAAGAATGCAAATGTTTATCTCGAGCCTTCTTTCAGGCTGGTGAAGCAGCTTTACACATTCAGCATCCGCAGCCTCCCTGGAGAAATCCCAGCTCTGTTTTGTAAGCAGAAGTAAAAGTCTTTGCCACATAGCTACCGTCAAAGTTTTGACAGGAAAGCAACTGCTTTTAAAACACACTGGTGGCAAGCACTGATCAGGATTCATTCCTGTCTGCTGAGCACGGGCAGGGAAGCAGCCGTCTCTGTGGCTGCAGTGGCCCATGGCAGTGTGCATGATGTTCCCCTGCTCCTGGTGGGACCTGGGGCTGGTGGGTGCTGGAGCTGCTGAAGCTGCTCCCCAGGGCTCCTGCATGGGAAGGGATGTGCTATTGCTCTGCAGCTTGCTGTGCCAGGCTGCTCACAGCCCTCTGTACACCTGCAGGGACAGTGGTGTGGCCATCCTGCCATGTGCTGGGGCACAGAGCTGGAGCAACATCCACCTCTGCCTGGTGGGGATGGGAGATGCAAACCCATCACTTGCTCCTTTTGTTCCTGCCGAAGGGCTCGCTGGCAGCCAGCTCCTTGCTCCAGAAGAACTCAAACGGAGCGGACTTAAAGAGACCATAATTTGATATTTCAAAAACTTAAAATGTGGTCATTTGGAAGCAGGTAGAGCCAGGGGAGGCTGCTGCAAGGCAAAGGAACTTGTCAGTGTGTCCTTTTCCCTTTATTGATCCTGGGTTTAGGTATGTAAAAGAATGAAATTGTTTACTTTACATCTTACCTTATTATTTAAAGTCCTTACTCCCTTTCCCAACTTCCGTTGCCAATCATGTTTGCTGATAAACCCCTTTACCAGGAACTAAAGCCGGGGCATGGTGGTGCCGTGCTGGAGGGGGGGGGGTGTCAAAGGGTCCTCACCCTGTGGCCATCTCTGGGTCCAGCACCCATGAGA
Organism: Ara ararauna; assembly: GCA_028858755.1. Taxonomy (NCBI): domain Eukaryota; kingdom Metazoa; phylum Chordata; class Aves; order Psittaciformes; family Psittacidae; genus Ara; species Ara ararauna. Next base: position 14,937,242 of record CM054387.1, on the reverse strand, counting down.
CACCATGGGGCTCCTCTGCCAGGCCAGATCAAGGGACAAACACTGCCCGGACAGTGATAACCGCTGTCCCCAGTGATACCCACTGCCCTCAGTGCAGTGGGAGCTTTTGCTGGGAGAGCAGCTCTCAATTTGGCTTTGCACATTGCAGGTGCACTGCCTTCACTTTCAAATCATCTTTCCTACCTCTTTCTCCCTCTAGCTTGGGTTGTAAATTTAACGCTATTAATTAATTTATAATTAAGTTCTATACAGCAACCGCTCACTCTGAGCGAGATGATTTCAGATAATCTCAGTTTGTCAAAATATGCCTGTCTCCTTTCAAAGCCACAAGGAAAACACTGAGCAGCTCCAGGGTTTGAGATGTGAAACAGAGAGACAGTATGAACATGTGCCCTGGAGGAGTCAGGAGACAGAGAAAGAAAACACACGCTGGGATTTTGGATGAAGAACGCTCCCCTCCTGCAGTGTGCGATGCATTGACGGGGTATGGGGGGGCTCCCCCCAGCCTCTCCTTGCCTAGCCCTGGCCCATTGGTTTCCGTGCTTCCGCATCCAGGCACGGTCCTCATCCTCCTGCTCACAGTAGGGACCCAGATGGACTGAGCACGGGGGCTGCCAGGGCCCCCATGGCCTGACACAGCACAGAGCCTGTGGTGTGGCTGCATTCAATAACAACTAATCTCTGCAGGAAGTGTAGAAGCCGTATTTAACACAGGCAGACCATAACCTGTTCGCTGTCAATTGGCTGCAAAACCAAACAAGCAGCAGATACCCGGTTACAGGATCATACACCAAGCGTCCTCTGTCCCACAGTAACTCAGGCTCAGGGAAGCATTTAAGTGCTCATAAACAAGGGGCATGCTTTAATTTGAAAGGTTATTGAGATTTAATGTGACCGAGTGTGGTGAGGTGCTCACAGAGGAAGTGGCCGGAGCTGCTCTCATCCAAAAGCAGCACCCAGCAGTCCCAGAGCATCCGGCCAGTACAAAATCCCTGGGCACAGATGCAGGACACAGTCAGGGTGGGGTTTGCTTCCCGGTGGTCCTATGGACCAAGGGGATGTGAAAGGCTCCAGGGGCTGCTGCTGCTTCCTTAACACAGGGGAATGTCAACAGGAGTGATGGGAGCTGCAGGAAACTGGCCCCCTCCTCGAGGGCAGGCCCCCTCTAGCAGCACCAGGAGGGTGCTCTTCTGAAATGAGGCTGCGGGACGTGTACCCTACAGAGGTGGAGCTGAAACACAGGAATCATCCAGGTTTCTCCACTTCCTTGAGGTAATTTCAAACAAAGTCACTCGTGTGCTCGGCTTCTTGCTCGCACCCATCACCTCTTGTTGCCGAGTGATGTCTGTACCAGTGAGAGCGCCCATCATTCCCAACCCAATCTGCCATTTCTGTCCCGTTCCCGCCCTGTGTGGTGAGCTGAGGCGGTGGACCCGCCGTGGTTCCATGCACCCTGGAATGCCTGAGGGGAGGGATAGGCTGGACTGGTTGTGCAGCTCAGGGGAGCTGCAGAGGAGCCAGAAAAAGCCCTGGGGTGACTGTGGGCATGGTGCAAACTCCTGCACCGTGAGGGGGGGATGAAGAGGATGCAGTGGGTCAGGGTCTGCAGAAGCACAGGGTTAAATAGTGCTGGCGACATCCCGATGCCCCGCACACAGCGCCAGGCTGGCTTTGCCTCGGCGGTCCTCACCGCCCCGAGCCCCGATGATGGGCGCGGTGTCCGAGGTGATTCCTCGCATCCAGACAGGAGCCAGCTCCCGAGCGCAGAGCAGAGGGTAACAAAGATGAGAACGAAGTGAAAACGACACCGGCTCTCTCTGCATTGTTTCTTTCTGGGACTAGCAGGAGCAAAGAAAAACAAACAAGTCTAACTAAGTGCTTTGGCAATTATACAGACAAACAAATCACTTTCCCAAATTGCTTCTTTGGGGAATTACAGCTCCTGGAAATGAAACACAAACAGATTATTAAAAAAGAGCTTCCCGTTGGGAGAGAAACAGTATTTACAAGAGAAGATGTGCCTAGCTGGACCTCTAATTGCTGTTCATTATCTCATATTGATTTAATTAGTTGCTGCACTCAGGTCTAAATTGCCTGCTGTCCTCAGCGGGGATTTAGGAACCGGGGCGCCTCCCTGACCCGCCGGGCAGCGCGGGTCCCCTCTGCTGAGATGGGGACGTGGTGATGAAGCGGGGGTTCCCATCTCCGTGGTGTCGCTGGGCAGGGGCAGCGGCACATCCTCGTGGGCTGGTCCGGTTGCGGAGCCTGCAGCACTAATGAACTGAAGTAATTAGCGGGAGTGCCTCCACAGCACAGAATTCAAGTGTCTTGTGCAGGTGGGCGAGATGCATCTCCAGGGCCTGCTGCTGGAGAGGGAGGTGATGGGGGCAGTGGGATGTGCCCTGTCCTGTGCTCCGGGACACGCCGGGAATGCCCATTCACACATCAACATCCACCAGCAAAAGCCTGAGGACTATTAACTTCGCTGATTAGTGACCTCTGGGGCCGGAGTGTTCGGCAGATTCCTGCTTTATAATTGCAGGTGATTAATGGGGGAGCGGGCAGAGACAGCAGCAGTTGCTTTAAGGAAACCACAGCCAGGTGGGACAAGGAGACATTGATTACACCCTCGCTGTGAGCTGAATGCAGGAAAGTGGTGCTTCTGCTGCAGAATTCCTGTTCTGTGAATGGATGGGGCAGAAGCGGTGGCAGTGTGAGAGGAGTCACAGCCTGAGCTCCTTCCTATGCAGGCTGGAGCCTCGCGGGGGGCTGCAGAGCCAAAGCGGGGACAGCCATGAGGTGGGGGAGTGTGTGCACGTGCTGCATCCAGAGGTTTAAAGCCATTCCCCCTATTCCCATCCCTACATCCAAAGGTACCCATTTCCCTGTACACTGGAAAACCCTTGGGATGCTGCCAGCAAGTCTTGGGCACGCTTCCGTTAGACACCAGGATTGTATTTCCTTGTGTTTATCAGCGTGCTGATCCCATCTTCCCCGAGGCACTGGAAGAATTATTATAGTTTAAAGCTAAGAAATGGTCCCTCATGCAGGGAGCCATGCAGAGGTGAGCCAGTCCTGGCTAATTCTCACGGTGTGCATGTGCACACGACCCACACAAGCAATACTGCCTTATCCTGGACATCATTCCTGCTTGTTTTAGTCACAGAGCAAGAGTCAGATACCCATGGAAATGTGGGAGTTGGAGCAGGAGACCCAAAGGCAGAGGAGGGAGGATGCTCGCTCAGTGGACTGATGCTGCTCGTGCATGGCAAGCCACTGCAGTATCCCCCCCACCAAGGTTGGAAGGCGAATGGAATCGGAGGGAAGGGGAGGTGCAGCCGCTGTTAAAAATGATCCTTTGTGCATCAAATCAGTATTCCACGGGCTGCTCGAGATTCAATACATCAAGGGTTGAAGGATCGTACAACCCTATTAGCTACAAACTTTAATTTCCCTTCGGGGCTGGTGTGTTACAATGCAACTACAGCTGCAATTACAACTTCTCCTTCACTGACAACTTGTTTAGATCAATAATGTCCTCAGCATCTTGAATCAAGATGGGCTCCATCAGCCAAACGAGCGAAACAGCCAGACCCCAGATTCGCCTCCCTGGAGCCTGTTGTGAGGCCAGTCCCCATCCTGCCCTGCCCGGCTGCTGGCCTTGCCCCCAACCCACAGGATCTTGCCAAGTCTGACCATCTCCTCCTTATCCCAAGTGAGCCAGATCTCCCAGGACTTCCTGCTTTCCCTGCATCAGGTCCGTCCTTCCAGTGCTGAGATATTCCTACTGCCCCTCCAGAGCTGGGGATGGGAACCAGGACTCTGCACCGCATCTGTGTGGGGACTGTCTTCCTCATCAGGCTCACAGGCCCATCACTGGGTGCTAAGCCCCATCCTGTGCCCTGGGGCTAAGGGGGACCACATCTGTGAGCTGGGGCACAGGATGCTGATGGCTGTCAGCACAGCACCGCGTTTCCCTGTGTTCAGAATATTGCCTGAGCTGCTATTTTCCCTGCCGTGGCATGGAGCCAGGGAGCACGGAGGAGGAGCAATAAATCTGCCCACTGAACTAGAGCTGACTTGGGAATTGGAAAGGAGAAAAATCCGAGAGGAGTGAGTGGGGTCTCCATCCCGAGACAGATGGCCTGGAGGAGCCATAAAAGCAGCAGTGCCAAGCTGCTGGGTGAATGGGACACAAGAATTGTGGTCCCTCAATGAGTGGGACACAGCAGCTCCAGCTCTCACCTGCAAATCCCTGGGAAGGTTGGACACCTCTCTCCTGGCATGAGGACAATGATTTAAGGCTCAAGACTTTATGATGTAGCAGATGGAGCAGAGCTGTTGGGGTTTGCTGGCACCCTCGTGGGGATGTGCCAGGGTGAGGGAGCACATCAAGAGAACAGCAGGCTTGCACATCGGGTTCATAAACAGCAGAGAGCAGAGCATTCTGCAGAACGTTAGAGGCCTTGGAAGATGGAGTGTGTGATGTATTAGATCCGAGTCCATCACCTCGGTACAGGCTATTCCTTCCAGCAGATACTCTAGAAGGGCGGTTAGGGAGACCTCATCAAAACCCAGTCAGAAGTCAAACATCTCATGCACGAACCAGTTGCAGATCTCTCTTCACTACAGCAAACAGCCTTGTTTGGGAAGAGATGGAATTTAATCCTTAAAAAGTCAGCTGAGCTGAAAATCCCGGGCCTGCAGAGGGGCAGGCAAACACGCACCCTCATCCATGCACACTCATGGACAAGCATCATCGATAAAAATAGAGCTACGCAGCCAGCTTTTGCACAGGAAAACTGATGTCACAGCTTTCCACTGTGACTTGCTCGTACTTAACACGTATTTTGGCTGGCCCTGGAAGTGCTCCTTTGAAAATGGGTGTTGCTGCAGGAGGAACAGGTTCCAACCTAGCTGAGGCGCATGCTGCCCGGCACCGGGAGCGCACTGAGCATCCTGCTGCTCAGCTCGGGCACGGTTTGCTGGTCAGGTAGCAGAGAAGCCAACAGAAATCCAGTGCAGCAGGAATCTCACAGCCGCAGGAAGCAAAGCTCAGGGCATCCCTGTGGGGCGTGAGCTGGGATCTACAGCTCCCACACCTCCACCATCACTGGGTGAAGAGTTCTCATACAAGCAACGGCTCAGGGTGAGACCTTGGGAACGGAGCTTTGGTTTCCAGCTCCTGAATCCAGCACTGCACACAAGTGTGGGTCTGCTCTGGTGAAGTGTGGAGCTGCTTTGTGGTCACACTGTTGGCAAGTCATTTCAAGGGCTCTTGTTCAGCAAGGTACTTAAGCACATGATTAATTTGGTAGTCAATAGAGGTTCTCACAGGTTGAAACTTGAGGGATACGTGAGACCTTGCAGAATCAAAGCTGTGGTAGTGATTTACTAACAATACTTTCTGGCCTTGATGTGGGATCTAAAAGACTGGATGTGGTTTCCAATAAAAGCCGAGTTTAAAAGGTTCCCTTTATCGACTTGCTGGTTTCTGGCAAAGTTCTTGCTCACAATCATATTCCCTGAGGGTTTTCTATGTAAGCAGTGGCTGCACGAGGCGCAGGGCTGAGGGGAGCGTGGCAGCGGGAGCTCTTGAGTGTCTGCAAGGAAACTCCAGGCAATTGCAGCTCCTCAAGTGACGGTCCCTCCTCTCCCGGTGTCAAGAGTGCTTTGCTGGATGTAAAGTGTTTGTCAGAGAGTATCTGGTGCTTTCCTCGCTACAGGAATTATTTGCCAGCAGATTCAGGAACAGCGATGGAGAAGCCAAATAAGTGTCAAAGCGTAACCTGTGGGGAATTTGAACTTTTCCAACACAGCCTTTGAGCCCCGGCGCTGCTCTGGATCATGCTGGTGGCAGCTGGGTGGAGGAGTACACCGAGCCTTGGGATGGAACACCCAGTCGAAGCCAAAGTTCATTCCCTGCTTTGGAGATGTACTTGGGAAGGGACAAGCTTCGCTCTGATATATAATGTGGGACCTGGCAAGGGTGGCGTGAGGTTCCCTTGAGTCAGGGTGACAAAGAAAGATGAATGTGGGTTGCTTGGAGCCATAGAGAGAAAGCCCCCCCCAGGCACTGGACCTTGGCCAGGTATCTGCTTGTGATGGAAGTCCAAGGCTGGCGTCCAACATCTTTTATGTTTCCAGATGGCTTGGCACATATTTGCAGGGCCATTGCCTGAACACCAAGAGCTCATCAGCCTGACCTGTCAAGACAGTGCTTGGGCTGAAAAATGCTCTCGTCCCTGCACTCCAGCGCTCCAATACTGCTGACCTGGTACATGCTGATCCGATTCCCATCCCTGCATTAGCACGGCATGCATGCATCACACCACACATCCTCTTCATCGCAGCCCCTGCCATCATGGGCATGATTTGCAGCCGCTGGGCTTGAAGAACCTGAGGAGCATCCCTTGGCTGCACGTCTCATATGGAGAGTCAAGGAGCCTTGTGCCACCGTCCTGGGTGCATTAGGGACAGGCAGCCACCAGGCAGGTGCCTGCCACCAGCCCTGAAATGCTGAAGTGATCAACTTGGTAATAGCTGAAGGAATAAAGTTTTACTGCAGAGAATGACTCAGTTTTATAAGGTCTATAAAAGCTCGTTAGGTGGTTGTGAGTGGTCTGCTAATCCTGCCTCCGCCTGGACCTCTAAATCCAATCAAAGCCTGTGGCTTCCAACTGGGTCACTGCGGCTCCATTACTGAAGTCCTCAGGTGCCATTTCTCATGAATAAACAATTGTTTTGTGGCTAAAACAAATCAATGTATTAAACACCCTTTATAGCTTCAAAAGTTCCAACTGTTATGCAAATAGACCTGTTAAATGAAGAATATTCCTAGGTAAAATAATTATGCAGAACAGTTTCCCCTCTGCATAAGGTGCCAAAAATTATCTCAGTGATGCCAATTATGTGCTTGTTAGCACTGACATTATCATAGTCATTACACAGAGCTGGTGCAGTTTATGTAAGATCTACACTGTGTTCTATTGTCATTTTTCCCCTCTATTTACAACTCTGTATAATAAATGTCATTTTTCAAATGTTAAGGTATTTGGTATTTAATCTATCATTAAGGCTCTGAGTATGCCTTGCCCCTAATAGGAGGACTGGCTTTAACGCCCTGTGGTAGTAAAACAAGAAAAAAGGAGGGAAAAAAGTAGAGAAGAAAAACATGTAATCACCTCAGTGGGGAAGGTGTGAGGAGAATGGTCCTGGTGCTGCAGTACAGGAGAACAGGGAGGGTTTGGTGCTGGGGCTGTCTTTGTCAGCACTCAGGGTCTGCACCGATGATGTTGGGGGTGCCCTGGACCATCATTCCCTCTATCGGCTTTCCTGACTCCTGCTTCCAGAGCAGCCTTTGCTGCTGCTGCTGCTGCCTGCCTTTGAGAGCCCTCTGAAATCAGTCACTGTGAGCAGGGGAAAGTGGAAATCCCTGGGGAGAGCAGGCCAGATCCGGAGGTGTTTGGATGCAGGGCGGCAGCCCCAGACCATGTGCACTGGACCAGCATCGCCCCGGCGCTGTCGGCACCGTCTCCCTCCAATGTGCCTATGGGATGATTGAGCTGCCTCCCTCCTTTATGGGAGAATCTGGGGCTCCCCCAGCCCCACTCGCAAAGGGAGCCCCCATGGTGGTTTGCTGCCCATGGAACACGCTGACAAAACAAGTCATGGCGTGATGAATTCAGCTCTTGGCGTGGCCATCTGGAAGCTTCCGAGTGTATTTATGTGTGCCCTTACACACAGAAGAAATGCCTCAAATAACAAAGTTATTAATCTTGAATAACTCTCTTTGGGCCACTCTTCGTTGTCATTTCCTTGTCAGGATCTTTCTTACCCGTAATTCCCCCCTGCTGAGAGCTGTCGTTGTTTAATCTCTCTATAATTATCTGAGTATCCCATTTAGAAAGCTTCGAAACGGCACCGTGTACCATACAATACTGTGCATGCTTTGCTGTGGGATGCTCAGGATGGAAACCTCCCTAGGGTGAGGTGAGGGGACCCTACCGGTCCCTCGATGGGAAGCAGGGAGCATGGGGACATGCTGGCCCTGTCACTGTGCAGTGTGGAGCAGAGGAGGATTCCTTTGCAAAACCTTCCACAAGTTGTTTGCGTTCCCTTGGACCCGCTCATCACTCCTGATGTAAGAGGAAATCTGATGGTTTTCCCTTGAAAACAACCCAGGAGCCACTCACTGAGTTCTGCAGGTTTCTAAACAGCAAAGCTAAGGGCAGGGTAAATTCTCGTCAGTGTTATTGCTGCTCATTGTCACTCTCATGTTGAAAAATACACCAGCCCGGCAGTGAGGTGCTGAAGCTGTATCCCAAGCCAAGCTGCCATGGGCCAATTCCATCCTGGAATGCCCATGGGATGCCCATGGTTTGTGTTGGAAGGGAACATAAACCTCATCTGGTTCCAACACCCTGCCACGGGCAGTGGCACCTAGAGCAGGTTTCTCCAAGCCCCGTCCAACCTGGCCTTGAACTCTGCCAGGGATGAGGCAGCCTGTGCCAGGGCCGTTTCCCCTCATCCTGTCCCCACAGGCCCTTGCAAAATGGGGAATGGAATTTTCCACAAAGGAAATGCTGCTGCTTGGCCACAAAGGTGTGTCCCTGGGTTTTAAAGGGAAATAAATAAGCCCATCTACTTGATTGTGCACGGGCTTTTGAAAGGTGCTAAAACCCATCTCTTAGTTATTCTGAAATTTCTGATAACTGCCTTCACAACAGGTTATGAACCAGCCTCTAATTATGCATTATAGCCACAGGATTGCCATGAATCATTAATTAATTATCCTTGGCTATCCAGCATGAAAAATTGATGTCTGGAGGAAACAAATAGGAAAGGGAAAAACTGAACACAGTCATGAAGAGGCAAGAGAACGAGTCCAAATGGTCAAAGAACAGGCAGGGGGTGGAGGGCTGGGAGGGAGAGGAGACTGAGGGGAGGAAGGCAGTGGAGCATTCAGGGAGGGTAGGAAAACACACAGAAAAGAGAGCAATGCCTGGGACACGTGGTGCCACCGGAGCCAGCGTTCCTCAGCAGCACTGCTAACCCCACAGCAATCAAATACCTGTTATTAAAGCAACCCACCCTAGTTACACTGTAATGACTTTGACACAAGACATTAAGCAGATTGTTATCAAAGTGAGATAAATAGGAACTTCAAAGCAATTTCGCTCTGGAAAGACTTTTACATGGGACCAGAAAACCCTGCCTGGAGGGGCTTCCCAGTCTGCTCTGGTGTTGCCACTGGTGGGAACCTGGCCTGTGGCATTAAAGCCGTTCCCCCTGTCCTGTCCCTAAAGGCCCTTGTAAAAGCTGCTGCATTCCAGCCATGGGATCCCCTCTAGTCCCTGACTAGAAATGGCCTGCGTGGCTTTGAGGACATGACACCCTGCATGGGGTGAGCCCCCCCGGCCACCTCCTTCACTCCAGCTTACTCCCGAAATTGCAATGGCTGCAGGTGTTTATTGATTAAAGCAGTGGGGAGAAGGAATTGCTCCAGCCCCGCAGCCCATCGGCTTTCCCCTGGAGTCTGCACAAGGCTCTTGTTTTTATTCCCTTCCCTTTGGTCTCTGAGGGAGGAATAACGTGTACCTTCAGAAGTGTCCCCTTATAAAGTAGGGAGTGCTCAGAAATACAAAAACCTGTGAAGTCTAAAAGCCTTGAGATTATTCTGCCATTAAAGCTTTGATACAAAGAAAAGGCTGATGGAAATGTCAAAATATTTGATATTTTACGGCAAAAAAAGCACCGGTTCTCCTAATGGAAACTGTGTTTCCTTGTGCCTCGGCGCCACTTGTTTGATCATTGAAGGGCAAGAAAATAAATGTTTCCTTGCAGCTGTGGATTTCAGCTCCCAGTGTAAAATCCAAGCAAATATACCCTGACCTGGAGAGTGTGTGGAGGGGGTGTTAACCCCATGTGTTGGCTGTGCTGAAGGACAGGCTGGGTGATGGGCTGGGGAGCACAGCCCCTTGCACCCCCTCATACCACTCAGGATCCTGCTGCCTTCCCGTGAAACAGTCTTCCATTAAATAAACAAACTGGAGTGACTCCAACAGATTTATGAATGCTTCCTCTGCTCTCAGTCCCGCCGCAGATTGATGGCTCTGCATTAACCTCATGAGCACCCATAAAGTTTACTAAGATAACGCTGGCAGGAGGAGAAGGGATTTTTATGGATAAGTAATAATTGCAAAATGCAGAAGTGCTCCGGGAATCTGGTTATTCATGGTGAGAGCTTGAGCAACAGTTGCCCCATAAGCTTCATCCCTGCTTTACAGAGCACTTGCCCACTGGTCTCCTTCTCAAAGCAGTTACAATCACAGAATCGTTTAGGTTGGAAAAGACCTTTAAGATCACCAAGTCCAGTTGTTCTCCCTTGTTTTCTCCTTTCTTCTTGTCCTCTAAAACCACTCTGCACCTGCAGAATATGAAGTGATCTTGACAGTTCATAACAGTACTCCTGCTCCTGCTGCTGCAGAGCACCAGGAGGGAAGGTGGATGCAGGGAGAGGGCTGGGTGTCTTCTCACAGCCAACAGTGACCATGGTGGGTGCTGCTGGTGCATCTCCCCCATCCTGGGGCATCCCCAGGCACATCACAGGGTTCTGGGGACCCCTGTCTTGCTTCAGCTGCACAGGACCCACATTGGCAGTCAGTGGTTGTCAGTTACAGAACAGGACATTTACAGCCCCCCCCCCCCCCCCAAATAGGGCTAGTCCAGCACATCCCAAATCCCCCTTTGCTGTGACTTTCTATGATTTGAAACTCAAACAAGGCAGCATGAATAATGTAATGCTCTCCTTCTTCTCTTTTTGCCTTCAAATCCTCAGAGGATGAGTGAAGCTTCTTGTCTGCCTCATTAGTGGCTGTTCAGCCATTTGATTTCGGTAACAATGAGCGTGTTCACCAGAATTTTCATACCTATTTGCATCATGAAGTCAACACGGAGTTTTTTGAATCCACATAAAAATTTAATGGTGTGATCTGCATATGTCCCTGTTGCAGTGGGCGCTGTTCCCCTCTCTTCCCTGTGAAAGGATAAGGACCAGCAGAGAGCTGCCACACAGAGCATGGCTACCAAAGAGCTCAAGGGCAGTGGGTGCTGCAAGGACAGAACTGGTCACGGTGGGATGGGGATGCAGGGACCAGGGAAGCAGGAGGTTTCATCCATGCTTGGCTGGGGTTTTGGCCATGGTTGTGGTGGGTTTGGCTGCCAGATCCCAAATGAGCATCTGAGGGATGCTCACTCTGGCTGAGATTTCCCTCTCAGGGTGTCTGTTTGGAGAAGTGACTTCAGTTCCTGCTTGTGTAAGGGGATGAGACAACCCGTGTAGATAAAGTAGCAGGTTTATAACAGTTTGCAATAGGTGTCATGTAGTTCTAGTGATGGGCAAGGCTGGGTCTGCTGCCAATGCTGCAGGTACCCCAGGTGCTAGCAAGGGCCATGGGTGCTGTGGCGCAGCACCTACCCATGCTCACCCCATCTGTAGTGCTGAGGTTCAGAGGTGGCTGCTGTTCCTTCCTCCCTGTTCTCAGGGCTGGACTCAGCAGCTGTGGTCCCAGCGAGTGTTATCGCTGGAGCTGGGCTGACCACAGTGCGTGTGGAAAACAACCCCTGGTGTTAAGGGACAAGAAGGTGAGAACTGAATGGGAAGCTCTAGATTTGGGCAGAATTGAATTGATTGAAGACTGGACAAGTAATGACGTGGTGAAAAAAGGAAGAATAAAGCTTCCAGTCGTGACTCATTACAAGGTTTTGTCAGATGAGCTCCTTTATCTCTTGGAAATACATTGTAAAAAAGATCAAAACTATACCAGTGTGCAATATTGAACCTTGAAACCCGCAGGAGTTTGCTGCTTCAGCCCAGGGATGTTGAAACACTTCACACTGATCACAGTGAGTCATTCCCTCGGGTGAAGTCACAACACACAACGCACATACAACAGTGTAAGAGAGAAACGCTCACGCTGCTGTAACGCAAGCCAGGGGTTTGGTGGCACAGAGGCGTTGCACAAGGCACTTTCAGATGGGATGGATGGTCATTGAAATGCAGCCTTTGCAATCACTTGTATTTGACTTCTTTTCTGCAGCCATTAGGATCGTTTCCCTTTTCCTCTCCCTTTTCCTGCCATTGGATGCTGTGCTTGTGTAGCAAACCCCGGTGTAACAAAGTCCTAGATAGCAAACCCTGGCATAGCAAAGCCCAGCATAGCAAAGCCTAATGCTGCAGTCCCTCCTCCCACTCAAGGCGCAGCTGAGCTGTCAGTGTGATACCAGGAAGCACAAACAGAGCCTTTCCCTCAGCCAACCCAGCCACAGGTAATATTCCATCTGTAAACGGGATAACTTAGAAACCCATAGAAATAAAGATTTAATTTTAGAGAAGAAAGATGCATTTTGGTCTGGAACAATTGTATTATTGGTAGCATTATATTTCCACTGCAAAATGATTCTGACATCCTACCAGAGCCTGAGTTTGTCATCTCGGGTCACTGGGGATCATTCCTGTTTTCTGTATGTTTTACCAACTCATATTTTCCATTTATGACATATAAAGCTTTGGATATCACTAGAGGAAATACTGTAGTAAAACCCTAATAAATTACTACAGGCATAAGCAAACCCCAGTAATTTATGGAGGGGTTTGACTTTAATGTTTTGTCTTAGATTTGGTCCTAATTATAAATCATTTGTAAGGACAGTTTAAAATATAATCAAATCTTACATGGCATTCTTATTATCTACTTAATACCTCAGATCAAAAGATTTACTGTATTGCATTCTGGGAATTAAGCAAAGTAGGAAACTAAGAAAGAAACACAGGAAAATTATAGTTTTGTCATAAAACTTTGATTGATCAATGATTATTGTAAAACTATGGTAACTCTGCAGATGCCAGCATAAATCTGCAGCTGAGCAGGATTTATTATAGAAAATACTATATTTTCCACAATTTTGACTATAGTGTTAATATGGGTCAGGCAGATTTACTGTGGGTTTAGCTTAATTAACTGTATTTGACTGTATATACCCTTATAATGCATGTATCCCAAGGTGCATCTGCTGCAGATCTAGTTTTTCCCTTCAGCTGTAGTTTAAGATATATTTAAGCCTCGCCATAACTCTGCAGCTCGGTGGGTCTGCAGCATCCTGGGGCATGTTGCTTTGGTCAGGAGATCTGGTAGAGCAGCTCAGTTTGCATCTGGCTGAGATGCGGATGTGGTGCCTGCAATGGGAATGTCCTTCTCCTTGGAGTTTGCTCTAAGTGTCCCTGCTCCTGCAGCACCAGCACCTGCAGCCGCCTCTTTGGGTGCCACAGGCAAATGCTGTCCCATGGGGATGCTAGAAGAGCACCCATGGGTGTGCTTCCTGCCTCCTGCACCCAGAGCATCCTCACTCCATAGAGGTGGGTCCTCTGCAGCTCAAGGTGCTATGGGATAACAGGTCCTTCCTGCAGCCGGTTTGTGTGACTGTGATTGTGTGACTGTCTCACAGAGCTCCAGTGGAAGGATAAAGCTGGCAACGGGCAGCGAGCTTCCAAGTTCACATTCCTGAGATTAATTATCTTGTGCTGGGGAGAGCCTGTGCTCCACACAGATCCATTAACAGCTCACACATGTGGGTTTTGCCTGTGTCCATCCGTGGTGTGGGGCAAAGGAGGGGAAACAGCTCAAACACAAACTGCTCCTTGTGGCAGCGGGTGCTGGGTGTGTCTGGGTGTGCAAAGGCTGTGGAGGACCCCAAGTGAGGGTGCTGATGAGCGTTTCCATTCGCAGTGTAGAGCCCCCCGTGCGTCCAGTTGGGTGCCACCCCAAACACCTCTCCCAGTGCCGGCGCCTGTTTTGCCTAACCATGAAATTACCCGACTGCCCTTAAATACACTCCTGCAAATGAGGACACCGGAAAAAATGCAATAATTGTGACAGTAACTCACTAGGCCAAGCCTGACATGTCTCTAATTGCCTGCTAAAATTGTCTCTGTCTCCTAAAGTGCAAATTATCACCCGAAATGACAAGAATAATGAATGAGTAACTCTGATGTAATGCAACAATTAGCCCTTAAAGACACTGTCTAATATGCTAATTCTGAACACCCACTCCTTGTTATTAAGTGGCTGATAATTATTTAATTATCTATCTGCCAGGATGATTTACTCGGTTTATTTAGCTGCAGATGCGGGGCAATAGCGCTCGGGGTTGGGGTCAGGGGGAGGCAGCGCAGCCGCTGGCCACAGCGCCTGTCTCCTCCCATCACCAGTGCCAGGGAAGCACCAGCGACCAAACAGTCTGTACCTTCGCGCGGGTCCCTGCTGCTCGCAGGGCAGAGGTGTCAGGCGGGATCCGCAGTGAGAAATTGCTGCTTCTGCTCCTATTCGGCTCTGTCGGAGCCGTCCTGCTGCAGCGCGCGGTGATGGGTGAACCTCCCGCGGCTGCTTCGGCTCCGCTCGCCCCCCGCGCTGGTTTTGTGGTGATGTTTGGGAAGGTCAGAACGCATCTTTGCGCTGGAAGCGTCTGCCAGCCCTAAACAGCACTTCATAGCGAGGCGAGGGAAGGCAACGAGAGCACCAGGCACCGTCCCGCATCACCCCCCTCTCCCAGAGAGCAATCCATCAGGGCGAGCAGGAGGATGCGGGCGGCATACAGCCCCCTCGGACCAGCCAGAGAGCACAGAATCTACTGACCTGGTCCAAACAGTGTGATTCGGAGTTCAGGAGTGACCACGGTGACATGACAGCGGCAGAGCTTGGGCTGTCTGGTGGCCTGGGAGGAGAAATGACAGTCAGTGCAAGCTGTCTGCAGGAGGGATGCTACGGCCTTAGCTAGTTGAAAGCAGGGAGAGGGAAGCCAAAGACTTCCCATCAGAGACCCAATTCTGGTTTTATTCAACAAACTCTTCCGAAAAATTCTGATTACGTGCAGCCTTTGTGTAAAGAAAACTTTCTATGGGGTGTAAATCCTTCCTTGCCCTAAACAACATCCAGAGGGACTGTGCTGCCTGTGAATTAACATTGCCTGCAGCAGTCAGAGGCGTTTTGAATTAGCAGATAGCCCGAATCCTGCCCAGATCTATGTTCCTCTTCCCTATGACTAATGCCAGAGATGCCACAGCTTTGTTTATTGTATCTTGTCCTTTCTCTTGTCCTGGGTAATTAAAGCCCAGCATTTATCGCTAAGGCAGGCTCAGCCCCATGGTGCCTGTGGAACCTGCCTGCCCTCTGCCCCTGAGATGTGCATTGCACTCCTGGCTGTGGTGTCCCAGTGGCACAAGGCAAGGGACCACGTCCTAGGTTTTGGTCCTGAGCTGCTGCATCCTTGTGCGGATGGGACACTTGCTGGCTGTGGATGGATGTGTGAATGGGACACTTGGCTGAGGTCTCCACATCCTTCAGTTGCCTTCATTACCCTGTGATGCTGTTAACACACCCTGTGCCCAGCCCCAGCTCTGCCCAGTTGGCAATTAACATCACCTTACCTATACTGGTTAATTACCTTCCTGTAATGAAGAAGAACTCTGGCTCTCGGCTGCTGTGGTGAATTTAGGTGACTTCAGAGATTTTGTAATGCAGCAATAACTCCACACTCGCTCTTCCCTGTGAACAGGGAGCTGTTCATTATCTGCATTCTGTCTAGAAAGGACTTTTTATCATCAAATTCCCAGGACAGGAGTGGAATTTAATCTTCCGGCTGCAGCTGAGCCAAGGAGCAAAGCCACCTCAAGGTCAACGGGCCTGGGGGGTCCTGGGCACAGAGGGGACCTGGCCGAGGCTCCAGGGTGGCAGCACTGGGATGGTGCCAGCCCTGGCACAGGGAGAGCCCCACTGCCATCCCCATTGCCATCAACGTGCCTCTTGCTCCAAAATCACACTGGGGCAGGGGAAAGGCAGGAGCTTTGTGCTGGACACAGGGCTTTGGGACAGACAGCGCTCAGCTGCAGTTTCCAAAGGAATAGGAATGGGATGCAGTGTGGCAGGGGCAGCCAAGCCTCCCAATCCTGTGGCTGCTGTAGGAGGCCTGCGAGGTGCCAGCCACTATGCAGGGGTGCCAAACTCCATGCAGCAGTGCCAGCCACTGCAGCCCCCCAGCCTTGGCTTTGGGGACGAGCCGGTGCTGTCAGCTGCAGTGCAGCAGCTCACAGGGATGAGGATGCTCCCAGGAACTACTGTTCCTCCCTCTCTCTTGCACCAGGCACAGCGGGGCCAGCAGCTGCACGCAGCCGCCCTGGGTGATGGCTGCTGCATTTCAGCTCCCTGTGCTCCACAGTCACAGGTTTCCCTTAGCCCCCATTGCTGAGCGCAGGGGGAGACCCGGAGCCGCTGCCTTGGCCAAGTCTTGATTTTCCATTACCATATTTCTTTCTTCTCTCCAGCAGACTTCTTTCCTGCCCCCCTTTTCTTGTGATCCCCCTGAATGGATGAGTTAAATATCAGCTCCAAGAAGTCAAAGAACTCTGACAGGAGCAGTGCCCATTCCAGCCTCTGCTCAAAGTGATAACAATTAAAGCCTGGACACTTTGATTTTTTCCTTCTAAACAAAGAATTAATGATGCATGAGAACCTGGGGGGGAATTGCTAATAATTTATGATGGCACTTTCAGGTAGGGGCAGTAACTTTTGTGAAGTGAGGGAAAGATCTGAAAGGTAAACACTTTGAAGAGCAGCGGCATAGCTGCTCTGTCAATTCCGAGTCTACTACATACCATTAACCAACCTAAAATAACTCCTATGGTAATAACCCTTCAGATACAAATGCTTGCGCAGACAAAGGTATTATTAAGTTAAATTACCCTAAAAGTGTCGGATTGACAGGAAGGTTCAAGCAGTGGTTTGGCAACCATGGGCCTGAGTGATGCGAGTAAACAGTTGCAGAGGCTTCATTCCAGGAACTCGGTTTGCGAGGCTCAGAGGTGGGATTTCAGATACTCCTGCAAGGGTTTTACAGCATGTTGCCTTTGGGCAGGCATTTGGTGCCTCCTGGGGAGAGCTGGTGCTGCTGGGATCCTGCAGAGGAGGATGCTCAGGATCACAGGCTCTGGATGTGCTTCCTCGGAGAATCCATTCAAGAAATCTGGGGTTGAGGCTTAGCAAAAGCACTTGTAACCTGGAACACTTGTATTTCTTCCTTGTGAGGGTGCTGAGGCGCTGGCACAGGGTGCCCAGAGAAGCTGTGGCTGCCCCATCCCTGGCAGTGCTCAAGGCCAGGTTGGACACAGGGGCTTGGAGCACCCTGCTCCAGTGGAAGGTGTCCCTGCATTGGAGCTGGATGAGCTTTAAGGTCCCTTCAACCCAAACCATTCTATGATGCTGTGATTCATTTCCACGGTGTGCTGCAGGGCCTGGCTGTGCTGGTCTGTGTGTCCCAGTGCTGCAGCAGCGCTAGCTGAGGAGCGATCAGGGAACAGATTGTACTTGCTTCCAGCAAAAGCCCCACTCCACTGAGGGCCCCCAGCTCTGGTGTGGAGCTACTGTGGAAGGTGCATGGTAAGAGAGAGGTCTGAGCATTACTGTCCCTGAGATGTCCTGTCCTCCCCAACACAGCCCAACTCCTGTTCCACACTCAGAAGCAAAATGAGCCATTATTAATTGATACAAAATAATCTCTGACATTCCTAGAGCTCCACTTGTCCTGAAGGGTCCCCTGCCTCGAGCTGCTCCCAGGGATGCGCAGGGAGGGCACAGCCACGGTGTGAAGGTTCCTGCTGCATCCTCAGTGGAGGCACTGAGGACCAGCAAGGGGGAAAACCTGGGGCTCACAATCACATCCCTGGCCTTGAGCACTGTGGAGTGGAAAGAGGAGATGTTTCAAGCCCCTGTCCCAACAGAAAGCTGCTGTCACTGATCCACAGGATGAAAATTCAGTGCAGAGGCTGAGGTGGAGAGAGGCAGGAATGGTGCAAATTGGGTCTTTTAACAGGGTGCAGGGGGCAGAGAATTGTACATCCCTGCATCCCTCCAGTGTTTCAGTTGAGAGGGACCCTCGCAGGAGCAAATCCCACATGGAAGCACCATGGATGCACCATGCAGTGAGTTCTGCATCCTCCTCCCTCCAGGACTCCGGCAGGCGGATACCACCCGTGTCCTCCCCCCAGCTCCCCTATTTCTCTTTATTTGCGTGGCTTTCCCATCCTGGAGGTACCTCTGAAATCCCCCCACGTCAACTGGAATCAGCTCCGGCTTGCGCCTGGCTAATAAATTAAAAATGCCACTTTCTCCCCAACTGCATTATTACCGTTTATAATTCTGATTGTTCATTTGCATATGGAAATGAGTCCTGTGACACGCCTGCCTTTTATTTTATTCTTGAACTAATTATAAACAAGAATGCCACATTATTTACATAACTAATTATTGTTCCTTCTGTTCTCCCCTTTTTAAATCACAGGCCCATTCTGCATCGGTTAGCGATGCAAATGAACAATCAGGACATTTCTAAACTTTCTGGATTTGTTCTATTTGCATCAAATACAAATTCCTTTGAATGGAGGATAATATGCTTTTCCATTTTAATGGACGTAAATTAGGCTGATCTTAATTTATAGTTAATTTGAATGAATAATTCCTGTCTACCTGAGTATATTTTTTCAGAGGGCAACTGTAGATGTTTATTAACCGATAAATCTGCTTTTTGGCTAAAAACAAAGGAAAATGTTGTCCCCAAAGGTGGTTTCTGTGTTTAGTTTGAAGTGGGGCCTCTCGTTCTGCTTGTTACCTGCCTGCTTCAAACCCGTGCTCCTGGGCATGCTGCAGGCTCAGAGGGTAACACGGTGGCACCGACACTGGTATCAGCACATCCCAAATGGGGAACTCCTGTTGTCCCTGTTCTGCAATCCATGGATTTTGCAGTGCTGCCCCAACCTCCACCAGCTCAGGAACCAAAGCAGTGCCAGGTCCCACACACTCGCAGCCTGCCGAGGCTGTGTACAGGGAGCTCTGGCTAATGGGCTGTAATGGGATTGGGAACCCCATGTGTTGAGATTGGAATGAGAATTTAATAAACTCTAATGTGAACATGGAGAAAAACCCAGCACAGCTTCAAATACCTCCCTGCGCCAGGGGGGAAGAGGGGGCCGTGATTAGAGCAGCAAAGGGGATGAGTGCTTGGGCAAGTCTGAATCACACGAGTCAGATATGAAAGAGTTGGTGTTTAATGTGGTGGTTGAGGAGCAGAGAGGGGCTGGAGCACCAGGAATGCAGCGGGAGCATGGGGACACTGCTGCACCCGGTGTCCTGTCCCCAAAGGGCAGCACTTGGGGTAGGAAACAGGCAAGGTGATGCTGGCAGGGCTCGGTGTCAGCTCATCTCAGCACCCTCACAGGGAAGAGCTTCTGCCTAAGAGCTCATCTCAGTCTCCCCTCTGGCAGGTTAAAGCCATTCCCCTTGGCCTGTCCCTACAGGCCCTTGTCCAAAGCCCTTCTCCGTACCAGCAGCCCCTCTGCACAAGGGGCACCCAGGTTTCAAACGGCCTCTAAATAAATGTGTCTTATAAAAAAGAAAACGCTGTGATAATCATGAAATTGGCTCCCAAGGAGCCGTTATGTTCTATGTGGTAGAAAACATGAATTTTAAAGTAGATCCTAAACACTGCTCCACAAGGCAGAGCACTGCAGCTCGCAAAGCGCCGTCACAGTCTGCTGGGTGGGTAATGCACGTCTCCAAAATCGCCTCAATTCTCACCAAGAAACATGGCCCAGTCCCTGCAAGCCATGGAAAGCGACCCTTGAGCTGCACAGGCACTCATATGCCTGCATGGACACAGGTGGGTTTGGCATTAACTGGGATATTTGCCATATTCAGTCAAGTAACACCCCAAAACTGTGCTTAGGAGCTCACCTCACCCCAGCAAGTCCTCACTTCTGCACCTGGACTTGCTGCTGAGGCAGACTTGCACAAGGCATAAATGGCTTTTTATTGAGCTCCACTTTTGTATTGCTTCAAGTGCAACATCAGTGCAGGAGAGCGCAGGGAGGAGGAACCGTATCCCTGGGGCTGCCCCACCTGTGCGCTCCCAACACCCTGCCCAGGCCCAGCTCTGCTGAGCACCATCCCCTTGTTTCATGCAGTGAGAAGAAAACAAAATGCAATGGATGAAGTTTGTATTTAGCTTTTATTGAGCCCTGGTCTCCGTGTGACAAGGGAGGGAGCAGTTCTGTCGCTCCTGTTTAATATAATGGGAACCCAGAGTAATTGTTCCTGGATTCTTCAGGCTGGATTCAGCTCCCATTAAAGTCAATAATTAGATTTTCATCATCAGTAATTGGAAGTGCTGCCCAGCCAGCTGAGCTGCTCCTGCCGTAGCTGCGCTCAGGGCTGGGATGGGATGGGCAACCTCAGCTGCTTCAGGAACTTTCAGCACCGGGAAGTGCTTTAGACACCTCCCTAACATGAGAAATCCAGAACTATCAGAAGTTTGCTCTGCAGAGGGTGGTGTGAGCGCACCGGGGGCATCTCCTCCTGCCCAGAGGTGTCACCGCTCCCCCCGCACAGTGGTGGGATGTGAGACAGTGCTGGTGTGGTCCAGGGCACCAGTTTAAATGGGGTGATGGGGGTCTTGCCAGGTGCCTGCTGGACAGCCGTGCTCCATGCATGCTCCTTGTGCCTGCTCCCGTGCCTGCTCCCAGAGCCAGGGAGATACTCAGTGGGTGCCCTCAGCGGCAATGACCTGTGCTGGGCAGCAGTGACCAAGGCGCTTGTCCTGCAGCACAGGTCCTGCTTCAGGCCCATCCTTGCAGGGGGTGGGAAGGGCTGGAGCTCATTTTGCTGGAAATTGCAATCAGATTAGTGACCTGGAGCTAGGTTTGGGTTTTACTAATGCAATTAGAGAATCTAATTGTATTAATCACAATCATATTATATTGCCAATAATGAAATTCCCTTTGACACAATTGTTTACACTTCCATTGCTTATTAATTAGTCTAACGTCGTTAGTCACTTATGGAATGGGGAAATGACTCCCCCATAGCCGCTTGTTGCTGGGCAGGAGCTGCTGGGGGGCAGCACCTCTCTGCTGTGGGGCAGCGATAAGGGCAGGGTACGGGCAGGGTACAGGCGAACAGGGGATCTCAGCGCTCCCGTCTTCAGCAGGGTCATGCGAAGTGCAGAGCAGAGGAGCCGGGGCCGGCTCCCCTTGCACCAGCTCGCCCCGGTGAGCTCAGCTCCAGCCCCGCCCGCCCGTTAGCACCTCGCTATCGCGTGCTGGTGTTGCGCTTTTGTCCTTCCTGCCCTGGAAAGCCGCGTTATCCCGCGCACATCCCTGCAGCGCCTTTCCCTTCACGGGCTCCTCACCCCTCCCCGCAGCTCAAGACCCTTCTTCAGCTGCTTTTACACGGCCGAAGCTCATCCTCCCCCCTCAGACTGCTCTTTTGACCACGCACAGTTTGCTCTGCCTCTCCTTTCACCCCCTCCCTGTAGCTGCGCTTTATTTCACACGACTGTTGAATTCCCCTGCACCAGTTTGCAAGTAAAGATAGAAATACAGATGGGGAGGAGCTGAACCTCCTCTGAATCTGGTGCTAATCAGCCGAGGGTGGGCTGGGCATGGGAAGCAGCAGGATGTCTGGGAATAGCCACCAACTGATAACATTCATAATTCCTTGTAGGAAAAAAAAGGAAGAAAAGTAAAGGGAAAAGAGTGGACTTTAAAGAAAGAGTAAATTCAAAGAGTTAACAGGCACGGTATCCTTGGAAACAAACCATACGGAAGTGCCTAAAAGAAGCCGTTTTCTTAAATAGATTATTTACTGCACACAAACAAGTGATCACGAACTGCAAGGATCACAAGATCTTTAGTGGTTCAGGTGTGCAAAAGAGGGTACGGGAGCAGGGATCGAGGTGAGGACATATGACAAGTGCTGCAGGGCTCAGGCAGGGGATGGAGCTCAGCGCTGGGAACAGGAGGGACCAGCATGGCCTGGTCAGAGCTACAGAAAGGGCCATTCCCCATGGAGCAGAGGTGGGAACCTGCCACAGGTGAAGCTGCTCCACGTGGTGATGGTGCCTACAAAAACACCAGGGAGGAGGGAAAGCAGTAACAGTCAGGAGGCCAGAGGGAGCTGGATGATGGTGGGTAGAAATCAGAAGTGCCTTTGGCCAGCAGCATCTGACCTGCAGCATCACTTTATAGTCCCCTAGTGCCTCCAGCTGGTGAGTACACTGGTGAGGGTTTGTCACTGCTGGTCCCAAAGGGCAGCACTGGTGCTTTTGGGCTCTTAAGTTTCATCCTGGTTCAGTTACTTGGGTCAGAGGGGTCAGTTGGGTGCTGCTGATGTGCTGAGTGCTCCCACGAGATCCAAGCAGAAGCATCTCCTTTTCCCTTAGAGCTCAAGGGCTTTTTTCCAAAGTTAACATCCTTTTCACAGCTTCTTTGCTTTGATCAGAGGCATTTATGGCTCTCTGAAGAAGGTGGGGTGAAAGGAGCAGCTTCAGCCACCCTGACCCTGTGCTCCTTGCCTGTGGTGGAGGGGTTGGCGCAGGCAGCAGGCAAGGGAAAGACCATCCCAGGGCAAGTACTAGTGGTCTGAGCACTGGGACATGGTCCTGGGGCGCAGAGAGTGGGGTGTGGGAGAGGGGAGAGGCTTTGCTCTCCCAGCAGGAGCTGGTGGCTGGCGCAGGGTGTTTTGCTGGTGGTTGCAGCACAGTTAATTGCTAATTGGCTCTAACGTTGCCTGTGATAAGCCCTGTCAAGTTGTATCAGCACCGCTGAGGTGAGCTCATCACTCCTGTGTGCTCAGCCAGTTGCTATTATTGTAATTACAATTATGTATTTCATATGCTCCTTCCCAGCACCTCGCAGCTGTCAGCTAATTACCCCTCGCATCCCTCCCATTGCCACCCTGCTTCCCACCTTAGGGGTTGGGAAGGTTGATGGGTACAGGCATGATGGGAGAGGGGATCCTTGGCCCCTCTGTCCTGTCCCTTCTGCACAGCAGCAAAGCATCATGTTCACCCTGCACTAAAGGCACAGAGAAGGGGAGTCAGTAAATCACAGCTGATCTCTCAGCAGCCCTGTGTGCTGAATGCTCCATGTCCTGGCATGTGGGTGACCATCAGGTGGGTCCAGCATGAGGTGACACTCCCTGTCTCTCCCCAGCTCCTGCTCCACCAGCCCTGCTTTTGGTTGGAAACTGCAATTCCAGCCTGGGAACTCCCAATAACTGTGCACAGAGGAATGTCTGCGAGGCTAAATTGCTTGATTTGCATTGTCTTAGAATAGTTTTGCATATCATGAAGACCTGGCTTTCTTCTTTGCCCTTTACCCTCTTCTTTCCCCCTTCATCCTTTTCATTAGGAAGCGGAAGTGCAGCACCCGCAGGTCAGATAAACCATACATCACACCTGAACAGAGGAGATTTGCCTAATCCTGTGCCAGTGCTGGCTCACTGGAGATGACACTGGCCCTGCAAGTGGGGTCTGTGAAAGGTGGTGACCTGGTTTGCAGCATTCCCTCACCTCATCCCATGGAGCTGCTGTGTCCTGATGGTTGAGGGCCACAGGAGCTGGGCCCTTGGGGGAATTGGGTGTATTTGGAGACAGGAATGTGGTGACCCTCACCTCCCATCCCCAGGACCCACCAGCACCAGGGCACCCAGGCAATGCCGTATCCCTCCTGCCTGGGCAGCTGAGACGAGGGCAGGCAGCGTGTGACGCCTCGAGACCCCTCATTTATCCAAGAATAGATTCAGCTTTCCCAGCCCAAACCAAGTCAGTCTGTCTGTCTGTCAGTCCTCACTGCTGAGCCTTCCTGTGCTCCCAAGCTGGAACTACCAGCAGCAAACGTGGCCAGACCCTGCTCGCCATGCATCAGTAATGAGAGCGTGGGGTTGATGGATGCTTGCTGAGCCGTCCTTCCCCAGAACAGAGGCCACAGGGAAAACGCAGCAAAGTAGGAGGAAAATCTGCTGGAATCTAATTGTGGAGGCGGAGGAGATGCGAAGGGAGAGGGGAGGACTGATAGCTGTCTGCTCTGCTGCACCTTTGAGGAATCATTAACATCTGATTAATTAGTTAAGGTCTGCTTTGCAAATGTAAAGTGCTGTACAAGGGAGAAGTATGAATGGGATGATCCTGGGTAGCTGGGGTGGTAACGGAGCTGCTTCAGAGGAGAGGTGGGGAAGGAAGAAATACCAGTTAATGTATGGCTGCAAACTGGGATCAGGAGGGGCTTGATGGGGACGGGAGGCCATTCCCGTCACAGAGATCCCGAGGTTCCACAGAGCCCCATGGTGCTGTGCAGGTTTCCCTGCCAGCCCTCCTAGTGCTGTGTTACTTAAAAAGCTGCTGATTATTTCCTAGGGCAGTAATGACGCTGCCATTATTCCTGCAGCGTGGTCCAGGAGCAACTGGCGGGAGAGTGACCAGGAAGCCTTTTGCCAGCTGGGTAACCAATATCCATCCTATTAAATAGTTAATACGTTTAGATGTATTTTAATAAACTCTACTTAATGGCCATACATTAATTGTCTGATTAGTTCTAATAAATCCTTATTTGAGATGCTTAATTTAGAGTGTGACTGATCATCCTGTCACGGATGGATTATAGAATTGTTGTCTGGAATGAGATACTTGGGGAGATACTGGACAAAGGCAGGAATCTGGGAGCTTCTCTGATAATTGAAAATCACATCAGCATGAAGAGCGCTGCCTGCAGCAGCCAGGGCCGGGTGCGAGGCTGTGGGTGGCAGCTGCCTCCCTGCTGCTGCGGGACCGGGGATGCGAGAGATGAGCACATCCCATGGGATGCAGGACAGGCTGCTCAGCCCCGGGTAACTCACTTCCTCTGGATCCCTGTGTTCTTTAGCAGAAGGGCCTCTGCTTTGCCTGCTCTGTGGTCTGTATTACCATTAGTATGTGGTCTGGGCAGCAGTGGCAGCCAGGACCAAGGGGGTACCCAACAATGTGTGAGGCTCTGTAGTGTCTACTAAGGGCCCTGGAGGTCCGAGGTGCCTTTGTTTGAAGTCTGGCAAAGATGCCAGGCCAGCGGGACTTGATATGAACCTCCTTAAAACAGGACGTGATATCATTTAGGGACCACTGGCTATGTTTTTGAATCCACTCCCTGGTCCCGGCACAGCAGGAGTGAAGCAAAGGTTATCCTGTGTTTACACTCAGTGACATTTCTATGAATAGCTGTTAAAGAACAATGTGTTCTCCTGCTGGTGGCTACAGAAATACCAATAGGGCTGTGTGAGGGAGATGGACCCAATGGGTTCAGGGAGGTCCCTGAGGACCCCAGACCTGTGCCAGAGCCACCAATGTGGCTGGATGCCACAGAGCATCCTGGTACCCACCATGGATGGTGCAGGTGCTGGTAGTGAGGCTGTTGCTGCAGGAAACACCCCCCTGGCTAAGCCAGCCCTTGCCGTAGGGTGCAGGGGCTGCAGCATCACAGGGACCCTGCCTCTGCTCCTTGCCAAGGGCTGTGGCCGTGCCCTGCTCAGTGAAGGAGGCTGCAAATGGGGATCAGAATCTCCCTTTTCACTAAACGCAGATCCTGAGTGTTCAGCGCATGGGGATGTTTCACTTTGGCCGTTTCAGAACAGGAGGCTCTGAGCTGGCTGCTGTTTACATACCTTTACTATAAATTAAGCAAATAGTGGTCTGTTTCAAGCAAAACCTGCAATGCTTTGTTAAATCAAAACACCAGTGCTTTGTGTTGATGTTTCACTGCTCGCAAGGCTCTTTTTGGGGAAAATGGGAAACTGGAAGTGAACCACTTCCCGGGAGCATTGGCTCGGTCTCCCTCTGAGCAGCTCAGTGAGAAATTCCTGAATCTCCTGGGATTTGTTGCTGTTGCTCCCCTTCCTTTGGGTCCTGGCGTTCTGCACCCTTCCAGGTGCACCAAGCCTTGTACTGGGGCAGCACCTGCCCCATCCCAGCCTTTGGGGTCTGCCCAAAGCTCACTATTAACAAAGGGGTTGCACACTGGGGAAGGGGGGCCCAAGGGACGCCCTATTCCTTTCTTCTATAAATTCCGGATTTCCTTTTAGCACAAGCTCTGGCTCCTCGGTTTGTTGCAGCCAAAGTGAATTCGTAACCAGACAATTCTCCTCCTGCTAAATTAATATATTAAAATGTTCAAACAATTGTTCCAGTAATTAAACAGACGGATATTAGAGGAGATGAAGGCATTTTAGTTCTGCTCTCTGGAATGTGCTGACCTTTCCCCTTTCTTAGCTGCCTTTCAGACAGTGTAGACATGATTGGATAATTGGATGCTTCGTGTTCTTCCGAAATCACCGAAGCAAAAGGAAGGTGGAATCGCCCTAAAGTTTGTTCTGAGCTGTGCTCTGTGGGTTTGTTAAGTGGATGTTGGGGTTTTTCCCTCCACTTACTGTTGAAACCTAGAAGATATCACCCACAAAAGGTGTCAGGGTCGCCCCTCACCTTGGAGCTGGTGTTGGTGTTGGGGGCAGTCAGGATTGGCTCTGTCCGCTGGTAGAGGTGTCTCAGCCCTGTGGACAACCTCCCTTTGGAGGTGGCAGCATCTCAGCCAAGAGGTGCCAGACCATTCCAGTTACAGGAGGAAGGTCAGAGACCAGAATATAGATGCCTTCTCATCTTCTTTACATGCACGCACACTTTATCTATCCATCTATGCACTTGTCTATCCATCTATCTATCCATCCACCTATATATCCATCTATCTAATTATCCACCTGCCTGTCTACCTACCTACCTATATATCTCTTCAGAGTACTTATTTTTTATCACCTTTGTATTTTATTCTACTGTATTTTGACTGGTCCTATAAAGTTTAGAGAAGGAGTTGTGACCTTTTCCAATGTGCTACAATTAATTTTTACTTCAGACTTATAATGAACTCCTATTATCCATCACATGCAGATCACTGCCTTATACTAATAAATCATGCCTCGCTGCATCACCAGCTGCACTAAAGGTTAGACAGCCCATCCCCTTCAGAGCGTTCTGACATGCTGGCTATATATTTTTAAGTGCAGGCAGCTTATTATCCATAACAGAGGGTGGAGCTGGGGCAGAAAGGGCCTGCTTGGAGCAGGCACCTGGAGCGTGTTGTGCTGTACAGCTCTGCTCGGCAGTCGTACCCTTGAGTATGTTGTTAATTATGGTGCTTCTAATGATGGTGCTGCTTGTTCAAAACAGAACTGAGCAGAGGCGAGGAGCTGTCCCAGGGAGGTGATGGTGACAGCAGACAGTGGTGACTGGTTCCACAGGCAGTGTAGACCCCACTGCTGTGGGGCAGGACACCCCCTTGTACTCCTCCTAGCAGCAGGCACCTGCAGTGGATCCCACCCTGTGAAACCCCACTGTGTCCCCCACCTTGTGCCCCTCTGCCATGTGTCTTGTCTGGGGGCTGCACCAGCCCAAATGGATGCTGCCAAGCATGGATCCAGGAGCCTGTTTTCCTTAGGAACCACGATGGTGGGGATGCTCTGCAGGATCATCCCTCCCCTGTGAGGATTCTTCCTGCAGCATGAGGAACAGACTGAGACACAAAGTCTCCAGTTCAAATGCGATGTGACACAACGTAATGGAGTAAATCCGGGTGCAACAGGCACTTAAGGTGCTCATAAACTATGTATTGTTTCTTTTTGGATTGCACTGATGTTATTGCAGATACTGTGTGAAGACTGAAATAGGATCGCGAGAACTTCACTGCTTCCTTTCACAGCTCTTTTTACTGAGGGGAAATTACTTGGCTGACATGCTGCATCCCCATCTTTTAAATGTATTTATTGTTCTATAACATTTCATACACTTCATATGCATTCAGGAGAGCAATTCAATATACCTGCCAGGAATGAGAGGTGCATCAAGCACGCAGGAGCAAGGGGAAGTAGTCAGAGCTCAGTGGAGCTGTGGTGCTCAGTGGTACAGTGCAAGGCTGGGACAGTGGTTACAGTGGGACCAGGAACCTTGGCTCTAGGGGGACAAACCTTATGCCCAGATGGGATGGCTCCATCCCTGTGCCCCTGAGCATGGCCTGCATGGGGAGCCTGAGGGCTCCCCCCATCCTGCGCATCCCCATGGCCCAGGTTCACAGCATCATGAACTGAGCTCTAGGGATTCACAGCGGCTGTGGGTGAGGGGGATGTTTGGTGGGAGGCAGGAGAACCCAAGGGTGGTGTTAATGGCATTAGTTAATGGGATGCTTTTTATGCTCTGCAAGGTGCAGGACCCAGAACTTGGCCCTACTCTGCCCCCACTAAGATCCAGTGACAAACACAGAAACAGCTTAAAATGCTGAAACAGAAATTGCCCATTTAATGCTAAAATGTTCAATAAAATAAACCCTTAAAAGCTGCTGCTCCCTCCCAGCTGCCCCACACATCCGTGTTTACTTTCTGTATGTCACATCAAGGAGCCCCATGGACAGTAGCTGGAGTGCCAGGGCTGGTAATGACAATCTCAGGGATGAGAAGAATCCATGTGGCTGCACCCACAGAGAACCCATGTCCTGATGCTGTCCCTATTTGCCAGCACCAGTGTCCCAAGCGCTGCATCTCCCAGAACAGGACAGTAGTGATGCTTTGGGGCAGAGCCTGGGGTGTTCCTGTGGCTTAACCAGGGGAGAAGGATGCCCCAGGCAACTCGAATCAGCCCCTCTCTGGCACTGGCACAGCTGGGATGTGCTGCTTGGGAAGGATCCCAAGGCTGCGTCAAGCCAGGCGGAATGGTTCAGCAAAGCCTCCTGTTCTCCCTCCATTAGCATGCGAATGGGTTCGTTATGTGTTGCCTCTGATTCCTCTTTCCATCCTTGGCACCGGTGCTGGGAATGAGAGGTTTGATTATGCATCTGATCTGCAAAGGCAGCAGTCGATGGCACAACGCAGCCGTGCAGCACTGGGTCTCCATGAAGGGGTCACTGGCTGCCAGCCCTGTGCTGTGACAGACCCACAGCCTGGTAAGGATGTGGCCCACCTGGCCTTTCCTGCAGCCCCTGTGCCCAGGGAGCCTGGGAAGTACCCGGTGGTGGGTCACCGATGCTGGGAATGCTGTGGCATGGCACCAGTGGGAACCTCACCACAGCAGCACTGGTGGGACCAGGCACTGTGGCTCTGCTGCCCCATGAACCCAGCCAACCCCCAGGCAATGCGTGTACGTGTGTGTGCATGTTCATGTGTGCATTTTTTGGCACCAGGTACACGCCGTGCACTTCTGAAAGGCTTAGAGAAGACCTTGCCTTTAAACACTGGAAAGCGCAGTGTTTAATTTGAATGAAATACACTAAATAGCATGGTGTCAGGTGTAATTACATGTTACCAGCAGTGTGCCAGGAGTAAGTTGCTAACACATTGGCATGGTTACTGTACACTTGGGTGAATTTCAAATACAGTTTTGTTAGTATTGGATCTAAGGGAAAGAAGCCAAGTCTGACTATTGAGGAAAACAAGTGGATGTGCTGTAGACTCATTATTCATCTCTGCTCCTGTAGCTTTTGGATCGAATAACACGCTCCTCTTCCATTGTAACGGAGCCTGCTATCTCACCCACCACTGCCTTCCCTCGCCCTGGTGCCGCAGAGCAGCAAACGGGCAGTGAGGAGCTGGTGCTGCCCCAGCTCAGTGTGAGCTCTGCAGCAGGCAGGGAGATGCTGTTCAGGGCTGACCAGCCCTGCCCAGGCTTTGTTTCCTCCCTCCTGTGCTGCTGCTGTGCTCCCCTCTCATGCAGACAACAAGCTGCAGGTGGTATGGGCCCATTGTGACAGGCACTGTGGTCCTTGGGAGGGACCCAGCAACACTTGGGGCTTGGGTGCAATCTCTTGGTGCTCAGAGCCTGGATCTCTGGCACTCTTTGCAAGGTCAAGCCATGACTCGGTGAATGGCAGAGCTGGGGTCCCCCTCTTCACCATAAGCATCCTCCCATGAGCATCTTCTGGTGAGCATCCTGCCACCAGCATCCTCTCTGGTGAGCCCCATGTTATGTTGCACTGGCCCTGAGTCTCCTGATTCCCCTTCCCTGGGAAGCACCAGGAGGCAGCAGCCCGTTGGATCCAGGAGCTGTGAGGCAGTCTGCCACCCCAAGGCTGCTGTTTAGGGCTGATAGTGGGGACATGGAGGCAGAGGGGCTCTGCTTTGCTCATCTATGGAGCCGGTTCTGGCTGCAACAGGTACCGTGGTGCTCCCTGTGCAGCCATCTGGCTGGTTATGGGACTCAAATTAAACTGGAGCTATGGCTCCCCAAGTAAAATATTGATGAAGAAGGCCCAAAGCTAGGAATGAAGTGGCTTGACTGTATTTCCTTCCCATTTTTAATAGCACGCTGCTTCATGCCAAGAAGACTGAAGTGTGTTATTTGGCTCCGAATGAAAATGCTTGCAATTGGGTAGTGAGCCTGTCATTTGCATCTTAAATAAATGGGCTCTAACAAGAAGAGATCTGTTCAATGGAGATATTTGGAGAATTCAGACTGAATCCTGCCTGACTTAAGGTCCTGAGACAATAATTGAGATGAGCAGACTAAAGCCAAGAGCTCTTCATAGGACTAGGCAGCATATGAGGGTTTAAGTAGAAATTGAACTGTACAACTCTGTCAGTGCATCTGGAATTGGAAATGGGATGTTTATAGGCCTGGGAATTGGTGCTCCCTGCACAAATTGTGGATTGTGTGTAATAAGCTGGTCTGGCTTATAATGAACTTATAATGGCTGGAAATTAAGAGACATCATTACACTTTGAGCAGCAAATTGCAGGATTCCCCACCATGGCAGGGTGCTGCTGCTGCAGCGGCGGTGCAGGGCTGGGTGCTCCTGCTGCAGCAGTGGTGCAGGGCTGGGTGCAGCTGCTGCAGCGGTGGTGCAGGGCCGGGGGATGCTGCTGCAGCGGTGGTACAGGGCTGGGGGATGCTGCTGCAGTGGTGGTGCAGGGCTGGGGGATGCTGCTGCAGCAGTGGTGCAGGGCTGGGGGATGCTGCTGCAGCTCCCAAGTGCTGCTATTCTCCATAGCTGGCTGCGGTGCATGGAGAACAGCTCCGGAGATGTTACGCTCACCCTGTCAATGTGTACTTGGGGAGTCCTTAATCCACGGGTCGCTGACGTGATAAACAATAATGTCTCTTTTGGAGCTGTTACGACTTATCATGTTGATGGGCACTTAGGGAGCCTTTAATTGGTGATTTGTGCATGCACTGTCACCAAATTTTAAAACACATTTACCATCATTTCTGGGGTGTTTTAGAAGTACCAGTTCACTACACTGAGAGATGAACAAGCAAACTCACCTCGAGTCACCCGTCTCAACTGCTGCGTCTCGCAGCGAAAGGGCTGGTGCTGCCTTTAGGAAACCTGTGAAGAAACAGGCTGAGATGGTAGCAGCGCCAAGAAGTTCCTCTGGCAAGAAATGTTCCTCATTACCTGGAGGAAACTATTTCTGCTCTGCCCCATGCAGGTATAAGATGTGTGTTAAGATGCTGAGTTGCTGGTCTCACACTGGAGTAACTGGGTGAACTGAGCAGCCTGTACCAGAGGAGATGTGGGAATAGAGGGTTCACCATCAAGAGCTGTTTGTCCTCATGGAGACATCCATCCCACAGGCCCCCAGGTGGGCTTTCCTTGCACAGGCAACGGGGCACCCCCAGCTCCATACTTGGGACCATTGGCTGCTCCTGAGCTCCTCACCGGGGCACAGGGAGAAGCTGCAGTTACCAGCACCTGCCCTTGCTGTCAGCTTGTTCTTCATCAGGAGCCAAACGTGTGTCAGTGCATAATTAAACCCCTTCTTAATTTTACAGCAGCACTTTCTAAATAGAGCCCCCATCATCTGCAGCCATTAATGCAATCAGTGTGCTCACTGCCTTCAGGTGAGCTCATCTCGCCCTCTTCCTGGCTCTATTTTTTCCCCCAACTCTGCTCTCCACTTTGCTGGTAACGGGAGTGGATGGAGCCCCGGTAACTGATGGAGTTACCATAGCAATGCTGTTCGTCAGGGCTTTGCCATTTCCAGTTCTGCCTACAGCACATCATCCTCTGCTTCCTGGTTATCCAGGGGCAGCCCTGGTACCGGCTGGAATGCTGCTAGCTGCCAGGAGCCCAGTGGGACTGAAATGGGCACTGCCACACTGAAGGCACTGGGATTGCATCCCAGTATGCTCCAACCGGCTCCCTGAGGGCTCGGGAAGGGCAGGCCTCATGTCTCGCAGACCCTGCAATGAAAGGCAAACTCCAGAACAAAGGAATAGCTCTTGGTGCTGCTCAGCACCAGCCATCAGCAACAGTCCTTAGTTAATTAAGAGCAGGAATGGCTTCCAACTCTCTTCCTCTGGCTCCCAGTAGCCTGAAGGAGCCCAGGAACTGGTGTCATTGGCCACCACATGTCCATGAGATTGGGAATGGGGTGCTGTGCTCCCACTGACCTGGGAAGCACCCAGGGGCAAGGACTGACAGTGATGCTGCTGTCCCCATCCCCTCTGGCAGTGTGGGCTGGGGGCTCAGGGATGCAGACACCTCACCCCAGCATCCCTCACACGTGCTACTGCATTCACTGTGTAGAGTGAGTGAGTGCCCTGCTGCAGGAGATGAAAATGAACATGGGGCTTGCAGGGGCCGCAGTACTTTGGTTATTGTTCTGCCAGCATGAGCTTGTTCACACGAGCATCATCTGGCAGCCTGGGAGGGAAAGAGCATGATAGAGTCTGAGAAACTCATTGAAGTGCTGGGTTCCAGCCAGCGAGAAAGCATCACTGAATGGCAGCATAAAAGGAAATTGTCCCATAACATTCAGAGAGCACTTCAGTATTTGTCCTCTTTATTTTAAAGTGTCGAGGATCCTTGGGAAACACTGGAATGGGACTTTTATAGATGGTCTAAATTAAACTTCACTTAATATTATAAGCGATAAATCCTCATTGTCAGGTTTTGTTTAGCGGGTATAAAAATGATTGGTAAGTGCTGTAGCTTTTTCCTGAGACTGGAAGATCAGTGGTTTTACTGCTCAGCCTGTCCTCATTATGTGAGCACCTCCTCCCAGCGCCAGCACATCCCGATGGGCAGGCCCAGGGGCTCCTGCAGTTTTGGGACGGATGCATGTTTTCATGTGATTCCAGGAGCTGGAGCTTTGAGGAAGGCGATAGCTGCTGTGAGGGAGACCCCAGGCAACCATGGGCTTTGGAGGGGTGCATGGAGCTTGTCCCTTGTACTGGGAGTCTTAAATACCTGCAGCAGCCCTGGCTGCCTCCCAGCCCCAGCGCTGGAAGTAGCTGGGAAATGACCTGTTCACCGCAGACCAGGTGGACCCTGGCCTCTGTTTTTAGCTGGTGTGAGGCAAGTAAATCAAATGAGAGCATTGAAACAGGAAACACTTCTCCTTGCTCGAGCTTTGTGCAAACTGTGGTTTTCCTGGAGTTAAGGGAATACTTTAGGTCATTTTTTGATGTTTTCTAATTTAAACTTTGATGGTATTTCTACGTTTAGCTGCCTGTTCCTCAAGGTCACCAGTCCAGACACCCGAGTCCTTTGGCACTGGGAGTGAGCTGGTTCTTGGTGGTATGTGCCATGGGTCGTGTTCGGGCACAGACCAGGGCTGGGAAGGGCTGCGATGGGCCGAGCTGCTGCCTGTGACTGGCACCCAGGCACGGGGAGGGATGCTCTGTTCCCCAGATCTGACACAGCAGTGTTTGCCAGCCGCCTTTAAAAGGATAACAGCCAATTTAGCACCATTTATGATGGAGAAATAAGAGAAATCCTACAACAATTCCTTCCAGCAGATTTACCCCGTTCTATGTATTTAGGCGGAACATGGCATTTCCAGTGACGTCCCACCGTGCTCCCAGGCCAAGGCGCCGCATGTTGGGGATGCAATTTCAGAAGAGATCTTTAGGTGCAAATTGATTTCCCTATGAATATTTATGCAGCGCGAGGCTGCACGCGTGCCGGAGCGGGGCCGCGGGGCTCGGCGTGGGATGCCGGCGCAGCCGCTGGTCCTCCTTTCGCCTGGAATAATAATTGGGATATTTATAATCTTCCCGTGGATGCAGAGCCGGTGGGAGGGGGGTTCCGGTGCTGCCGGGGGCCGGGGGTTGGGATGCGGGCGGCAGCGGGGTTTGCCCTGCGGCTGATTTGGAATGCGCACAGCATCCCTGCCTGGTGCAGTCCCCAGCAAGAAACCCAGGAAAGACAAGAAAAATGAAGGCAGGCGCAATCTCATTTTCTGAGGGCTGCAAGTCAGCCAGGAAATGGCTATTATTCCATCGACACTGTCGGTATTAAGTTATTTCCTTCACTAAATACGAGAATGTTCATGAATATCTATTGAGTTCCAGGTACTGGCGTCTCCCAGCACTGCGGCTCACTGATTGTAGCTTTATATTCCTCCGACAACACACCTCAATCTCACATTGAAGTGAAAGACAATAGTATTTTAAATTGGTTAATAAATCTCTAGATTGATGCTCCTGGAAGGCCCAGGAACTTCATCTCTATTACACGAATAAAAGTGATAACATTTTAACCACTGAAGTGCTAGGAATTTGGGAAGCTCCTTCCCAATGCCCTTCAGGGCGGCTGGGGATGCGTGTCCCGGCCTCTGCCTCTGGGGGGAATGTGTTTGTTTCTCCAGCAGTGGATCCCATCCGGGCAGGACGAAGCTATTGCCTGGCCTGGCTCCTTTTTCCTTGCTCAGCCTCCACTCGGGCCCTTATAAGGAGTGGAAAATTCCCTTTTAACACACAAAATGGAAGTGGCTCAGCTCGCCAGAACCTTATTTGGCTCTGGGAATCCCTCTGCACCTTGTCCTGGCCCCGGCACCCTCCTTGCACCCTTCCCAGGGTGAGGAAGCAGGGTTGTGTAGGGAAAATACCTTTATCCCTCAGCATCACCACATCCCAAGGGGCTGTCCCTGTGCAGTGATGCCGTGTGGATGCCAGCATGCTGCTGCAGTGCATGGCTGCATCTACACATACCATGGGGCTGCCCCCTGTCCCTTGCATCCATCCCCCTGTGCACCAGTGCTGCAGGTGAAATGGCAGTGGACGGCCTTCCTCTTCTCTTCTCCTGCAGATCTCCTTTTGTTTGTGTGTTGGGAAGCAGAGCACCGTCCCTACCTGCACAGCTGATGGAAGGGTACAGGATGTAGCCACTCACCGTGGGGCTGGATGCTGCCCTAACTCACAGCAGTGCCTGCTCTTGGCACAGCTGATGGAACTAAACAGGACTTGGAAGAAATAAAGTCCTCTTACTTCTATGAAGTCCTCTAAATTAGAGGCAGATGAGACTCTTTTAATATAAACCAGAGTATTTCAAGTACAAAGAGCTGTTCTGAAAATGTATTGAATATTTTCTCACTGATGTTTAGTGTCTGTAAGGTTCCTCGGGGAGTTTACAACAAGTGGAATACTTAAGGATATAATGCCATAGGTTCTTTCAGTATTTTCTTTTCAAGGAAAGTAACCTCTGAATTATCTAGGAAGTACATGAACAACATGAAAGGAAGATTATGCACAGAAAGAAAAAAATATGCAGAGAATTCAATTATGCAAAAATAGTGATGTGCTTTGCTTAATTCCCCAAACACCTCCCGCACAGTCGTCAAGACGGCAGCACTCAGTGCATGCAGACAAGGTTTCCAGGTCACCCTCCTCGGCTCCTTCTGATCATTTCTCGTTACCACTGCTCTGTATTGGCGGGTGCTTTGCAGGCAGTAGGATATCAGGGTTCATTTATGTCTCTTTATGTGCCATGCTGGGGTGCAGGACCCAGATGTGGAGGGAATCGTGGTGGAAAATCCTGTTTCTGGTGGCTTGGGCTGGCTCTGGGGTAGCTCGGGTCACAGCATGGGAGGGCAGATACTGCAGAGAGATGCTTCCCAAGCCCATCATGGACAGTTTTGCTCCTCCAAGGCATTATTTGCCATACAGACAATGTAACGCTTGCTGCTCAGCCTGCAGGGCATCCACCCCTGTGCTGCGCCCTCTCAGCAGCGGAACAAGGGGTGATGCTGTGGGATGCATCTGAGCTGCCAGCACTGGCTTTGCATTCCCACATCCACCTGAGTGTCCTCAGCTTCTGCACCACACACTGGGCATCCTTTGGGATGCTCAGACCCATCACAGATGAAGTTTAAGCTGTGCTTATTTGCCTTCAGTGGCAGTGTCTGAGCAGGCAGTTGCGGTGCTGCAGGCTGGGAGGACTTGCACAGAGCATCCCTCCCATGGGAGCCTGGATGCATCCAGGGCAACCAGCGCTGGGTCTCCCTACCCCATGGCTGGATCCCCCCTGGCTGCCGCCTTCTTGCAGCTGGGTCTGTTTGCAAAGAGACAAAACCCAATGTGGTTCTGGAGCACTGGCACAATGGGTGGGAAGCTCCTGGGTGGGTGGGGAGCACCCAGGCTCTGGGAAGGGCTGAAGGGTGATGAGTGATGGTTCTGCTCTTTAAGTGTGCTTTGTCCAGGCTTGCTGTGGGGTCCAGAGCCGGAGGCCAAAGGCACTTGGGAAGCAAAGATGAGCTTTACAAAAGCATCTGAGCCCAATAAGAGTCCAATTGTTGTGATATAAAAAAGAGGGAATGGGATAATTTAGGTGTTCATCTGGAGTAAACCTTCCCTTTGAGATGAAAAAGCGCTTGCTGTGCCCATCCACCACCTCACCACTAACCCTTGGTGCCTGCAGGCACCACGGCCACCCATCAACCACTTTCACACCTCCCTTCTCTGCTAACTTCATCCTCTGCATCCGAGAAGCCTGGCTGGACCCCATGCCCAGAACAGGCTGAGCCTGGGGACACATCTCCTGCCCCTCTGACATTCCCTTTCCCAGCCCTGTTGGGGTATCTTCTCCTTGGCGCTTGCAGGGACTGCTTTTCTCTGATGTTATTACTCTGCAGACACTGCCACTTGCAGCCCTGTTGTGGCACAGCGGCTGCTCCTGCAGCGAGGTGACCCAGTGATGATATGTGTGATGTCTGTGGCTATTAAACACTTTGGAAAGGAGAAGCGAGGACAGGAAGAAGCTGTTCCGTCGTGGTGGGAAGAGCAAAGGGCTGTGTGGTGTTCCCAGTGTGGGTCGGGGTTTGCTGCGTGCTGCCCAGCCTTCCTGCTGTGGGTCTGACGGCATTCCAGGCTTCTCCTCCGGGTCTGCTCTTTGCACAGCCCGACCTTCCCTCTATCCCAGCATGGCCACATTTGCCTGTTAAACCCTAAACCCATTGTACTTTACTGCTCTTGCAGGGGAGAGCAGTTTAATGCTGGTGTGGCTCTTCAGAAAGCTTTCCCAATGACCCGTCCTGGCATGAGTTCGGATTGGTGCTGTGGATGCTGGAATGCGAAGTCCCATTTCCAGCCCCAAAAAGCCAGGCAGGGCCATTCTGGTGTAGGGCACAGGCTCAGCCCTGGGGCCATGAAGACCTCAGGCTGATGGGTAGCGCTACCCACTCTTTGCAGATCACCATTTACCTCTTCCGTGGGGAGCTCTGACACACAGGGATGCTGCTGGTTCCTTTATTTATCTATTTATGGCCCTATTAGTTGGTGCATTTGCACTGAGTCTGGGGAGAAAAAACAGTGTCTTCTCCGAATGGAATGATGCGCATTATTTCGCCCTCACTTCCTAATGAAGACCTCATTACAGCCCTAATCTGTGAGATCAGCAGTGGACTTGCAACCGTGCTTTAATCTAATGATTTCTTGCATTACTTTGTTAATCATCTTTAGTCTGATTTGATTTATGCCAATGTGACTGTCCTAATCTCTAATGAAGGCTTTGATGGTGGGGACACCACCACCACCTCCCAGTTCAATTGAGTTCTTATTCCTCGAGGGTGAGTGTGTGCCCACCCCTAAGTCCGGCTCCACTGGGGTTTTCCCTCATGTTCCCTATGGCCAGGCTGATCCCAGAAGCCTGCAAGAGCCAGTCCCCGCATGGGATTATCCATGGAAAATTAGGGAGTTTGCAGGAGGGAACATCTGCTAATGCAAAACATTTATGTTAGTCGATATAAATTTATTTAGTGCAATAAATGACATAATTGAATTTTTATTTCCTTAATATATTTCACTAAAATAACGGATATTTTGCGTATCCCTGGCCTACAGATGTCTTTCATGGGAACGTATTTCCTGTAGTACTACTCTTGTATAAAACTGACATTTAAATGGTTTAATAAATGAGCAGTTGTTTGACTTGTTTCGGTTTCAATA
This sequence comes from Ara ararauna, assembly GCA_028858755.1. Lineage (NCBI taxonomy): Eukaryota > Metazoa > Chordata > Aves > Psittaciformes > Psittacidae > Ara > Ara ararauna. The sequence goes on along the minus strand of CM054387.1, from coordinate 14,899,133 downwards.
CATTCTGGTATATTAATAAAATATATTTCAAAAGGAAGCTCGATAACCCATGCTATAAAAAATCGTGATTTATTAGAAATACATTTGCTATTAGTTGGGACAGATACTCAAAACGGCATTAAGGTTAAAATAATAATCAATCAAACTAATTAGACCCTATTTTTCATATGCAAATATAATTAAGCATACATTTCTCAATAACTTTAAAGAGAATTATTGAAGCTGCACAAAGTGTGCTGAGTCCTTCCTTGAGCTAATGAAACGACAGCGCCTTCGCTTGCATATGCAAACAGAATTGATGAGCCACTTGGTGCTTCGCCTAATAATGGGGGGAGATGCAGGGGGGAGCAGGGCTGCAGGGTGCAGCACTGGGATGGGGATGAAGAATGCCGTCACCCTTTCCAGCAGCACCCCACCAGCTGCAGATGTGCCTTACCCTTGTTTGCCAGTGTCTTCCCTGGCAAGTCATTCTGGCTATGTATTTCAAGGGGGAAAATGCCATTTTGCTCTGAGAAGGGTTAATAAGAGATGTTTATTTATGAACTCGGCATATTACTGTTGCATAATTTGAATACAGTGCCTATGAGCTTTTTTTATTGCACGCTATAATTTCATTTTTAAAGCTTTCCCTATGCCATACTTTAAAAATGATATCGCAAACAAGAAATAAATTCTGTTTTGCAGCTGTGCTAACTATATTTACCCATGGGATACACTATTTTGTCCTTGACATAAATCCCTTGGGATTTCACTCAGAATTACTTCGGCATGCCACATTCGCTGCAGCAGGGGATTGTGCACCGACTCCAGCACCGGGACGCTGGGATCCTGGAGAGAAAGAGGCACTTGTTTAGCATATTACCATGAAAATCAGTCAACGCGCACATTAACGATTGTCAAGACACCCAGGCGAGGGGAAGGAGGGGAATAAGGGTGTATTCAGCCCGTGAGGATCCCCCAGGCAGAGTCGGGGGGTGATGTCCTCACACCCAGTGCAGACCCAGCATCACCTCACTGCTCCTGCATCCGCTCAGCCCATCACGAGGCTGCTACTCCCATCCCTGGACACCCCAAATGTCCCCAGGTTAAACCACCTCTGGATATGGATCTTGCTGCTAATTGGGGCCTCATTTTCTGCAGGTGTCTGGCTCCAGAACATCAGATTTAATGAAATGCAGCTTCCCCACTTCAGCCGGAGCTGCCATGGGAAGGGGTTTGTGCCTCTTGCACGTGGCGGGACAGGCAGCAGATATGACACTGTCAGCATCTCTCAGGGGACGAGCATATTTTTGTCGATCATGTAGCATCAGGTTCTCATGTCACTGCATTACGGAGCTTGATGGCACTTAATACACCATGACAAGGTGTAACATCAGAAATGGAACACAAAATGAGATCAAACGGCATCGTGGTCCCCAGAGGGCCAGATCAAATCCAAGGTATGGAAATTTGAAGTGGGGAAAAAGAATGCAAACTCTCCCCCCCATTAAAACCTTTTGAATGTGATTATCCTGAGCAGACAGCAGCTGGGCTGGGCTCCTGTGGGGTGGCCCCTGCATGCCAAAGGGCCCTTAGACCTATCCCCATTCCCATAGTGGGGAGCATCTGCAGTGCTGCCCCAGGAACACCAGAGCAGGTTCTCACTGGAGTGCTTTCCTCACCAGAGCAATGCCAGCCCTTGGCACACACTGGGAGCTGCTCACCAGCCTCTCCTCCGCAATACCCAGATGATAAAATGCCCCCCCCCCTTCCCATCATCCGTGCAGGAACACCACAGAGAGGCATGGCAGGAGGCTGCTGGCAAAGGGCAGGAAGATCCAGCTGCATTGCTGCTGCCACGCTGCTGCTCCAGGCAAGCAGCATGGGGCGGGGGCAAGCAGAGCATGGAGGGGACCTATCCTGGGGTAGGGTGACCCCCAAGACAAGGTCCTGCCCCAGCTTTGCTGGGCACCACTGACCCACATGGGCATCGCATGGGGAAGAGGATTCTTGGGACGGACCCTGGTGGGCAGTTTCTTATGTACAAGCTCAAGTTTCTCATCGTACCAGGTTCCTTCAGGAAATGGGTTAAGGACAGAACACTTTGGGGAAAAAAAGAAAGAAAAAAAACAGAATAATTTTTTGCATATCTCAGCAATTCTGGAGAAAGGAAAGGATCCATTTTTCAGCAAAGAACTCTTTTCATTTGGAAAATGTTAACCAGATGTTCACAAATAGTACGTCATGGAAAGAATGAATGAGATGCCCTGGTTGGGAGTAACCCACCGTTCCCGAGGAGCAGATGGGCTGCTCCTCGCCGAAACAAAGGCAGATGCACTTTGGAAGCTGCCATGGGCAAAAGAACCAGCGCCAGGATGGGCACGAACCACAGACTGCAAACACTCGCTGTGTCCCAAAGAAAGGGCTTCCTTCACCCTGCCCGAGCCCACGCTGCCGAGCTGGATTCCGTCAGCAGGGCATAGGCCCAGATGCCAGCATTATCCCGGGTTAAAAGCAGCCACTTGCTGCACCATTCCCCATGCTCGGATCACACCCGTGGCAGTGGCTGGGGTTAAGCTGAGGGCTGAGGAGCTCGGGTGTGACACTAAGGGCAGGGGATGGCTTTTTTCCCTGCAGGTGATAATTGCCGCTCTCTCATTAGGAACATCCTGCCCAGGTTCACAGCCCTGGAGCCGGCACCCAGCAGTGCTGGAGGCGGTTGGGGCCGTGGCAGCATCGGGTTGGGCTGGGCTGGAGCCACTTAGTGGGAATTACGCGGTGAGCCCCGGAGCATCTGCACTCCTACACCCTCATCTCTTGCGTTATGTTTTAGTGGCAAAAGCTAAACCCAATCAGAACAAAAGGCCAAGGCAGCATCTAAACAAGAGGCAGCGCTCTGCAAGGAGGGCTAATAACTGCGTGCAGGGACCCTGGCGCTGCTTAAATGAGGAGTTTTCCGCCTCTGGCTTCACCCAGGGCCATGAAGATCAGCAAACCACTAATAGGGCTGAACCTCCGCAAGCAGCTGGAGGGAGAGAAGCTGCCAGAGGCTGCTCCTGCACGGTGGCCCGGGGGTGACCAGCCAGGTCCCCTGGTCCTGAGCTGAGGATGAGCAGAGATACAAACCAGGCTGAGGGACTGCGCACTGCGAGGCTAATCCTGCAATTCACTGCAATTCACCTGTGGCTATTTAGCATGGCTGATAATCCTCATTGGTTTTCCATTGGATGCCCCAGTCTGCCTCTCCACCCATGTTTCCCCTGTCTTTCTCGTCCTCGGCCTATCCCAGTTCATGCTCTTGCAGCAGAGCAGCACCTTGCAGAGCCCTTCGTTTGCACAAGTGGATTATGAAGTTGCATCTGATGAGTAGTTCTGTAGCAGCTGCTGAGGTACAGCACAAACAGGAGTGATTTATATGTCCTGGGCATGAAATGGCAACCTGGGACTGCCAGCATGAAGAGCCACAGTGAAGGTCCCTCCAGCCACACGGAACATGGCAAAGGAGGAAGGGCAGCTCGCTCTTCCTCCCTCCTGGCTGCCAAATTGACCATCAGAGCTGCTCACCAACCCCTGCTCCCAGGCATCTCCTCTCTCCTTTCCCAGCCAGACTCCTTGTCCATGCACCCACATAGGCTGGATCTGCCTCCACGGCTGAGCAGCCGAGACTGGAATCTGGGAGCAGCCAGCTCATGGGATGTACTGCAAGCCCAGTGAGGGGTTGGTTGTCTTTAGGCAGTAGGGGATGAATGCCAGGCTGAGAGACATGGACACCTCCCAGCCAGAGCAGGTACAGAGCTCCCCATCCTCCTTTCAGCATCACTGGTTCTGCTGCACTGCTGCTGGGCAGCCACCAGTCTCTCCCAAGGATCCTTCCAGGAGCATTTCAGTAGCAGCAGGCATCCTCCTGCTCCCCAGGACAGGGGGAAGAGCAGGGTGGCCTGAGAATGAGCTGGACCTCACTGCAGATGGACACAGGAGCTGTGATATTCCCCTGCACAAGGCACCAGGAGAGATTCCTGCGGGATGAGCACCGGCTGGGGCGGGCTCCAGCAGTCGTGTGTCTCCATTTCATCACTAATACACACAATTAATAAACTTAATTGCACGTAAAATTGCGGCAGCTGAAAAATGAGTGTGATTTGTTCTCCTGCAGCTTTGACTGAGGACAAGGGGTGCAAAGGGGTCACCCCAGCAGCTGCGTCCACAGCGCAGAGCATCGCTCTGAGCATCCAATGCTGTTCCCTGACACCCAGTGTTGATCCCTGGGTGCTAGGGAGAGGAGAGGGGTGTCTGTCCTTGAGAGGCATGTGCACATGGGGACAATGGGATCCTCATGCAGGGCTGCAGAGCTGCCCACCTCTCTTCTGGGTGGGTACAGTTGTGTCACTTGCATGGCTGTGAGCAGCCACACGGTGCAGCCAGGGGGTTGGGATGCTGGGTCTTCATCAGCCACCATCTGCAGTCACCTTGTGTGGAGGAGAAGGGGTTAAGAGCTCCCTTAGTGCCGCAGCACTAAAGTTCATTACTTCTGCTAATTGCTTTGAAGTCAGTGCTTCAGCAGCTAATGGAAAATGTATCTCTAGGTAATAGATTAATTGGCCACTGCTGACCAGCTTGAAGCAGGGTGTCGGGAAAGGGGCTGCGGCCCCACGTTGTGCTGCCTGTGCTGGGCCACCCAGCACCACCACCCACAGCAAGACACGGTTTATTGGTGCAATGGGCTGGTCGAGGCTGCAGGGAGCAGCAGCAGTTGCAGGGGATGCTGCTATAAGGGCAGCAGCCCCATGAAACAGCAGCATGCCCTGATGCTGCTCTGGTGGCAGCTCAGGTAAAGGCTCCTACCCCTGCCTCGTGACAAATGCGTTCCTTTAATCTGCAAAGCATTAACATGGGTGTGTGTAGGAATATTTAAATGCAGCCCTCTCAATGACACCACCGGTGTCACCAGAGGAGCTTCACTTTCCCACGTAATGAATGCGGCCATAAGCACTTTGCAACCATATGGTGATTATGTTTAATAAAGGACATTTTCTGTAATTAAACAGTTTTATTAAGGCATTATTAGCCCTTTAAGTTGAAAAATAGCTGAGCAGAGGTGTAATAAGGTGCTAGCATCTGTATTTGGTGAACAGATGGATGGGAAGCTCCCATCCCTGTGCCCAGCGCCTGGCCGCGGGGCAGCAGCCGCACCGTGCCATGCAGCGCAGCAGCAGCATGGGCTGTGTGCTGTGCTGAATGCCAGGCAGCTCTGGGCACAGCAGGTCCTGCTCACTGCCAGCACCAGGCTCAGGACCCCATCACTCCCCCTGGGCCGCAGCCATGGCTGGATGCTGCCACACGGATGGGCTCCCGCTCCCTTCCCAAGCTCCAATTTGAATAATTCAGCGTGGCCTGGTCTCGGGGGCACTGTTGTCTTCAGCAAAGGCAAATCAGCAGCCTGGGCAGGCTGTTCGGAGCGCCCCAGCCTGCCGCCTGCTCCTGTAAATCAGGATTAATGAGACAGAGGAGGAAGCTCAAAGCCCAGCGCAGCACTGCTGGCGGCACAGGCAGCGCCTGCCTTCGTGTCCCCAGGCAGTGGCAGTGGCAGTGCCAGCCAGTTCCTGCTTCCCACTGCAGCCATCGGTTCTCTGCTGCCGTGGCAGGGCTGTGGTGCTGAGCACAGCCTGTGCCATCGCACCCCAGCAGTGCTGCATGGCCGGTGTTCCCCACACACACTGCACAGCTCAGCAGGAGGAATGTGCTGTTGTGGTGCTCAGCAAGGCACTGCTGGCCATGGTGGGATCCTACATGGACCATATGGTGGTAGCCAGCAGCAAAGCTTGAGCATCCCCATTGGAAAGGAGCTCCACTATCCTCAGTGCACAGTGGGCTTCAGCCTCACCTTTGCACCAGGAGGTTGTGCCAGGGCCCCTTAGCACTTACCCAGCCACCACAAAGCACTGATCCCACTGGTCTGGCAGCGAGGGTCTCCCTTCAGTGCCCTTGCTCCCTTCTGCTGGCACTCGTCATCCTCACAGCCGTGAGACTGCCCTGGGAACAGGACAAGGGTGGGGAAGAAACCCTGGGAAGAGCTTCCCGTGCTGCTGCACTGCACCAGAGAGGGGCTGCAACACAGCATCACACTTGCTGCAGTTTTGTGCTGTAAGGAGATGCTGGGTTTGTGTTTGACCCGAGGAGCTGTGGCCATGGCCAGCTGCTCATGCGAGCACTGACCAGGGGGGAGAGAGGCGTGACATTGCTGGTAATGGTGGTTTCTCCATCTGAATTTGTGCGGCCTTTCCTCTAATCATGTGTACGTTATCCATCATCCGCTGCCTCCCCATCGCTGCTGTCGCACAGCTCCAGGCAATCTATCTTAGGGTTAAAAAATTGTCTCTCTTACACAGGGGCTTTCAAACAAGACAAATAGAAAGAATAAGATCTGGTATTGAGATGCTGTGTACAGGTTGTGATACATAAAGCAGCGGATAAAAGATCCCATCTGATTGCCGAGAGCAGATCTACGACGCCATCAGCGCAGTGCAGTCCCTGCAGAGGGGGACGAGCAGGATTCAGCCCTGGCTCAGCAGCAGCATCTGCTCTTGGGGCCCGGGCATCCCGGACCATCCATCCCAACAGCTTCCCCAGGACCCAGTGCAGAGCCTGGTACTGAACCCTGCTGCACAACCTGCCCTTTGCCACTTTATCAGACAATCCACTGCAGTGTTTGGGATGTGGCTGGGGGATGGCCCCAAGCTGTCCCACTGCACCCTGCAGGAGCAGGCCATTCATCCCTCCCCATTAGTCAGGTCAAACACCATCACTGCAGGACCAGTGGCCTTGTCAAAGCAGCCACCATCTCCAGCCATGATCATGGCACCAAACTGGGAGAAAAGCTGGGTCCTCTCCCTTCTCTTCCTTCCTCCGTCCCAAAGATAAGCCGGTTGATGCCTCCTTTGGTGAGAGTGGCCGATGAGGCAGGATGGACCCTGGTTATTGTGAGCAGTCTGAGTATCCCAGGGGAGGCACTGCAGCCTTCAGCTCTGGGGATAACCAGAGCCCTGAAATTCCGCTTTTTCTCAGTGAGAACCTTCCCTGAGCTGGTCGCACTGGCTACGCAGTGGGTTTGCAGAATCCCCTAACGCTGTTAAAGCAGAAGGTGTCTCATTATCCGCAATAAAGCGGCAGTTTAGCAGCGAGAGAAGCTAAATAATGTCTCATTGCTGCAATGAAACTGCATCCTCTCCAATCATTAGTGTTTGGGAGTAACCGGCTGCGGGATGAGTGATCCGGCTGTAAGCACCCGCTGATGGCCCGTAGCTGGGCTTTAGCACCTGTGGGTTAATGATGCCACAAGAATAAAGCAATCTGCTTTCCTTTATTCCTTTTTTCCCATCTCTGTTTAACTGCCCAGCGCTGCCCTGGGAGGATGGGTGAGACTCCCAAAGCCCAGCACTGATCTCACCGTGCCTGAAGCCGTGCTCGGCTTTGCCATGTTCCCGCAGACAGCTGCCGGCCCAGCGCCGCTGCAGCGATTCCAAAGCCCTTCCATTTATTATTGCAAATACATCCCATTCTGCTGCCCGGTGCAATGTGCGATGCCAGAGCAGGGACACGCTCCCCAGCCCCGGCCGTGCTGCACCTCACCCGGAGCCAGCCCAACCTGCCTGGCTCTGGGAGGTTTTGATAAGCCTAAATCAAGAAATGAGGTGACACAGTTCAGGTGTGGGGGTGCCTGGGGTTGAATCTCTGCACCTGTCAGTGTTCTGCTTGTACAGGGGCTGATCCTGGGAGTTTGGGCTGCAAAAATGCTAGACTGATTATTGTTACAAGAATAGTAAAGAAAACAAGACCTTGCTTTCTTGTAGCCCCTTTAGACACTGGAAGCTGTTATAAGGTTCTAAGATCTGCCCCTGGACTTTGCACTCCAAGCCTTGGTGCAGGAGCTGCCGAGCTGGAGATGTGATGTCTGGATACTCTCCCCCTTCTGGAGCTGGGGCAGGACCAGATGCCTGCCTGAACCCGCATTCGTGGGGGCAGCATCCTCCCCGGAGCTGGTCGGGTGTACGTGCCCCAATCCCCATGGCCAGGAGCTGCCATGGGGCAGGCGGCAGGTACACTGATGATCGCCCTGCGTCAGGGGCGGCTGTCGGGCGCTGCGGTGCTGGGGAGGAAGGCAGCGCTCAGCACGTGTCGGAGCAGCCAGCCCGGCCCTTCATTTAGACAGATTAAGCAAGTTGCTTATTGCCTGTGACATAATTTAGATGAATGGTGCGGGTAATCCATCAGGCAGACCCCTGCGCCTGCCCTGCGAGCAGCCGGTGGGGATCCCATTACCTTACATGTGTTAACAGCCAAACTCCTTTGTATAAACAACAAAGTGCCTCTCCTGAAAAGGCCGATTTTCCTTCATTGTCTGGGAGAAGACCGCGGGTCGGCGGTGATGGATGGCGGCGCTGGCAGGGCGGGATGCGGCCATGGGCGGGTGAAGAGGGACACCGTGTGGGGATGCACCGATGCACCGCGGCGTGCTGCTCCGTACCAGCGCACTGCTGCGCGCTGCATGGCTGCACTGCCACCCGTTGCATGCTGCACGTACGCACAATACACCGCTGCAACACTGCTTGTTGCAGCCTATGGCCTGGTGGCTCTGCCATGCATCAGTTAAGCGAGGTTTGGGGGGCATCAAACACCCCAACTGGAGCTGGTGTGGTCCCCTGGCAACAATCAATGTTAAAAACCTCATTAGGCTTTTATGAGAGGCACAGCGAAGGAGGAGAACAGTTAGAGCATCTCAAGCAGTGAGCGTTAAGCAAAGATGTCAATTAACAAACCCTTATTTCCTTTAGAAAGGGGAAACCCACGATCTTCCAGCCAGGGCAGGAGATGGTGGCACTGCGCTGGGGCAATAGTTGGGGCTGGCTCATGGTGCTTCTGCTGCTGGAGCTGATCTCGCTTCCTTGGAGACAGTATAAGAAAAACACACACAAAGGGGAGAAAAATAGCAACGAGACAAACTGCTGCTCTGATGCATGGTACCCAGCCCTGGTCACTGCCACAGCACCAGGACCCCAGCACAGGAAAGGAGCACAGCCGTGGGGTGGCTGAGGATGAGTCATGGCCAAGGAGCCTTTGGACTCATCCCATGAGAGCCAGCAGTGCCAGTGCGGCACCCTTGGGCACCCCTGGGCATCCCTGGGTACCACTGGGCATCGCTGGATGCTCAGCCCTGCTCTAACCACCCACTTCCAGGATTTGCCCTAAGAATCCAAAGAGAATCCAGGTCTGTTTGGATTCTCAGGGCAATGTGATTGCCATGCCAGACACCTGATGAGGAGGTGTCCCGTACAAAGCCTTCATCCCTGGCTCGGTACTTCAACGAGTAATTCAACCAGCACGAAGTGCCAGAGCACACCAAGCACCAAAGGTCTTCTCCATCAGGAGAGTCCCTGCCTCACTCTGGCCTTAAAACCAGGCATCAAAGTCATTCTTTGCTCCTCAACTCCCCACCAGGAACATTATCCTTTAATTGCTGCATTTATTCAGACTTATTCTGTATATCCAACAATAATGAGTATATTAGAGATGTAATTATTACTGTCATAAACGTAATAGTGACAAAACAATAATTGAAATAGTGTCTATGAGGATAATTCACCATTGCAATTAATACTGCCCTGCTTAGTTAATATGTCATGGTTTAAAATAAATGCTGTCATTATTCCATTACTAATACTGCGTTATAATAATTATTGCAGCACTAATGAAGTGTCTATAGCGATCCTGGATTGCCACGGATCGGCATGAACATCGCTGTAAATAACACTGGAGGAATCGCCACTGGAGGAAGAGGTGAGGTTCCGCAGCGAGCGCGATGTGGGGATGCTCTTTGTGTGTGATGGAATTCCTGAGCAGTGTCTCTGCTCGCTGTCCCTGCCCTCACCGCATCCTGCTGTGCTGGCTGGGAGAGCACCAGCACCCACAGCTCACACCGGCCCCTGCTGACCCCTCAGTCCATGCTGGTTCAGGGTCCCCAACAGCCAGAACTCTGCCAAATCCCTGCTGTCACCAAAGCATCTGGATGGGCACATTCCTATAGGGAAACGTGACCCAAGCAGCAGCTCCTGTGCAGAGGAGGGTCCTGGACTGTGGCTGAGCGTGTGACAAGCCCCATTGCAATAAATGGGAGGGTAAAAGACCACCAGCAGCAGCAATAGAAGGTGGACTGCTCAAGCAGAAGCAAGGAGCAGAGTCTTGGGGGTGCACCTGCACTCATGCACCTGAGGTGCTTGTGCCAGCAGCAAGCTTCCAAGGGGTGCCCTGGCCATGGGCAGAGCTGGGTGAGCTGCCAGCATGGCAGGCTGCTCCCAGCACCCACAGGGAGGCTTTAAAGCTCCCGCTGCCACCAGCATCACCAGTTGCTCCTCTGTGAGTGTTTTGGTGGGGTCTCCTTCCCTGCTGCAGGCCCTGCTCCTTTGCCAAGGGCATTTCCTACCCAGTGCAGGTACTTTGCGATAACTCAGCTTTCCTGGAGTTCAACTCAATTTTCTCAGATTAAATAAAATTTCCAAGTGTCGCTCACCAGCAGCTCCCGTTGGAAGGTGCTGGATTTTTCTAACCCTATCTCTGGTCCTATTACAATTTTTAATCTATATGTAGATAACGGTGAACAAAACCCCTGTAGAAATGTCAGGAGTGAGGAGGTTATTAGCTTAGTTTTAATTACTGTCTATCATTCTTAGGAAGCCACAGTAACCTGATGGATTAGGTGACAGCTCCAGTTGTAGGAGTTTAGGTGGGTTTTAAAGGCTGGTGGTGTTTTAACCAGAGGTACCTGGGGTGGGCAGCATTAGTGGTTGCAGGGTTTGGGTTTTGCTGCCCCACCCCTGGCAGTGTTCAAGGCCAGGTTGGACGGGGCTTGGAGCACCCTGCTCTAGTGGAAGGTGTCCCTGCCCATGGCAGGGGGTTGGGGCTGGATGAGCTTTAAGCTCCCTTCAACGCAAACCAGGCTGGGATTCTGTGATTCTATGGTTTTCCCAGGTCTCCTGACACTTCCCCATCCCCATCCTCCTGCAGCACCTTCCCTGCATGCAGCACCCAGCCTGACAACCAGGACATCCCGGTGTCTTCAGTGGGAAGAGGCTGGCAATGCAGCTTATTTGTTCAGACCATCACCTGAAGTGAGTTTTGTTTCTAAATGAGCAGGGGCCAGCGCCCGGAGCTCATCTCATTGACAAACAGCGTGTCCATCGCTTTTAAGGAGGCAAGCTGCCATTTCGCTCCCCTGAAAAGCACATAATGTGACAGGTGAAATGTCACAAATGAGACTAAAGGCTTGGGGAAAACATTCTTCAGCTGGAAAGTATTCCCGCTAGGAATGTTAAACTGTAGATTAAACCTAAATGTCTCTAAAAGCCTGGAACGCCGCTCACTTCATCAGCCACAGCTCACAATATAACACCCACCAACCTGCTCTAGTGGAAGGTGTCCCTGCCCATGGCAGGGCGCTGGAACTGGATGGGCTTTGAGGTCCCTCCTAACTCAATGTTATTCCATGGTTCTATGCTCTCCCAGCCCTCAGGGTCTGCTCTGGGGCGCTTCCCAAACCCTCACCTTGAAGATGCTTGGAGCAGGGCTGGGACCAGGCACTGTGGGGTTTAGGTGATGCTGCAGCCACAGCAAAGACCCCCCCCGCTCCCAGGCTTGCAGGTCTGCAGGGATCACCCAGCATGACAGGGCTGTATCCATCAGCCAATAAACAGTTCATTGCACTGAAAGAATTATCTCTGCTGGCATTAAGGTCGGCTGTAACACAGACATTATTACTGGCGGGAGGCACATAAGTAGAGCCTGTGGCAGATAGCAGCCTGTAACTCTTTATTATTTATACTGAAGCTCCTGGGAAGCTGAGGCTGGGTCCCTGGAGGCCGCAGGAATGCTGCATCCACCCCATGCTCCATGGGAACACCCCAGGGTGTTCTGGCAAGCATTGAAGAGCATCCTGGTGACAAAGCCCCACACAGGCTCAGTGAGCCAAGAGCCGGTCAGGAATTCACTCCATGGCATCAAACTCCATTTACTGCACAGAACTCCAAGGGACCCTTGCAGGCTCACCTGCAGCACGCTGCCCCTGCTCCCAGCTCCCGTGCCAGGGTGCTGGTCAATGCCCACAAGCCGTTTCCATCCCGACATTGTGATGGAAATCCTGGCGCCTTCTTGCACACTCTGAAATGAAACTGTGCCTCTGCTATACGTTGTTATCAAAAATAGAAGCATTTTATCTGTCTTTAGTACAGAACACAGATTGCACGGAGACATTCAATTTGGAGTCAATTTAAATTTCAATTGTCTGTGAAATCTAAATCAATAGGCTATAGTTCAATGGCGCTTTAATAAAACAGGACATAACAGAGGAATCATTAGGGATTACATATGATAAGAGATTGAAAACAGTGTCTGTGTAATGGTGGAGGAGCCATTAGAGAATTACCTCAAGCATTTGCAAGTAAACCAACAACCTCCTTCTCCTCCTGAGACTAACAAGAAGACTTAATTGTGCTGCAGTGGCTAAAAATACATCTCTGTCAGCCCTGGGATTGGTGGGCGATTTACAGGGATATAAAACCATCCGGGTGCTCCACGGCTCCCAGGCCATCTCTCGCATCCAGCTGCCATCCCTCATCCCAATGCCTGGGCTCCAGGTGTTGCTGTGGAGGGGTAGTAGTTCCCACCACATCCCCAGCACTGCAAACTGGGATGGGACCTGAGGAAGTGGGCAGCTCCAGACACACAGCCACATGTTAGAGGTGGGAATTACCCGTGGTGCTCCATCACCCCAGGTCACATAGTCCCTGATTTACGTGGGTGCAGTGACATGGAGCAGCTCCCAAACAGCACTATTTAACTTTTATTTGCATTTAATAGTAACTCACTTTTCCTCAGCTCGCTGCAAATTATCACAATGAGGCTGGGGATGAGATGGGATTTTATCGGCCTCAGGTTTCCTCTCCCAGGCAGAGCATCATCTGCATAGGAATGGCATTCCTGGGTGAGAGGCAGTGCTGGCGCTGACCTGGCTGTGCCAGCTCTCATGGTGACCTGCAGGACAGTGTCCTGGTACCGCATAAACGGCATCTGAGGGGCTGATGCTGAGAGCAGGGGAAGGGGCATGAGAGCACAGTGTGAGCCCCACTGCTGCCAGAGGTTAGGTTAGGTTGGATTGGATTGGATTGGATTGGACTGTGCAGCATTGCACTGCACTGCACAGCACTGCATGTCACTGCATTGCACAGGCAGCACAGCACTGCAGCAGCAGCAGACGAGGTTGCAGGCACTGGCAGGCATTTGGAGGTGACAACACCCCGTCCCTAGTGCAGAGGGTCCTGTCCCTGCTCTGGCAGGGATGCTCCAGTGTCCCATTTGCACTGGTCCAGGGACACGGCAGCGTCCGTCCCTCCTGGGCAGTACAGGGCAGCTGTGTGGGTGCTGGAAGCTCCGCAGGACCAGGGAAGAGCCAGGTTTGCCTGTTTGATACCAGGGTGAGATGGAAAAAGTCCACCCCAAGATTCATCATTTCAATAACAAACGGAGCGGACTTAAGGGCATTTGAGAAATGTTTGTACAACCTTTGGTTAACCTGCGGTAACAGCTGCGTGAGGGGGATAAATAAGGCCATTCTGTGGAGGAGACAGGAAAAATGGGTTTGATTTGAGAGGATGCTGTTTGGCTCCTGCGGCGCGGTGGCATCTGAGGAAATATTGCACCGCGGCGCCTGCGCCTCGTGTGGAACGCTCAGAAATGCAGCCATGGAGAGCAATGCGTTTGCTGGCTGCTGACAGCTGGGGGGCTGCGGTGTGTGTCAAAACCCGCTCCTGTCGCAGGGGGAAAGATGTTGAGAGGGGAAGAACAGAGTGAAAACAGGCGGGATGCGAGCACCCGGCCAGGGATTGCGGGTTGTGCTCCACGGGCACAGAGGAGGCTCAGCCCTGGGAAATGCATCCCCTGGAATCACAGTTGTGAAATCAAATAGTCCCCATTGCCCCTCCTGTAAGGAACAAATCACAGCCTGGCTGGAAGCACTGGGACGTTCTTTCCTCCATCTGAAATTCAGTGTCGCACTGCCTGCCACTCGGAACCTGCCGGAGCAGGCTCGGGAGGCCACTAAAGAGAGAGACTTTAAGCCTCGCCATTAAGAATTACAAGAGATCCTCTGGGCAGCGTGGAAATACAAGAAATACTACAATGGCAGTGCTCAAACCTAATGAGAAATGGAACAAGCTGAGGCAGGAGCTTGACAAGAAATACTGGACAAGTCCCCCAAGAAAAAGTACAGGCAGAGGTGGAGAGGAGCTGCCAGCCGGCTCCGCAGCCGTATTGATCAGGGCTCAGAAATAAGAGGAGGCCTTTGGAAAGCAGATAAACAGGGAGATATACAGCAGGAGAGGCCCAGAGCTGATGAAACCAGGAGAAAATGCAGCTTAAATCAAAGGGCAAATACACAGAAAGAGAAAAGGTAATAGGATTTGTGTTTATGGCTAACGAGGAAAGTTGTGGGGAGGTGATGAGACACAGTGGTAATTGAAAAGAAATGGAAAGGGAAGCTTAGTATAAATATTTTCTTTGGAGAAAATGGGCTGGAAACTGGTAATAAGCCATTGTTAGAATCAGTTCTAGCCTGAGCCTGGGAGGAATCTGCAGGGTGGTGGGGGGTGGGCAAGGGATGGGGAGTGATAGGAATGGGTTATTCTACCCACCCAAGGCAGCCCATCTCTAAGCTGTGCTGGGATGCTTGTGGGGCAAGGCTGCAGCATGGCACACAGTGTGGTCCTCGACCCCTCCGCCCATTCAGGGGTCACTGCTGGATCCGGTGTTGACCCCAAACGTGGATCCAGAGCCGGGGGTCCCTGTCCCTCACATAGAGGGGTCTAGGACATGCAGCACGGCCCAGGGGCTGTGTACTGGGGCTGCTGCCTGCCTCCTCCTCCGGTGCCATAAAGCAGGGAGCTGATACACAAATTCTCCACCTCCTGCCTCTTAAATCTCTCCTGTCTCTGCCTTGCTGCAGGACGCACCCACCAGCAGTCAGGAAATATGTTCTGGGTGCAAGATTTGCAACCGCTTTGCTCGCTCCATCAGCACCAGGTAGGGTGGGAGGCTCCCGAGCTGGGGGAGCCGGGGGCACAGCACCGTGTACACAGGAGCAGCCAGCTCTGCCTGCATCCTGGCTGGATCCCTGCATCCAACGGGGTGCAGTGGGTCTGGATGCATCCCCCAATGGGGACCTGCAGCACCCACTGGATGCAGCCCGGCCACCCCTCTCCCAAAGGGGTGATTTGGGGTGAGCTCAGCCACCTCAGCCAGGGTCTGTTTGCAGGGAGGGAAGCATCCCCCAGCCTTGCACAGCTCTCCCTCATGGTTGCCATGGCAATGGGAGGAAGGCTCCCTTCGCTCCCGTGATGCTCAGCGCCAGCATTCCCCCGCATGGCCATGGCCGCACTGCCAGGGCTGCTGCTGAAAGATTAATCAGAGCTAATTGCCAAAAGCCACCCCCATCCTCAGCACCGAGCACAGCACCATCCCCAGCCCACAGCCTGGCGCCGCTGCGGTCCCCAGACCTGTCCCTGCAGTGTAGGGCGTCTTCAGGCTGGTCCTCTCGCTCCTCCTAAACCCCACCAAACCTCCTGGCACCCCACTGCTGGGAAGCTGATGTATTTCCCACATCTAAAAAATGTAATTAAATGGAAAGGTCGCTCTTATTTATTCTGTTGTTCCTCAAGCCCCAAGATATCAAATAGTCAAATTGAGTCTCAGAAGCATTTAATGGATGGGGGCTGAAGGCAGGGGCTGGGCAGGGCTGCTCCAGGCCTGGGGATGAGGGGAGGGCGGGAGATGGCTGCCCCACAGCCCTCTCCACCAGGGCTTTGGTGGCTGCTGCTACTGAGGAAGAAAATCCATCTTCTCCAGAGACAGATTTGGGAAAAGCAAAGCTGAGGCTGCTGATGGGCTCCCAGAAAAGCAGCACATCAGTTCAAAAAGCCATTTCATTGCAAGGAACAGCCATTTCCATTGCAAGGAGCAGCCACTTCCACTGCAAGGGTACCCACACACAATGATGGGGCTGCCCCATTGCAGGCAGTGCTGGGTACCCCCTTGGTGCTGCATCCAGCAGCTCCGGCAGCCAGGATGGGGCAGCAGCAGCTCCGCAGCCACAGCCCGATGCATTACCCACACTAGAGCTCAACAGTCACAGGGGAAGAATTCTTTTTAATAGGGCCCTATGGAGACATCAGAGCAATTTTCAAGGAGGTTTGAAGCCACCAGGAAGCTTATTAGATCCGTTCTGCAGAGTTAATTTGATGTTGGTAATCAGTGAGCAAGTTAAGCAGTTAAGGAGATGGTGGCTGCTGAATGGTTTGGCTGTTTAGCCTGCTTGTAAGCAGTGGTTACTAATGAGTGGTTCATGAATATGGATGAGGGATGATTACAGTGTGGAAAGGGCAGTCAGCAAACCATAAACTTAATTTTAATCTTTTTATTATCAAAGTCACATTATTAATAATAGACTTTGTGTTAAGACCAAGCTCCATCAGCCAATTACTGTGCTCCCTCGTGTCCCTAGCAGTGCTCAGCAAAGGTGCTGCAGCAGGGGCAAGGATGAGACCTGCTGTGCTGTGATGTGCCCATCGCCGGGGCATCTGGTCTCTTCCATCAGCACAGGCGGGACCACTGGTGACCCTCACCCCCCCTCCTCAGGGCTGATGCACTTAAGGCACTGAGACTCCCATCCCTCTCCCCCTGGAGCTCATCAGCCCTATCCCGCGAGCATCCCTGTCCCTGCAACCACGGGGGTGGCACATGGCAACTGAACCCTGTCCCTTGCTCCCCATAAGGGGACAGTCCTATTGTCTTGTGTCTAATTAGTTGGGATTATTTTCTTAAGGCAGTATGGATACAGGCTGCTCGTGTAATGCGGCAGCAGCTCCTGAGGAAGATGCTGAAGCGGGGGATGTAGAACATGTTAAAAAATATTAATCTACAAATGAAAATGATTTTAATTGGATTCTGCCTTCGGGGTCGGGTCACTGTTACATTTTCAATCAGAGTTGTTCAGTCAGCAAAGCGGCTGCACAGCCCTTTCAAATGGAAACGGTGAGTGGCTTGCAGAGGTTAATAGGAATGTTGGAAAATAAATAGGTTATTGATTGATAATAACAATAAGCTGACTCCAGTCCTACCTTGGTGACCTTCCCTCACTCAACTTAGAGAAAACTCAGTTAGCATCTCATTATGGATCGCTTTGCAATCCCGGGGATGAATGAGAGGGCGGTTCTGGGCGAGAGGCACCGTGCCCAGGGAACCCCACCACGCACCCACCGAGGGCTCATCACAAACCACCCCGAGACCTTCCCCAGCGGGGCTGGTGGGAACGGGGCTGTAGCCTCACACAGGAGCCCCTCTGGGTGATCCATCCCCAGCAGCCGAGGGCTCTTCCTGTGCTTTCCCTGCCCACAGGAAGGTGTCCCCTCAGGATGCAGGGGGTGATGCTCACCCAGCTGCGGCTGCCACTGGAGCAACCTTGCTCCAGGCAGGACTTAAACATTTATTCCGGTGTCCAAACCAAATCTCAGCCATTGCCTTGTTCTGCAACAGTGGAAGGAGAAAAGCTGATGGGTTTGCACACATGGAAGTGTGGAACTGATACTTTAATTGCTTCAAGATGTGCTGGGATCTCCTGCCTTAAGCTTCAGCTTTGCTTATGATTCCACACATGGCTTTTGGCTCTGTTTGCTGCAAGATACGAGATAGCCATCACCATGTGGGAAACCAGAGGCTGGTCAGCATGGCTCTTGGGGAAGGAGGCTCTTCCTTACCCAGTGGTGAGCAACCATGCTGACCCCCGGGCATCAAGGACCCTGCTTAAACCCTCCTCATGCGGAGATGCCATCATATTTCAGTTTTCACTCCCCATCTTTTGGTCATTCTCAGAGAATTAACTCAGCTGAGCATTAATTGCAGGAACGAGAAGTGGCCAGAAATAAATCAAACCAGGAGAGAAGCGCAGTCTGGGACTTGATGATTTTAATTAGTACCGCTTGCACCTTCCTAATGAGGTGAGGTCAGGAGGCCGCATCTGCAGCCACATTTCAGTGACACTGTGACACCTGCGCTAGACACGGTCCCCGTGACGTCTCTGTGGGTCTGGGGGCAGCAAACGCTCGACGCTTCCCAGGATTGAGCTTGGGGAAAATAAAACCTCTCCGGGGTCTCTGCAGCGCCCTGGCAGCCGTGACCCATGGGGGGGCTGTGCGGGTCCCTCTGCCCTCACCTCTGCTGCCGGGGCAGGACTGCAGGCAGGGCACCGGGGGCTGCGGGCAGCGCTTCCCTGGAGCACGAGCTCCATCTGCCGCCGCCGGCCCGGACCGGGCGGTACCGGCGGTGCCCCGCGCCCACCGTGCAGGGTCGGCAGCGCCCGCACGCCCCGGCCGGACCCCGCGCCCCGGTGTGAGCCCGGTTCGGGGGCTCTGCCGCCGGCCCCAGCCCCTTGTGCTGCAGACGGAGGTCACCTCCCCGCTCCAGGGCCACCCCCCTGCGCCCTCCCGCAGTGCCCTGCCCCTTCTTACCCCCATCATGTGTCCCCCCCAGCCCCGACACCCCTGGGGTGGCCCTGGCAGCTCGGAGGGAGCTGTGGCACCCCCAGAGCATCCCCCCCCGGCTCCCGCAGCCCCCCGTGCCCCACAGAGACACAGACTGCGGGTGGTTGCACACTTGCCATGTTCACAGCAGACTTTACAGGCAGTGGGGACATCCTTGGGGATGTGGGGTCCCGCGGGGCTCCCGCTCACACCACGGAGGCAGCTCCAGGACCCCCTTCCCCGCAGCATCCTCGCCCCAAGCCAGCACCAGCCCCACTGCATGGCGTGTGGGGCAGCAGCAGGGTCCCGGGAGAACAGGGGCAGCTCTGGCCACCTCAGGTGGGTGCCCTGAGCAGGATGGTGCACTCCCAGGGCCTGGCACCATCCCTGCACCCCTGCTCATGTCACTGCTGGGGTGACCTGGCCCCAGGCCTGGGGGGCACTAGGGTCTGTCTCCATCGAGGGGTCCATGGGCAGCACTCGCTGCCTGCATGGGGTCCTGCCTGCCCAGTGCATCCTCTGGGCCATCTGGTGGTGGTCCCATTGCTCCCCTCTGCCACCAGCCTGAAAGGCTGCTCTGGAAAGTGGGTCTGAGGGGTCAGTGCTCTGACAACCCACCCCAGTGCTCACAATGCTTCTGACCTGTGCAGGAGCCCTGAACCTGCCTGCCCTGTGCCCAACCCAGCTTGTCCTCCTGTCCCATTCCTCTGCTTGAGACTCTGTCCCAGCCTGCAGCAGGGCTCTGCCTCCCCTTCCATCAATCACAGCAGCATCAGCCCCAAACCCTCTGGTCCCAGCAGTGCAGAGAGGGAGGTGAGTGGTTCGTGGATTATGGTGGGATCAGGCAGCCATGGAGCTGGGTGGGGAGGGGACCCTGAGCACAGCAAGACCCCCACTGAGACCAAACCGTGGCTGTTGCAGAGCAGCGGTGACAAGGGGAGGTGGGCAGTGTCCTGGGATGAACCCGGCTGCCCAGGGGACCCTGCTCTACCTTTGCCTTTCAGCAGCAGGCAGGACAGCTGCTGTTGGGTGAGACTGAAGCTGGGCAAGGACACTGGGTTATCTGGGGAGCTCTGCACCGTGGAGTTGGTGAGCACAAGCCAAAGCCAAGGGAAAGCAGCCAGAGCTGGACACCATCTGGTCCGTATCTCCCTGGACAGAGCTGCCCTGACCCTTGGCTGAGCCCCTCTAATCTGCTCCACTGCTGTGTCCCCCCACAGCCACAGTCTGGGATGTCTTCTCAAGCTGCTGCATCCCAGCCAGCAGGACGGGGCCACCATCCACTCCTGGTGTGCAGGGCTTGGCCCTGCCCCATGGGCATCATAGCACTGCTGCTGGCACACACAGCTGATGCTGTCTGCGTGCCAAGCCCACACCGATCCTGACGCCTGAACCCTGCAGGGCCCCGTTATAGGCAGTTTGTCCACTGACAGACGGACAGAAAGCAAAGCACAGGCTGTGCCCCCAGCCCAGCCCTACAGCTCTGCCACCCACTGCTCCTGCCCACCCAGCGCATGGCCAGGGGGGACCCTGCAAGTACCAACCCCGGTTAGAGGCAGCCCGCGGCGCCGTGCTGTTAGTCAGGACCACGCTGCCGCCAGCAGCTCCCGCATGCATCAGAGGCACAAGAACAGCTGTGGAGAGACAAAGGGAGTGAAGAGAGGAGCCAGGGAGTGCCCTGGTGGGAGCAGCACGAGACTGTGAACCGGGGCCCCAGGAGAGCCCCGAGCTCGGCTCTGGTGGGGCTTATGGCAATAGCATCGCTCTTTGCCTCCATCTTTCTGCAGCCTGGGTTTTGCGAGACCTTTATGGCCATTACCAATTGTTATGAACAATTTCCACATTGTCTTTTTTCCACTCAGGCTCTTTTCCTCATTTAACCACATGAAATTTCTTGGAAAACAGAAGGCCAATAGGGAAATTTCCTAAGCCCCCCAGGCTGAGCATCTTCCTTTCCATGGGAGACAAAGATGCTCAGCAGCACTGAAGCCCAGGGCTCCTGGAGGAGGCCACTGTTCGTGTCATGGCAAAGAGCGCCCAAGAGTTAAAGTGCAAAGAGTATTTGTTAGTAGCAGTAGAACAAGTCAGGAGCGGTTAGTACAGGTGGTTAGTGACAGAAGCATGGCACAGTCGGTCTCAGAGGACATACACGCTGGAAGAGAAATGAAGAGAAAGTAGCAGGGTTAGTTAGTTTAATTCGGTTCAGGAATGTTAGGAACAGATCCACTGGCTTAAAAAGGAACTGAAAAGCTTCTGCTGATAAAACCGTTTTAGGCTCCGAGTCAGCAGCAGCTCCACAGGCAGAGCCAGGAGGAACCTCACCTCGTGCGGGCAGGAGCTGCCCGGCCCTGCCTGCACCAGCACCTCTCACACCACTGACCCAGCTTTTCCGTTCCCCTTTGAAGCCAGCGCTGGCTGGGGTTAGTGGGAGGCGAGACACGGCGTTAGTAGGGCATGCGCTGGCCGGTTAGTGGGTTAGTGCTTAACACCGGAGCAAGGGCAGCATGCAGAGCCCAGCCCACTCCCCAGAACCCCTCCCAGGGAAGGGGCTGCTTAGATACAGGGGTCTGGGTCACCAGAACAGGAGGCGCTTGCACCGCAGTGAGGCTGGGGAAGGTGTTAGTGGAGGGTTTAGCCTGTGCCATGGAACCTGCTTCACAGGGACCTGCCCTGGGCATCCTGCACCCTGAGCAGCCCGTGCCCCACACAACACGTCTCCCATCCCCAGCACTGGAGAAGATGGGCTGCAGAGAGAGGTAATCCCGCACTGCACTGCAGCACTCCAGGGTAAGGGAACTAAAGGAGCTGGAAGAAGCAGAGAGCGAAGGGGTGAAAGCATCACTGCCGGTGCCTGCGCAAGGCTATGGGCAGCTCTACAAGAACAGGGCTTTTGCAGAGATGGCAATGGCTGCACTGGGTCTCCACCGAGCTCCCGCTGCCTGAGGGGGGAAAACCACGGCATGGAGCAGAGGAAAGCTCTTGTCCTGCCTGCAGTGGCTGAGCAGTGCTCATTGCAGGAGCAGCAGCAGGTTCTGCACTGTACCCTGAGAAGTAAGGCTGAGTAAAGGGGCACCCAGGTCACCCCATGTCCCTCTGCATCACCTCCTCTGCAGCACAATTGCCCTCTGGACCCCATGAGGATGCCTCTCTTGGACATCAAGGGGCTGTAACGCCTGTCACAAGCTGTGTCTGCCTTCAGCCCTCCTGCCTGTTCAGGGGATGCTCACTGGAATGGGCAATGGTCATATCCACTTATGGAGCCACTGTCACCCCACACAGCCCCACAGAGGCCATGCCATGGGCACCTTGGCACCTGTGTCCCTCCCTGTGCTCTCGGCTGCTCCACACACAAGGTGTTTTCTCCAAGCAGAGCAGGGACAGGGCCCTGCTGGGGCACGGCACTGCCAGAGCAGAAAGCACCAAGGATTTGCTGACAGAGGGACAGACAGGATCACTGGGAACAGCCATGGTCCCTTTGTGCTCCGGCCATTGTGTCTCCTTGAGGAGCTGGCACAGCTCCTCTCCTGTTCCGCTCCCTTTCCCCCTCCTCACACACTGCACTCAGTGAAGGGGATGGGTCTCATCCTGCCCATGCCCTGCCCACTGCTGTGGAGGGTGCATGGGGGGCCCCGTGCTCCAGGTCCTGCTGGGATGGAGCAGCGGGAGGGAAGGGGACCCAGCACCTTGTAGGCAAACCGCGCGCTGCAGCCCCGTGTCCTCAGGTGTCCCCAGCGCCGCCTCCTTGGCCGTGTCCCCCGCAGCGCCCAGGCACGTGGCTCCAGCCCATGGCAGCCAGCACCAGGCTGCTCTGTGCCGGCCGGCCCGGCTCCAGCATCCGTGTAGAGGAAGTGATGGTGGCGCCGGAGCCCCGGCTCCCCTCCGGGCACGGGGCAGGAGCTGGGGCTGTGCCCCTGGGGAGCAGAGATGCTGTGAGAACCCGGCAGCATGGTGGCCTCCCCTTCCCACCACTGGGCATATGCGGGGTCACATCCTCTCATGCAGGTGGCCCTGGGGACGCTGTGACCCCATGGACCCACTGGAGCCTGGGGAGAGCCCGTGATGGGGTCCCTGGGGAGGCAGGCTGGCTCCCCACTGCCCAGAGCCCTCCCAGGTCATGAGGGGACAGCAAGGGGCTGGTACCGTCCATGTCCCCCTTGCCAGGGTCCTACCTGTGGTCACCAGCTATGCGGCTGCTGTGCAGTGTCCCCCCGTCCTGTGTGGCTGCTCCACCGTGGGGGCCGCGCAGGGGACTGTGTGTGAACAGACCTCAGGTCAGTCATTAGCAGCTGCAAAAGAAAGCAAGCAACGCAGCAAGGGAGAGCAACGCAGAGCCGAGGGGAGGCATTGCGCGGGGGGAGCCTGGCAGGAGGGGCAGGCAGAGCCTCCCTCGGCTCCCCATCCCTGTGGGATTGAAGCCCCAAGGCAGCATCCTCTGCTCTGACCCCACCACTGCTGGCACTACTCCTGATCCCCACAGGGTGCCTGCGCTCTGCCCAAAGCTGGGGCAATGGAAGGGCCAGATCCTGCTGAGGTGAGTAGCTCCAGAGGACACCTTCAACATTGGAGCGTGGGGAAGCGCAGCATCCAGGCAGCTCCTGCACTCGCAGGTGTGGGAGGGAACTGGGAAGGACCATGCCAGAAATGGTGGCAGTGCCTCAAGCCCTGTCACTTTCTGTTGATGGATGTCCCTGCACTGGGGGCAGAGACTGCCTCTGCCCTGTGGTTTAACTGGGTTGCACTGGCAGCAGGTCCCGGGGGACTGGGTCCGTGATGACTGTGCAGTTCAGCTGCCTCCTGCCGCCTGTGATCCATTGTGGCTGCACATCACAGGACAGAGACTCCCATGGGGACAGCTGGGGACAGCACGTCAAGGCAGCATTCACAAACCAGCTGCCATGGGGTTGGGCTGCGACAGGCATCAAACTGTCACCAAGCATCTGGCAGGTGGGTTCCCTGCCTGGACCCTGCCTGTCGTGGGGCAGTGGGATGTGTGTGCCGGGATGAGGGCTGCAATGGAGCACATCCCAGGAGATGAGGGGGAGAAAACCAATTCTGTGCAGGCAGCACTTCACCAAACTCTTGTCTTACGTGTGGTGAGCGATCCCCAGCCCTGATCTCCTGCCACGGGTTGGTGGCACATATGGTGCAGAGCACACCACAGTGAAACAGGGGCTAAAACGCCCCTCGAGTTAGGAGGAGGAGGAGGATGGAGGGGAGCACTGCAGGCCGGAACAGGGAGGTGAGGGCAGCAGGAAAGCTACTTGTGTGCTCCTGCCATGCTGCAGGCACAGTGCCGGCTGCTCCACTGTGGAGATCTCTGGGATATGGATCCGGACACCCCCGATCCCCCAGGATGGGCAACGTGGCCCTGCCCTCGGCCCTGCCCATCCCTCGCTGCCATCGGTGGCTGAGCCCCGGCTCTGGCACAGCGCAGGCTCCGGCACTGCCCCGGCTGCGGTGCTGCCGCAGCGGCGCAGGCGCTGCCTCCCTTTGTCTGCAGCTCTCACACTGGGCAGCCCCGGGAGAAGGGGGATGGAGGGGGAGGACGCTCCCCGCGAAGCCCAGATGCGACTGAAAACCTGACAATGTCTGGGCTCCTCCCGGCAACCCGGGGCAGGAGGTGCCGGCACAGACAAAAGGCAGCGAGACAATGAGGGCAAGAAAATGGCTCCCCGGCAGGAGCCGGGCAGCATCTGCCAGGGAAGAGCTGTGCTGGGGGGCGCCTAGCCCAGCCTCTCTTCTAACCCCCTACCTAAGATCATCAGGTGTAGGAGGAAATGGTGGTTTCAAGACAAAGAAGTGAGCCAGAATTTGGCTCCATTTCCTTCCAGGAGCAATGAGGCAAGAATCCATTTACCTGTCCCGAGCCCTATTCCTGATGAGGTTTCTGAAAAATAAAATTCAGATACAGACAAGCGGAGCATCAGTTCATGTCAGCGGGGCCGGGGCTGCCGGCAGAGCCCGGAGGCACCGGGCATCGTCCCGCCGGCCGGGACCACGCTGCGGATGCGCCCCGGCCCCGGCCCGGTGCCCGTGGGGTTCTGCCCGACGGGGGCTTCGCGTGGGACCTGCTGTTAACCATGGAATTAGAATACTGAGGGGAGGGGATAAAGCGTTTTCCTTGGACCGAGCGCAGTCGCGCGGTGACGCCTGCACCCCCCGCACCCCAGATCCCACCCGGAAAACACCGGAGGAATCCCGGCGCGGCCCTACCTGGCTTCCAGGGCGGGGGGTTCCGGCCACCGCGTTCCGCTCGCTCCGGGCGCTGCGCAGCGTCTGTGTGCGGGAGCGCCCAGGAGGAGCCGGCCCGGAAACCCCACCTCCATCCCCCTCCTCCATCCCCCCTCCTCCACCCTTCATCCGCCCTCCTGCATCCTCCATCCTCTCTCCTCCATCCTTCATGCTCCATCCTCCATTCTTCATCCTCCATCCTGAATCCTCCATCCTCCTGCCTCCATCCTCCGCAGCTGCTGGGCTCACACGTTGCTCTCCTGGCTGTGTGCTGGCCTGTCCCTCTGCACTGCTGCAGGCAGAGCTGCTTGCCTGCCTCTGCCCTGGGCATGGGATGTGCTGCGGGGCTGGTGGGTGCTGCAAGCTGGTGTGAGTGCAAGGGTGTGCATGGATGCACCAGGATGGGTTCTGCAGAGCCCCTGAGGATGCGCGGGTACAGCAGTCAGGCTGACCACTGTGCGGGGTCAAGTGGGGCCAAGATCGGGACATTGCACCCCACTGCATCTCCAGATGTAAGCTGGGCAGGGGCTTCTCCTGCCTGCAATGGGGACATGTGGATGCCTGTGCTGGCTGCAGGGGCAAAAAAGGACGGTTGTCCCTCCCACCCCAGAACACAGTCCCTGCAGGGCCCCTGCTCTGTCCTCAGGCACAGCATCACTCCCAGCCACACGCTCCCTGGACCCCTTCCCCAGTGCCAGCGCCTTGGACAGCTGAGTCTTTATTGAGCTTTGCCCCTACTGCCCCATAGTCGACACAGTGCCCAGGGTGTGCGATTGTTGTCACGGTGGCTCTGGTGGTCACTGCTGGACCCTGCGGATGGACTGGACCTGTCCTGTCTGTGCATGGGAGCCCCACTCCTGCACGTGCTTGTACTCTCCGGCACGGCTGTCGCTCTCCAGCAGGTACTGGAAGCCACGGTACCCCGGGAACTGGGAGCAGACCCACCTGCAGCAGAGAGAGAGCAGCGGTCAGCACAGGCCTGAGTCACCAGAGCATCCTCAGCTCCAGTGTGTGCCAGAGAATCCCAGCCTGGTTAGTATTGTAAGGGACCTTAAAGCTCACCCAGCTCCAACCCCTGCCAGGGGCAGGGACACCTTCCACTAGAGCAGCTTGCTCCAAGCCCTGTCCAACTTGGCCTTGGACACTGCCAGGGTGCAAGCCCCTGGGTACTCACGCGCCAGAGCGGACAAGGAAGGAGCCCACAGCGCTGCCATCCCAGCCCAAGGCAGGCAATGAGGGGCAGTCATCACTCAGCTCCGCCCGCTTGCCCTGGAAGTTCTCCTCCTCAAAGAGCATGAGCCTGCTGCGCCTGTGGTCCTGGCACCGAGAGGGGCACGGTGTTGGTGCACAACCCCAGCTGGTGATGGGCTCCAGGACCAGCCTGGCAGTGGGGAGCCAGGACAGGGGCACTCACAGCACAGGCAATGGGGCGGAAGGAGCACATCCTCTCCACGTGGTAGGCGTTGCTGCCGCTCCACGCCTCCCAGCACGGGTACTCACCGCGCTCCAGCACGAACTGCTGCCCCTGGAAGCCGCAGTGCTCAAAGCCAGCCCATCTGTGCGGCAGGAGAGAGGTGAGACCCCCACAGCACCCCCCTCCCTGCTCACACCCAGAGCACCCCACAGCGATGGGGACATCGCCTGGAGGAGACAGCCCAGTGGCTTGGGTGGCAAAAGGCACTGGAGATCTCCATCCTCCAACCCTTCTCCACCAGACCACGGGGTCCGTCCCCCCCAGTCCCCACTCACGCCCCGCTCTCGATCTTGCAGGAGCGGACAGTGCTGAAGCCGTGCTCTGCGATGCTGTAGCAGTCGGTGGTGAACTCGTGCTTCTTGCCCTGGAAGAAATCCTCATCCCACACCGCGATCTGGCGAGGATGAAGGGCATCAGGGGGCTCCGTGGTGCAGAGGCCCCAGGCAGATGCTACAGCCCCATGTGCAGGGGTTCATGGGGCTCAGGCAGTGTCACCAGTACCTCTGATGCTCCCATACCTTCCATAGTCCAGAGGAGCTCCTGCTGTGGTGGGTCATGGTGCCTCTGCCAGGGGAATGGGACCATTAAAGCCTGCCCATACCCTGCACGGTCCATCAGTGCAGCAGTGTGAGCACACTGCCCGTGCCCAGGGACACTCCTGCTCCCTGGGATGGGACAGGACAGATTCCTGATCCCTGCTCCCAGGGGTCTGTCCAGGCAGATCCCTGTGCAGTAGATTCCAGTGATCCATCAAATCCAGCAGAGCCAGGAGCACTGCAGAGGTTGCTGCATGTCCATGCTGAGTAGCAGCACCCTGCCATGGCCAGCAATGTCCCCTGGTCCCCCGCCACCATTCCCAGTGCAGAGACGTGTGACAGCAGAGCAGTGCCACAGCCCATCCCTGGCTGCCCTCATCTACAGGATCCAGCCCTGGTTCCCAGATCCTCCTCTATCCATGTGGTGCCTCCAGGCCCCTGTGCTTACCTGTTTGATGCACTGGTGCCCGGGGGGTGACATTTCCAGCAGCCTCGCTGGGTTTTTATAGCCTGCAGCTAGATCAGAGCCCAGGGGAGCATTATGGAAACCCCTAACTCAGCACATGGCGGGAGGAGGGACTCCAACAAGAACCAGGGCAGAACAAAGGTGACGCTGCAGCGATGCTGATGAGCTGGGACACCAGAGCTCCTGCTGCCCTGACCCCATGGACCACGGACCCTGCCCATGCCCTGTCTGGGAGGGAGGTTTCCTCACCTGCATTGCTGGGAAGCAGAAGGAAAGCTGCATCTCCAGCTCCATCTGCTATGGCAGAGCAGCTCTCTGTGAAAGCAGGGGCAGCCCTTCTGCAGGTTGAGCACAGCAACCACAGAGCATCATAGTAAGTGTGGGCATGGGGCACAGGAGAGCAAGGGGCAGGTTTGCAAAGGCATTGGGGACTGCAGTGCAGATCAGGACTTGGGAAGTGCTGCAGCCTCCTCCTGCCTCTGCACAGGGACCTGGGAAGATCCTGCCTCAGCCACGTTTTGGGTACATAAATACCTTCAAGCTTTGCTCCTGGTGACCATCCCCAAACCATCCCGGCGTCATTCTGGGTGCGTGCAGGGCTCCAGGGGTTGGCACCCTGCAGAGACACCCACAGAACAGGACAGCAATGGGGCAGCAATGAAGGAGGCTGTTGGGCTGGGAGGCAATTCCCGTGTTCCCAGGTAGGGCTGTGTTTTGGGACAATGTTTGCCAGGGATCTGCGGGGTGGCTGCGCTGGAGCATCCTCCTTCCAGCCCCGGCAGCCCCGGCACTGTGGGCTCCCATGCAACTGGCTGCAGTGGGACTGTCCCCAACATCTACACCCTGAGCAAATGTGTGTTAGGCACAAGCCAATTGCTGTGGCCCCAGCTGAACCCAGCTTGGTGCCAGCACAGGGACTGCAGCTCACTGCAGTGTGCTTCAGCACCAAGATGTGGTTGTGGGGAGCCCGGGCTGTGGCTGGTGTCCCTGTGGTGCTGCTCAGCGCTGGGGATGCAGCAGCAGGAGTCTGCATGCAGTGGTGCAGCAGCAGGAGGTGTGCATGCAGCAGGACTCACCAGGGCAGAACGAACTCCCTGTGCTGGGCATGAGCCTGAGCTGAGGCTGTGCCGGCTCCAGCCATGCAGCGAGGCTGGGGCAGCTCATCCCTGGGTTTGAGCTGCACCTCCTGTGTGTCCCTCTGTGCCAGGGTGGGACAGGGCAGGAGGGGACAGTGCAGCGAGGCAATGATGCAGGATGGGATGGTGCAAAGGCTTTCCAAAGCCAGGGACAGGGATGCTCAGTGGGGAGGGCAGAGATTTTTGTGTCCAGGGTGCTGACAAGGACAGATCCCTGCTGTCAGCCCTTCCACAGCACCATCACAGGGACAATGCCTGGGCTGCTGAGTCCTCAGAGGAACAGCCAAAGCAGCACGGGGCAGCCATTGGGAGCAGAGGAACAGGGGCAGCAGCACCCACCAAGGGCACAGCCCCCTAAAGCCATGAGGAAAGAAGGGATCGGTAAAAGCTTTTGGTTCAGGATCCTGGACAATGGCTCAGAGGGTGCAGCAGGATCCCACCACTGCTGCTTGGCACTTGAGGAGAATGAAAGACGATGGCAAAACTGAGGGCTCAGAGCTTTCTGAATACGCAGCCCTGGGTGTTTTGCTGCTGCCAGTGCTGAAGAGCCAGCCCAAGTGCTGGTGCTGAGGGAGGCTGCGGGTGCTGGAACAGACTGGGAGGAAACAAGCGTGCAGGTATTTACCTGATGCACAGGATCAGAGCACCGAACACAGAGAGCAGCGGCTGGAGGCTCACTGGGAGCTGGAGGAAGGTCCCCCCAAGGCATCCCCTGATGTGGAGAGTGTCCATGGGGTGCAGGAGATGTGCTCCTGGGGGACAGTGCTCAGTGTGTCCCCAGCCAGACACCCCATGGCCCCTCTGCCACTGAGATAGCACCAAGGCACCGACACCTGCACGTGGTTTGGTACCACACAGTGCAATGATGGCAGAACTGGGGATGGGAGAGAATGAAACGGGCTAAAACCAGCCAACATCCATGCCAGGGGACATCCTCCACAGAGGACACTGCTTTGAGGAATGGGGATGCTTTGGAAAGTGTCAGTTTCAATTACACACCATTTGGGAAAAAACCAAACCAACTCTTGAAGCATCTCAAAGCACTTCAGTCATGTCCTGGCATCTTCAGGACAGCGCATCGGCCATCTGCGGGTATGGAGTGATGTTCAGAGTGAGAGATTTAGCATTTGGAGGGGAGAGACAGGCACAGTGTGGCTGTCTGAGTGGGCACCACACAGGCACGGGGCTGATGCACCCTCCTGGCTGCAGCAGCACCAGAGCTGGGTGCCCGTGTGGGTGCAGCGGGCAGGGCGGGTGGCGTGCCGGGCTGCTCTGGGGCTATATATGCCCTGTCGGGGCGGCCACACGTGAGGCACAAAGTGGCAGGGTCAGGTCTTCTGTTGTGCCACGGGCACAAAGGAAAGTGCTGGGTTCAGCAACTGGGCACGGGGCCGGGGAGAGGCTTCCAGCTCGCCCAGCGCTTTGCAGGATGTGATGACTGGGCGGGCGCGCAGACACTGATGAGCTGGCAGTTCCTTTGTGTGCTCTCCCGGGGTCTGCCCTTGCCAGGCTATAAAGTGGGGGCCTCGCTGCACCCCGAAACACAAGCCTGCTCACTCCAACAAGAACCAGCAGCTGCCCAGGTAAGAGGACACAGTCACCGGGCTGCAGCCGGACCCGAGGCGTGGAGAGGGAAAGGCAGGAGCTCAGCCATGGCCATTGCCATGGTCATCACACCCGGGAGCATCCCAGGCTCAGCATCCCACTGCCCTTCCCTATCCCAGCACCGCTGGTGACCCCTGCCTGCTACTGGGGGGCTCAGCAACCCTGTCCTACCTTCCTACCCCTTGTGTCCCAGCCAGGGTCCCTGACACTCCATTTAGGATGGTACCAGCACCAAGCCTGGCCATTGAGGGCAGGGACTGGCTGGTCCCGGGCATCCCTGCAGCAGTGGGACCATGCTCAGGGCATGAAGAGAGTGTGGACACCCAGCAGCTCCCACCATCCTCCTGGCAAAGGCAGGGCCACTGCCTGGGCCTGCTGAAGAACCCCCCCGCAGTTCCTGTCCTTGCCCCAGTGCCCACCCCATCCCTATGTGGCCGACCCCAGGGCAGGGTGGTGGGTGCCCATATCCATGCCTCCCCTCTAACCTGCTGCTGGCACCTCTGCCTGGTGCCCTCCCTGTTGCAGACTTGAGCCCAACACTGCGATGTCTGAGACCACAAAACCCGCTGCTCCCGGCCAGGCTGCGGAGGAGGAGAAGGCGGCTCCTGCACCAACTCCATCCCTCGACCCTGCCCCTGTCGCTAACAGCAAGGGCGAGGAGCCCTCCACAGAACCCTTCAGGGTAAGCCCTGCTGCTCCCCACACACGGGGACACGGCTGGGGGTGAGGGGTGGTGGCAGCGTCTTTGGGGTGGTTGGGCAGGAGATCTTTGGTGTCCCAGCAGGAAGGATCGTGCTCTGAGAGCAGGAGGGGAGCAGCTTGTGGGGCTGCTGCAGGAGGGATGCTCTGGGTCGCTCTTGACTGGGATGGCTCACTGGGGACCACAGGCTTTGGAAATGCTCCCCCCAGGCCTAACATTAGGGGTGCCTCTGGTCACCTCCCTCCATGCAGGGGCCCATTGCTGCTCCAGATGCTGGGGAAGGAGGCTGTGAGTGACAGAGCCAGCATCAAACCACCAGGGTGATGCCAGGGCAGCGTGCCACCAAGGTGCTGCAGCAGGGCTGGCGATGAGCAATGCAAGGGCTCTGGTGACACTTTGCAAGCGCCAGGCAGCAAAGGCCATGGCACGGATGCAGCTCCTGGAGAAGCAGCTCCTTCGCAGTGCAGCTGGGGCTGATGTGGGCAGTGTCCGTGCAGGGACACTCAGCACTGCCCTGCCCTGCCTGTCCCCATCCAACCCATCCCCTCTGCCCCAGATCATCGTCTTTGAGCAGGAGAACTTCCAGGGCAGGCAGATGGAGTTCACCACTGAGTGCATGAACCTGGCAGACCGCGGCTTTGACCGGGTGCGCAGCGTCATCGTCACCTCTGGACCGTGAGTGACCCTGGCCATGGGGGGGACCATGGCCATGGGGATGCACTGGGGAGGTGGGGACGTGGTCCGAGGGAGCAGCCCCATGCACAGCACGATGTGCAGGGGCTTTTACTTGGGGTATCCTTTAGGGGTGCATGATGGCATGGGCAGGGGGAGGATGCCAGGGCCATTTGCAAAGCAAAGGGCACAAGAGACAAAGGCAGAGGCCAAGGACAGGTGTCCCTTAGATCTGCTATCTCAAACTGACCATGAAATGTGACTGCAGATTTTAGGGTAGCCAGAGTGAAATGATGCAGGTGCCTTGGACCACCAGGTGGTGGTGGCCAGGGCCAGGGAAGCACCATGCCCGGGAAGGCAGCACATCGGTGGCAGGGC
Source organism: Ara ararauna (assembly GCA_028858755.1). Taxonomy (NCBI): domain Eukaryota; kingdom Metazoa; phylum Chordata; class Aves; order Psittaciformes; family Psittacidae; genus Ara; species Ara ararauna. The sequence goes on along the minus strand of CM054387.1, from coordinate 14,867,345 downwards.
AGCCAGTGCTGTGAGGAGGATGCACGGGACATAGCTTGCCCTCACACACTTGGGCAAGATGACCTGTGACCACCTTGAATGACACCAGGTAGCACCAGTAACAACTTCTTTACTGAGAAGCCAAAACATCCAACTCTTCTTGAAACAAAGAGGGGATGGAGCAGCCCTGAAGAAGCTCAGATGTGATGGTCAGGCAGCTACATTAGGTATGGAAAGAGTGAAACTTGGAGAACAGAGCACTTGTGTGCCACTGGGGTCCTCAGAGTGTCCTTGAGAATCAGTGGTGAGACTGTGCCCCCAGATTTACTTAGGGAAAGAAAAGCAGAATCAACCAAGCTGAGCCTGAGAAGTCAGTGTGTGGTTGTGCTGCCTGTGCCACCTGAACACATCTCCTGCCATTACGAAAATACCTGTTGGCACCTACAGAACAGGTATAACCCCCTCCAAGGGGGACGCAGGGCTGCTCTGGTGCCATGGCTTTCAGAGCCCTGTGTTAGTGACGTTCACAGCACAGCAGCACCTCGTGGCACTGCCAAAGAGGTGACATTGCAGCGGAACAAGCTCCTACCGCCCGCACCCTGGGAACAGGATGAGTGCCAGAGTTGGCTGCAGCTCTGCAGCCGAGCATGCGAACGTGCCAGGATTGCACAGCCTGGGCAGCCCTGGCCTGGGCACCCTGGGGCAGCAGGGAAAGCAAAGTGATAACACAAGGACCAGTCTGTGGTGAGCAGCGTGCAGGGCTCACAGCAGCTTCCTGGGATGAGCAAGGGCAGCACCATGCGCATGCTGGTGTCTGCTGCAGGTCTTGCATATGTGCACCAGTGAGAGCCTGCCTGCTCAGTGCTGCCAGCTCTGCACGTGCCATAAAGGAGGGAGCAGGATGGTGGGACCCGTCTCGACACCCGCAGTCTCTCTGGGTGCTGGGAGCCCGGCTCTGGCACCCCCCAGGCTGAGCAGGAGCAGAGCTGCTGGTGCATCTGACCCACAGTCTTGTCCTCCCCATGTCCCCAGATGGGTGGCCTACGAGCAGGCCAACATGCGTGGGGAGATGTTCATCCTGGAGAAGGGAGAATACCCTCGCTGGGACACCTGGTCCAGCAGTTACCGGAGCGACTGCTTCATGTCCATGCGTCCCATCAAAATGGTGAGTGGGGCAGGAGCAGAAGCACCCAGAGGGGTCTGGCCAGGACCCGCGCTGCTCTGTGCCACACTGCATGACCCAGTGCCCGCATCTTGTCTTCCCCAGGAGGCCGAGGACCACAAAATCTCCCTGTACGAGTCTGCTGACTTCAAGGGCAACAAGATGGAGATCCAGGAGGATGACGTGCCCAGCCTCTGGGCTTATGGCTTCTGTGACCGTGTGGGCAGCGTGCAGGTGCCCAGTGGAACGTAAGTGGGATCCTGCCAGCACCCCCCCACTGCTCCCGGCTCTGATCCCGAGCACTGGGCTCCCGGGCAGCCTTTGGTGGTGGAGCCACCACCGGGGCGGCAGCGGGGTCTCAGAGCTCTCCGTGTGCTCTCCCCGCAGCTGGGTCGGGTACCAGTACCCCGGCTACCGGGGCTACCAGTACCTCTTTGAGACCGGAGACTTCCGACACTGGAACGAGTGGTCGGCTTTCCAGCCCCAGATCCAGTCCATCCGCCGCATCCGGGATATGCAGTGGGACCAGAAGGGTACCTTTGTCACCCCCGATGTGCCCTCCGACTGAGAGGGCCCCGGGCGCCGCGGGCACCGCCGGGTTCCGGCGCGGCACCTTCCTTCCCTGTACATGGCACATTCCCGGGATGTACTTGACGTTGTGAGGCAATTAAAAACCCCAGAAGACTCGAGCTGCCGGGGTCGGTGACACTCGGGTGCGGCGGGGGGGGGGCACTGCTCCGGGTGGGATGGGGCGGCTTCCCAGGGGATCGGCTCCCAGGCAGGGGGCACACACGGGAAGGGCGTGATGGGGGTCCCAGGAGCGCGGGGTCATGGGGTGGTGGTGCCGGTGTGCACCGGCGCTGCCAGCGGGCACCAATGGATCACCCGCGGTGACCATCGGAGGGTCCATGCGCTCCCCTTTCCCGCGCCGGAGGGTCCATGCGCTCCTCTTTCCCGCGCCGGAGGGTCCACGCGCTCCCCTTTCCCGCGCTCCCGCCCCGTTACCGGTCGCGGCTCCGCGCCCCCCCCGCGCGCGCTCCCGGTCGCCGGCGGCGCGGCGCATGCGCGGGGCGCGGGTGGCGCGGGGATCCCGGCTCGCCGTGCGCGTGACGTCGCCGCGTCTCGCGCCGCTCCGGGCCGGCGGCGGCTCCGGCCCCGGTCCCGGTCCCGGTCCCGGTCCCGGTGAGTGGAGCGGAGCGGAGGAAGGGGGGGGGCGCGGCGCGGAACGGCTCTGCCGGGCTCGGGCTGCTCTGCGCCGCTCGGGCTCCGTGTGCTCCGCCGCTCCCGCCGGGGGGCAGGTGCCAGCGGCGGCCGGCAGCGGCGCTCGGTGCTCGGTAGCGCTGCTCGGTAGCGGGCGGTGCGAGCGGCGCGAGCTCGGAGCTCGGTGGGTGCCGAGGTGCGCGGCGCTGGGGGGATGCCAGCGGCGAGCGGGGCGCGGTGCTGAGCGGTCGTGCGGGGTTCGTACCGTGCAGCGTCGGGTGTGTGGAGGGCCGCGCAGGGCGCTTGGTGCTCGTCATGCAGCGCGTAGTACAGGATGGCCGGTGCAGGGTGCGCACTGTGCAGCACACAGACGGTAGTGCAGGGCGCTCAGTGCGGTGCAGGATGCGTGCAGTGCAGTGCACAGCATGGGGAGTGTAGCTCAGCATGCACAACGTGCAGTGCAGGGTGCTGAGTGCTGGGTGCTCCGTGTACCGGGTTTTTCCCCTCACTCCTGCTTTCCAGCATGCTTCCCTCACCCTCAGTGCACCCCCTTGGGAGCCCAGCACGAGCCCCAGCACCCGTGTATTGCCTTGCAGGACAGCGGTGCGGGAGCAGGCTCAGGCACATTGCCCATTGGGAGGCACCCACGGGCTGGGACTGTCTGTGCGTCCATCCAGGCCTCCTGGGCAAGGGAGCACTGGGTGAGCGGCAGCTCCTGTGGGTCTTATTCAGCACCAGCCTCAACTTCTAGCCCAGCAGGTTTGTGCAGCAGCTTCTGCTGGGTCTGCAGTATGTTGTCCCTTGGGAGGGCTCCTGTATGGCTGTGTCAGTGCCTCAGCACCCCCAAAACACCGATGCTGTCCCTGCCATGCCCAGGTGCTGCGTGGTGGGGATGTGAGATCCGTGGTGTGCCTGCAGCATGCTCGAGGACTCATGGCCAGCATCACCATCGCTGCCACTGCTGGCAGTACCAGCTGGGCTGCAGCCTTCCATGGGAAGGACATGGTTTGCATCGCATGAGGCTTTGTTCCGTCCCTCGCTGTGTTTGTTTGCATGTGTGGGCTCTGCCCAAAACACACCTCACAGCTTGAAACCCCCTCGTGCATCTTCCCCTTTGCACAGCTGGGCTGTGCTCATGCTCGGAAGCCGAGCGAGGGCGAGTGGAGAGATTGAAGTGATTTATGCTAACAGGGTTCCAAATTTGATGTTGCTTTTCTGGGAACACCGCAGCGTGCATGTGGGGAGCCTGGTGAGAGCCAGCACGGGTTCGGAGGTGTCCTTGGTGTGGGTTTGTGATGGTGCCCGGCTGCAGCCTGTGCATGTGGCAGCCGGTGGGAGCAGATGTGCTGTGCTGCCTGCAGGGTGCTGTTGGTGCGGGGCACTGAGCCTTCTGTGCTCTGTGGGTCGGTTCTGTGCCTGCGCGGGTGTTTGGGCAGCGTTGTTCCATAGGGAAGCAGTGGCTGGCTGCCCCGGCACACAGAGCATCACTGCTGGGCCCAGCCGTGAGAGCCAGGTCCATCCCTCAGTGTCTGATGGTGTGTCAGCCGAGCTGGGGCAGCCACCACTGTGCTGGATCCAGCCTGAAGACCTTTGCTCAGGGTAAGCATCACTGTGTCCTGCAGCAGTGGCTGAGCTGTGCAAGTCCTTCCCACATCGCCTGGAGCTGGTACTGCAGCCACATTAGGGGCACTGCTGCAGGGGGATATGGGTGGAATCGCACCCCCTGCACTGGTGCGATGTCCAGGCTGAGGTGCAGAGGCAGGAGCTGCCGTGGGATCTCTCCAGGATGCGGTTCACCAGGATGGTGCCACTGCCTCCTCTGCCCGTAGGTTTTGCAAGTGGTATTGGCAATTTCTGTGCTATTTTAAGAAGATCCTTCCAAAAGCGGTTTGTGTTGCAGATGGGCTGAGCTGAGCCTCAGAGGGATGTGCGGGATGGCTGGAACGCTGTGAAATGCGGCGACTGTTGAGGATGTTTTGGAGAGAGAAAACAACCACTTGGCCGTTGGTTTTATTTGTGCCGCGCAGAAGCATCTCCTGATGAATTTGTGAAGCGTTAGGAAGCCTCAGCAGAGCATGTTCCACTTTGGATTTCACAGCCCTCTGAGTGCAGGCAGCAAGCGTGAGGCTGTGTTGTCACCTGCCTGCTTTGTTTTGTACCATTTTGAAGCCTTTAGTCAGTGCAGTGCTCCCAAACCCTTGTCTGCCCCCATGTCACAAGAAATCCTATCTAACAGTGAATGAAGATTCTTTTTCCTCTCTTCCATCCCCATCCTTCTGCACTGGTCTTACCGTGCGGGTGCAGGCAGGAGCATAGCTGCAGCACTGCCCATAGGTGTCATGCAGCATGCAGGAGATCCCACCAGGAGCAGATCCTCGCAGGGTCTGCAGACAAGCACCACCACCCACAGCAGAGGTTGCTCAATGCGCGGCTCTCAGAAGTGAAGCAAGTGGCCGGTTCCATCGTGCATTCCCTGGTGAGTGAGCCCAAACCCAGATGGGGAATCCACAAGCGGCTGCGGTGCTGCAGTGCTGCTCCGTGGAGAAATAACCGCTGAATTTCTGGCTCCGGGGCTGCTGCAGGGGGGCAGGGGGAAGCAGCTGGGGTTTTCCAGTGCTCCTGTTCCTGCTCCGTGCTGGATCCTGTGGCAGAGCAAGGTCAGCATGCAGAGGCAGCCCTCGGTGGCCCAGCGTCTGCAGGTGTAAACGGCAGCAGAGCTCGCAGCTGGGCTCTGCAGACAGGAACTGAGCCGTGAAGCACTCGGATGTGCTGTGCAGGGTAATCTGTGTTACAGAGCAGCACGTCTCGGAAGAACCTGGTTCCTGTTCTGCCATCCATGGTTTCACCAGGGCTTACGTGTCCTCGCTGGGGCTGTGCCCGCATGTGGGCTTTGCACATTATCGAGCGGGAAGCCACGTATCCACTGTTGTTGAAGTCGGTGCTGGGCAGCGCTCTGTGCCTTTCCCAAAATGACTGGCTTTGGGAAAGCACCAAGTGCCTGCCCTTGCGGCAGCTGACGTGCTGAGCCGTGGTGGAGACCCTGAGGCTGGTCCCTGCTCAGGACCATGTACCCACCACACCAGGAGCTATGGGAGCAGGGATAGGGCTGAGCAGAGCCGGGGTGCAGGCAGTGGGGCTGCATGAGGGCATGCAGCGGTCCACATCACCCTCTTCTCAGGCCGTGCCTGCAGCTCCGGGGATGGCCGGTGCTGCTGCATGGGGAAATAAAATACTTTGATTCTGTTTCTTAAGCAAATTTGAGGTTTTGGGGTTTCTCTTGCAGAAACAATCTTTTATTTGCAAATCCTGGCTTTGTGTGTGCAAGAATGGAGCTTGTTGAGACTCAGGGCTTGGCGTGTGGATTGGGAAAATATTGCTTTTGAAGATACTTGGGCTTTTTTCTAGCAGTTCCTCTTCTCTTTCTCCCTGTTGCATATTGGGCTCTGACCACCCACATTCACACGGGGAATCTTTGTTTGGTTTTGGGAGGGAAGAGCTGTCTCTGCACTGAGCGTGGTGAGTGAACCCGGAGGCTGCAGGCACCTTCATCCCCAGAGGCAGCGATGCAGAGTAATTAACAAGAGCTGAAGCTGTGAATTGGAGCCGTGGGTTGATTAAAAGGCTGAGGTGACCCAAAGGCACTGAGCTCCTGTCCCCTATAGGACAGTGGGGACTGCGCCGATCCCCATCCATTACTGGGGTCACAGACACCCCTCCAGCTCTGGTACCCATCCCTTGTGGTACAGAGCAGTGTGGGGGGATTCTCCCTTCCCTGCCTGTATCCCCTCACCCTGCTGCACCTCCCAACCCTGCTCCTTGATCCAGGGGTACATGGCGAGCCGCTTCCCTCCTGGCTTTACCAGAGCTTTGCAGCATGCCGTGGGTGCCTCCATCACCATCTCCTGCCAGCAGCTTTCACTCCAGGCATTTCATAATTAATAAGCCAGTTTGAGACAAAAGCAGTTGCCCTACAGAGAGGTTGGCATTGGAAATGCTGTGTTTTCCATTGCCGGACGATAAAATGCCATTGCTGTGCTTGGAACGAGAGGGGGGTGGAGAAGATGCTGTAAATTGGTGGGATTTTTATTGTTTCAGGAATTCTGTAGCATTAAGCAGGATAATAAAATGTTTTTCTAATCGTAACAGCCCTGAGGCAATAAACAAACGGGACATTTGTGCTGTGAAATGTCTGTTGATGTGATTTAGAGCCTGTTAAAGCGGGCTGGCGTGCTATGTGTGCCCCTGGCCAGCTCTCCTGGGTGCTGTGCCGGGGTGCTCGATTGGGAACGTGCTGTGTGGCTCAGGGATTCCTCCTCAGCCTTGCCTGAAAGCTGGTGTTTGAAGCTGCGATCCTCAGGGCATCAGATTCTGCTGGTTGGTTTTATTTGGTACTCAGCAGAAAGACTAAATTCCACATATCCCTCCATTGTGCTTTGGGAGAAAAATGGTCTTTAGTGAAAGACCCTCACCAGTGGCCTCCAGGCTGCAGGAATCTCAGAATCCCAGCCTGGTTTGTGTTGGAAGGGACCATAAAGCCCATCCAGCTCCAAGCCCTGCCATAGGCAGGGACACCTTCCACTAGAGCAGGGTGCTCCAAGCCCCTGTGTCCAACCTGGCCTTGAACACTGCCAGGGATGGGGCAGCCGCAGCTTCTCTGGGCAGTGTGTTCCAGTGTCTCGCCACCCTTGGAAGCACTTGGGTTTGTGGCCTGCAGTTTAGCTTTATGGAAGCTGAAGGTCTTTAGCTTTCATAAGCAGAAGCTGTTCTGTTCTCGATGTTGCTGTTCTCACCCCTTGGTGGGCTGAGAGCAGCTTCTTCCTTCTGAGCGCTGTAGGTGCCATCCAGCAGCCAGTCTCGCACACGCAGAGTGGGCTCCTCTCAGGGCCCCAGGCTGTCACTCACTTTCAGCAGAGGTTTGTACAGAGCTCCTGAGCGGCTGCAGCATCGCTTGGGGTGGCAGCAGACCATGGGGTGGGTCGGACCCTGCTCCTGCAGGACGGTCCCACCGGGATCCATCCTTGTGCTGGGGATGAACAAGGAGCTGTGGGTTGTGCACCAGGGCAGGGGTCATGCTGGGGTTAACCTCAGCCACGGGCACACAGCAGCAGTGAGATTGGTGTTTGTGCCGTGCTCGCTGCTTCCCAGGATGCTCGTCCGTTTCCTGGTGAGTGTTTTAACATGTGTTGATCCGCTTTTGCTTGGGCTGCTCTGAAACTGAGGTGGAGAAACACCTCGAGCATCTGCGTGCCAGCAGCTCATCCCTTCCTGCTCCTCTGGCCCCGCCAGCTCTTCCTGGTTTTCCTCCCTGAGGGCTCATTTTTCCCCTCTCCAGTTTGCTCCTGCCTCCTCAGGACATGAGCAGCTCTGTCCTGCTAAGAGTTACTGGGGCTTTGAAGGGCACATTGGAAGATGTCACCATGAGAGGCCAGGAGCTGCCCTTGGAGGTGACAGCGCTTCTGGGCACCCTCAGGCGAGCTGTGCTCATTGTGTGGATGAGCTGGAGACTATGAATTGAGTCATTGGATTTTGCTGATTTGCAGATGTGAGCTTAGATCTGTTGGGTTATTTCTTGCTGACCACAGCTTCTGCTGCTGTCCCACCACAGAGACATCTGCAGTTCCTCATGCTTTTATGAAGCACCAATGATTTGAGCTCAAGTTTTCCAGGCCACACCTACGTGTTTTGGGGAAGTTGCAGTGAACAGCAGTCATTTCTGGGAAGGGTTTAATGAAAAAGGCTTTTTATTTGATCATCTGCAGCTTCTTGTGGAAACCGGTTTTGTTGTTTGTTTGTGACACTTCACTGCTCTAAAATAACAGGCTCGAGGTGTTGCTTCATCCCTGCAGATGGTCCCTGGATCCACCAACACGGGGCTGCTCCCAGTACTGATTGCACAGCCTCAGGTGAAGGAGGAGGTGGAGGCTGCAGTGGGTTTGTGCTGGCTGCTGGTAGCCATGAAGCTACAGGTGATGGCACACTGCACACTGCAGGCAATGGCACTCTGCAGGTGATTGCACACTGCAGACGATGGCACACTGCAGGTGATGGCCCACTGCAGTCAATGGTGCACTGCACACTGCAGTCGATGGCGTGCTGTGGGCGATGGTGCACTGCACAGCCAGGCAGGAAGTCTGCAAGCATGTGTTTGTGCCTGTGCACGGGCGAGAGCTGGAGCTGTTTCCGGAGCAGCGTGTCCGGGGTTGGGCTGTGAAACCGCCCCAGCTCCGTGCACCAGATCACTGTGGTGCTGGGGAAGCGCATCGGGGGATGCAGCTGCTGCTCTGCGGACCTGCAGCCTTGTCCGGGACTGGAGTCCCATGGCTGATGGAGGCCAGGTGTCGAGCAGGAAGCCTTGCAGGGAAGGAGGGCGATGCGTGTGCTGTGGATAAGCTCCAGTGAAGTCCGTGCTGGATGGAGTTTCCCTCTGGTTTCCAATTAGCACTGAAGTGGCCTTGTGGCGTTCAATGGCAGCCAGGCAGGGGAGGAGGAGACCTGGGTGTCTGGAATAACAATTAGTGTCCGTGCTTGGAATGTTCTCAAAAACAACCTCCAAGGCCGGGACATCGTCATGCATCCAGGGGGAGCTGATTGTGGGAAGGACCCAGCCGCAGCAGCTCCGTAACAAGCCTATGGTCCCATGCACACACTGGGAGCAGGGTGCCATCCCTCCTGCTTCATCCCAGCATGGGTGCTGTCCCTGTGGGTGCAGACATCGTATCCTTGTGGGAAAACTGGCATCCAGTCCAGTGTTCCCTACTGCAGGGATTTGCGTGCTCTGAGGGTCCTCAGCGGGTGGTGAGGCTGGAGAGAGCTCTGCTCCTTGGGCTGGAGCCAGGGAGGTCCTGGCAGCTCCGAGTGCTGAGGTTGGCATCCCTGTGACCCAGCGTTCCTGGAGTCCTCTGGGCCCCATCTCCTGTTGCTGTTACTGCTGTGGGGACTCTGTTCGTAGTCTGACTTTTGCCCAGTTCCAGCACTTGTACCAAAGCTGCAGCAGGCAAGTCTGGAGCTGCTTCCTCTGGGACCGGCTCTTGAGCCGATCACTTGTATATGATGGAAACGTGCCATGTCCGGACTGTTGTCCCCCGGGGTTTGAGCATCCCAGATGCTCCTGCTGTCCTGAGGCTGCTCCCTTCCAGGAGGCTTCACTTCCTCAAGGAGCAGCCGCTTTCCCACTTCCCTCTGTATCATCTTTTGGCTTAACCCTGTGAATGCTGCCGTGGCGAAGCAGTGCTAGTGCCAAGCTGAAGGCATGCCCATGCCGAGTCTCATTCCCAGCACTGACTATGAGATGGGATCACTGGGATCACCTTTCCCCTGCGCTCAGAGCGGGGCTGTGGGCAGGAGGGGAAGGTGCTGAGCAGAACATCACCCACCCGCACATGCTGTGTGTGATAAATCAACATTGTGCCTTTTCTTCCCCATTAGGTATTTTCGTGGCCACCGGCGTTTCAGCATGAAGCTTGGCTAGAGCAAAATGGACTTACTGGGGAGAGGTAAGCGTGTCTGGAGGGTCCATCCCAGAGCACTTGGTTCCCTTGTGGTGCCGGTTGCGGATGCAGGAATGTTTCATACATCTGCCACCCCACTGCTGCTGCCCTGTTAACGTTGCATCGCCTTTGCAAGCTGACAAGAAAGGGTTGAAGCCTTGTTTGTGCTAATGTCCCATCAGCATGTGAAATGAGGAAGACTTCGTGCCTATCAGACCTCTTGAGCACTGGTTTGTCACTGCTCTGCTTCCACTTCCCCACCGGCTCCATCTTCCCCATGCTCCCTGCTCCCATACCATCCTTTCCCTGCTCCCATACCATCCTTTCCCTGCTGCACTCAGGGCTTCAGTTGGCTGCTGTGCTTTGATTTCCGCTGCCATCACCAGCTGTGCTGCTTTTCCTGCCATGATGAAGCCCTGAATGCTCCCTAATTCCTGCAGGAGTGGAGGGCTCTCAGGTGCAGCTTGGGCATCTGAAGGACCACAATGTCATCTGATCAGACAGCTGTGCCACCTCATTGTGCCTTGCTGTTTTCCACCAGAATATCTGCTGTGGAGGCAATTGATCATCCCTCTCCTCTCACAGTCTAATAAGACCCATAAATTCTGGGGAATTCTTAGTGGGGAATTGCACAAAAGGGTTGGAAATAATTGGGATTGTTGGTGGTTGCTTCGCAGACCATGCCAAGCACTCTCGTGGACACACAGTCATGTTCAGGCTTGTTCAGCCTGCTCAGGTAGACCTGAGTGATCCCACTGGAGAGGTTTGCTTTGCTTCAGCCCTCCCAGTGCCCATGGCTGCTGTGCTGGAGGCAGAGCAGTGTGTTGTGCAGCAGGAGCAGTGTGTGCTGCAGCAATGGGGAGATGCTGGAGCACAGCAGGAGGGTGAAGCTCTGCTCCCCAGTGTCAGCAGCATCCTCTCTGCCTTCCTGCTGTCCCGCAGCAGAGCCGGAGCTTCCCATCCATGCTGTTGGCATGGCCAGTCCTTGGGGGGAGCCGTGGCTCCCCAGTGGGCAGGATGATCCCCAGGGACACACCGCTTTGTGCTGGTAGGCGCAGAGCTGGTACCACCGGCTCCCATCCAGCCTCCTGCCTCACACAGCAAAATGAGTGAGTCCCTTTGTTCCCTCCCGTGGCTGCTGGGAGCATCTTGGTGGGAAAGGCTCCCTGGAAGCATGCAGAGAACAGAGCACTTCTGTGATCCCAGCCTCCCTTTTGAACTGCAGAGCTTCCCTGCGAGTCAGCCTGGCTTGGGCTGCTTGACTGTAACTGTTCCAGTTGGCCTTAAATCCTGACTGCCCCCGCTACATGGACTGGAATGGTCTTGGGCGTTGGAATGGGTCTTGCAGCATTTGCAGTTATTTTTAGGGTGAAGGTTTGAGTAAACTTCCGTGACTGAAACAGATGAAGACAGTGGGAAGGAGCAGAGCAGTGCTCATCTTTTTAATGGGTCTGACTCTGTGCTTGGTGCTGCAAAAATGCCAGAGCTGTTTATTGTTCCCTCTGGTTTGCATCTGAACAAATCAGAATCCCAGCCTGGTTTGGGTTGGAAGGGACTTAAAAGCTCACCCAGTTCCAACCCCCTGCCACGGGCAGGGTCACCTTCCACTAGAGCAACTTGCTCTAAGCCCTGTCCAACCTCACCAGCATGGACCAGATGGACCAGCACTTGACATTTTGACTTTTATGTAGTATATGGGCATGTGTTTGAGACTGTTTAACCTCGATATGTCAACCAAGCAGTCAGCATCCTGTTTAACAGGATGCTCACAGTGCTGCTAAAGAGCCACAGAAATCACTTTGGTGGTGCTGTTCCTTTGCTGCTGGGATGGGAAAACATGTACCTGGGCGGGCAGAGGCCCATTACCTGAGTCCTGGTGATGGATGGTATGAGCAGAAGTGGATAACGCAGAGCAGGTGATGGTGGGGGGCTGGCATTTTCCCACTCTGGGTAGATGGAGCGGGATATCAGGGCTGGATGGAGCGAGACCTGGGGCACCTGCATGGTTCTGGGCTGCCTGTGCTGGCAGGTAGGGCCGGGGCAGGGAGGCTGCTGGCTCTCCTGCCTGCTCCCTGCCCCAAAGGGCCATCACACCATCTGCTGCTAAATGTGCTCTTTCATGGGGAGAGTTGAGAGGAGGAGAAGCCGCTTTTGAAGCCGTTTTTGGCCTGTCAGCAAAAGAAAGCGCCCGGACGCCCCGTTCCTGGGCTCCGCTCTGTGCCCGCCCCGGCCACATAATCACAAAGAGCTTGAAATCCATGGAGAGCCCAGGGCAGGATTGCAAAACCTGCGGCACAGACAGAGCGGGGGGCGGGCGGGAAGCCGTGCCAGCCCTCGCAGGGAGCCTGGGGCAGGCAGCAGCGCAGCGGCTTGAGGAGCTGCGGCTTCCTCCTGCGCACCCCAGCGAGACACAGAACAAAGCCTCTCGGTGCCGCATGAGGTCCTGCAGGGTTCTGTGTAAGGTCAGCCTCCGGAGGAAGGGCGCTCGGTGCTGGCTCCGTGATGCTGCTCACATGGTTTAGTTTCCCGCAGTGTTTCTAATGGGTGACTGCTTCTCCTGACTCAGACACTTGAAACTTGCGTGAGGTGCTCTTGGTTTTCTCTTATTTCAGCTTTCCCGCTCCCCTGTGACTGCACATTGAAACTGAAGAAAGCACAGGGAGGAGAGAGATGCTGCGAGAAGTGAGAAGACGGTGCTGAGCTCGGGCTGGGGAGGCAGGAGAGCTGCAGGGAGGGTTTGGGCTTCATCTGGGATGGACCAGACTCTGTCAAGAGTTTTCTCATAAGGACTGACTGGCTGCATGGCCCCTCCATGGCTTTGCTCCAGCTGTAAACCCGTGTTTCTGGGTACACAAACTGTCCTGAAATAATCTCATTGGGTGTGCTCCGAGACAGACTTTAATTACTCCTTCAGAAGGCACCTAGCCTGGAAGTTGCTGATAAGTGGAAGAGGTGATGAAAGCCTGGGGTGGTGTCAGCGCCCCAGAGGAGCCGGGCTGGATGCTGAGGTGCCATAGGGGCTGGGCTGGGATCCTGCTCCTCTGACCACACTGTTTCTCTTGCAGATGCCTGCTGGGATGAGCACTTGTTAGCTGAGAGCTGAAGCGTGGTCACCAGCCTGTGCAAGCAGAAGAGGATGCGGATCACCATGAGGAGGGTGCTGCTGGTGGTGGGCTCGGTGGTCGCCCTGATGGTGACTCTGCACCTCGGCCAGCAGGTCCTGGAGTGCCAGCAGGTCCTGAGCGAGCGGAGGCACAGGCTGATGAGACCGGAAAGCGAGGAGCTGGTCATGATGGACTCCAACCATGTCGAGTACCGGTACAGCAAGGAGATGCCGCTGATATTCATCGGCGGGGTCCCGCGCAGCGGCACGACGCTGATGAGGGCCATGCTGGATGCGCACCCCGAGGTGCGCTGCGGCGAGGAGACCCGCATCATCCCGCGCGTGCTGGCTATGCGGCAGGCGTGGTCCAAGTCAGGGCGGGAGAAGATGCGCCTGGATGAGGCAGGGGTAACGGACCAGGTCCTGGACGCTGCTATGCAGGCCTTCATCCTGGAGGTGATCGCCAAGCACGGCGAGCCGGCGCGGTATCTGTGCAACAAGGACCCCTTCACGCTGAAGTCCTCTGTGTACCTGTCCAGGCTGTTCCCCAATTCCAAATTCCTCCTGATGGTTCGAGACGGCCGTGCTTCCGTCCACTCCATGATCACACGGAAGGTGACCATTGCGGGCTTCGACCTCAACAGCTACCGGGACTGCCTGACCAAGTGGAACAAAGCCATCGAGGTGATGTACTCGCAGTGCCTGGAGATCGGGCGCTCCCGCTGCCTGCCCGTCTACTACGAGCAGCTGGTGCTGCACCCCGAGCAGTCCATGCATGCCATCATGAAGTTCCTGGACATCTCCTGGAGCGACATGGTGCTGCACCACGAGGAGCTCATTGGGAAGCCCGGTGGGGTGTCGCTGTCCAAGTGAGTGTCGGCTCCTGCCTCAGCTTTTCGAGCAGCATTCTCTTACACAGAGCAGGTTAAGGCTAAAACTGAGGGCAAAGAGGCTTTGCTTGTGTTTGGCCATGGTTTCCAGGGGCAGAAGTGGCAGCACATCCAGTTTTACTGCACAAGGTTTTGTGTTTCTGAGGAAGGGGGTTTAGTGCTAACAATCTGTTGTACCCAACAGAGCAGCTTTCAGGAGCAGGTGACCATTTCATTAATCCATCCTGGCAGCGCAGAGTTTTGGTCTCTAATTTGACAGGAGCTGCTTGCTCTGAAACACGAGCTCTTTAACGCCTCTTTTCTCCACCCTTCCACAAATGCTTTCTTAGAGCAATTAGTTTTACTGCTTATGAAGAGCTTTCAGGGGTGAGCAGCAGAGCTTGCCGGCTTTGGGGCTGGTGTTGCAGGATAAAAGCAATACCTGCTCTGCAGAGGCACACCCCAGCACTCCCTCCTTGCTGGCTGGCTCGGGGTGCTTGTCTTCTGCTGCTTTCTACTCCTCTTTCACACCCCAAGCCCAGTGTGGGATGATCCCCCCATACAGGGGACCCAGCCTGTGGGGCATTGGTGAGCGTAGCCAAGGGCTGTTGTCTCTGATCCCAGCCTGTGTGTGAAATCCAACCTTAGCATCTTGTTTTATTCCTTTATTGTTTCCTCCAGGATAGAGAGATCAACAGATCAGGTCATCAAGCCGGTGAACATGGAGGCGTTATCCAAATGGATCGGGCACATCCCGGGGGATGTGCTGCAGGACATGGCCCACATCGCACCCATGCTGGCCAGGCTCGGCTACGACCCCTACGCCAACCCCCCCAACTACGGCCACCCCGACCCCTTGGTTGTCAACAACACGCACAGAGTGAGTGTCATGGGGCTGTGGGGCTGTGCACCCCAGGGCCCTCTGGAGCCAAAGAGGCTGCTGAACTGTCAGGAAAGAGCAGGGAAGAAGCAGCTTCTTCCTGTGGGAGCACAGGCACATAGTTCACTGGGGTGATGTTGAAACGGTTGGAGTCTGGCATGGTTCAGGCTGATGGTGCTCCCTATGCTTTGGTGCTGGTGGTGGTTTCCTCTGCTGGGGCTGATGCTGACCCCTGTCCCGCCCTGCTCCAGCCCCGGCGTGGGAGTTGCTGGTTGGATGATGTTATCTGGGTGTGCTCTGGCGCAGGAGCAGCCACGGGCTGTGCTGTGTCCCACAGCTCACCAGCCACTCCCGGCTCCCGCCAGGAGCGCAAGTGGAGGCTCCTAAAGCATCTGGGCAAAAGCAGCTGTTTACGTGAGTATTGACTCATGTTCCTGCAGCAGAACTGGAAGGAAGAAGCTGCAGAGCCACAGAGAGCAGGAATGGAACAAAGGGAGTTTCTAGTGCTTTGGGGTAGACCAGGTTCCTCCCTGAGGCCAGACGTTGCAGCCCCATGACAGTGCTTTAATTTGGATGAACACTTTGGGTCACTGACATGGACCTTTCAGTACTTCTCGGGGTGAATTTGGAGAAGTGACTCAATGGTAATGACCAAAATACTTTCCCCTCCCAGGCCAAGGGAGGAACCAGAGAATTGCTTGTGTCAGTTCCCTGCCCCAGCAGGATGCTGCTCCCTGTCTTTGCTCGCAGTCAGGACAGGGGAAACCTGCTTTTTCCCCAGTGCAGGACAAACACCCATCAGGGTAGTTCAGCAGGTTCAGGTACACTGAGACACGGGACCCAGTTCATGAGGTGAACTTACTGATGGTGGTAGAGCCACTACCCCGGGAGGGTCACTCCAATGTTCTCTTTTCCATAGGTTTTAAAGGGGGATTATAAAACACCAGCCAATCTGAAAGGTCATCCACAGGTAAGAGCATCTCCTGTCCCTTGGAGGTTCGGTTAATCCTGGGGGCCTGGTCCCTTGCTCCCTCTTATGGGCATTTGCAGGCTCACAGCAGCCGTCGGCGCTGTCCCTGCTTATCCCTCTGTCCGTGGGGACGATGGGGCTGTCCTTCCTGCTCTCACCCTCCATGCTCTGGTTGTTGATGTCCTGTGTGTCCTGTGCTCCTCAGACCCCTCTCATTCATCTCTGCCACCTCCTCCTTGGCTGCTCGTGTGTGTTTTGATGCTGTGGGATTCTGTGTTCACTCATCGGTATCTTGTGCTCCTCATTCTCTTTAAGACACTTCTCTACCTTGCTCTTTGGTCCACAACTCCTGTTGTTGCTGTGGGTCGTGCCTGCCATGGGGAAGGGTGGCTTGTCTGATTTACAGGTTATAGGTAGGTCTTCATGTAGTGGGGTGATGGTGTTCAGGTGTCAAACACACACTATGGGGCTCCCTACCTAAAGAGCAGTGCTTGAAGACAATTAATAACCACTGTGTAGTGCAGAGCAGTCCAACAGTGGGGACAGCAGTGAAGGGAGATGCTGCTGCTTCCCTGCCCTCGTGCTGCTTTCTGTGCCCTAAACATTCCCTTGTCTTGCTGCTGAGAACACAGCAGGGATGGGTTGAGGTGCAGTCAGAGGCTAAAAGCTGACCCTTGTGTTTCTGGGCTGTTGTAGGTGACTCAGAACACATCATCCTCTCACTAAGAACATTAATGATTTCCAGGTAAGACCTTGTGCTTCAGTTTGGGATGGGGTGAACTCCTGCGGTCCTGCTTGTGCAGTTCCTGTGCTATGGATTAGCCAGGCTGCTCCAGGCACACTCGTTCCGCCCGTGACCTCCTTCACACTGGCTTTAGCTCCTCAGAACAATGCTGTTATGGGAGGTGGTTTGTCAGAAAGCCTTTTCCTGAGCACTGGAAATGGGATTACTTCAGCAAAGGCACAATCATTCGCTTGGGAGAGTCATTCCTGACTGTCCCCGCAGGGAGCCTTGACATGGGATGTGGAAAGGCAGAGCTGAGCGGAGCCGCCCCCCGGCTGCCTTCTGAGACGTGCTGTGAGCCTGTGGAAGGGGAGCTAAAAGGGGGCACATGTGCTGTCGGCTTGGAAACCAGAGCTGCCACCCCGAGGTTGTGCTGCAGACGCAGCCATTGACGCGTTGGGTGATTTTCCATCTCCCTTGAAGCAAACCTCTGCGCTGAAACATGAGATCTCTTTGTGGCAGTGTTCAAGGCCAGGTTGGACGGGGCTTGGAGCACCCTGCTTTAGTGGAAGGTGTCCCTGCCCGTGACGGGTTGGAGCTGGGTGAGCTTTAAGATCTCTTCCAACACAAACCATTCCATGGTACTTATTAAAAATGACCCCTTGAAAACTAGTTTCTATGTAAAAGCAATGTGTTGTGCTAAAAACCAAGATCAGAAGCATTGAGTGAGAGTAGGAGCTGGGTACCCATCATCCAGGTGCTGGGACATGGTTTATTTCTTGTCATTTTCTGTATCATGGCTGCTTTAAAACCCTTCGTTGGCGCCCATGCATGGATCCTGCTCCTGAGGCTGTTCTTCTGTCTTCCAGAATGCTGCAAATGGCCTTTTGTTGCCCAACAAAGAAGAGTTTGCGATGGCACCAGTGGAAATCGGGTATCCAAGCATATTGCTTGCTAATACTATTGCCAAAATGACTGCTCTATGGGAACGTGTTTGCATTTATTTGCAAAGCCCGAGCGTTCTGCACGTCAGGCCCGGGATGCCGGGACCCCCGGGATGCGCAGGGATGTGCATCGGGAAGGGTCTGTCTGCCGTGCCCGGGGGACTCTGTAGTCACACTGGGGTGTCCGTACTGTGTTCTCCGCTCGTGGGTCCCTGATGGCACCGGAGCCCCCCACGGAGCCTTTGTCGTGCGAGTGCCCCCCCAGCCCTTCACTGCCCCTTACAGAGGCTATTGCAGAGTTAATATATGAGCCCGTCCCCGCCTCCTCGCCCCGTTGTCACCATTAAAGTGTTGTTTAATAACGCTGTTGTAACGCCGTTGTCTCACGAGCTCTGCTCCCGCTCCGCATCACGCACACCTCCCATCCACCGGGGGGCGCCTGCCAAACCATAGAGGAGCGGCGGCCGCAAGGGCCCAGCGCGGCCGCTCTCTCCCGCCGCGCGGTTGCGGGCGCGGCTTCCGGGGGCCCGGCGGGACCATGTCCATGGCGCACCTGTACGGCACGGACGGGGAGGATGGCGTGGAGATGGAGAGCTTCGAGGTGTCGGACTGGGACCTGCAGAACGAGTTCAACCCGCACCGGCAGCGCCACCGGCAGACCAAGGAGGAGGCCACCTACGGCGTGTGGGCCGAGCGCGACTCGGACGAGGAGCGGCCCAGCTTCGGCGGCAAGCGGTGCGGGCGGCGCGCGGGGCCTCGGGGGTGCGCTCCCACCGGAGCCGGCGGCAGCGCCGCCCGGGGGGAACGGTTCATTCCCGCTCAACGTTAAAGTGCTCCCCGGTTTATAGCGCTCCGTTGGGAGGGCAGGGGGTGAGGTGCCCCTCAGGTCCCTGCAGGACCTCGCACCGCTCCGCTCGGCAGCATTCACTGTGGGTGTTGTTCTGTTGGGAGGGCAGGGGGTGAGGTGCCCCTCAGGTCCCTGCAGGACCTCGCACCGCTCTGCTCAGCAGCATTCACTGTGGGTGTTGTTCTGTTGGGAGGGCAGGGGGTGAGGTGCCCCTCAGGTCCCTGCAGGACCTCGCACCGCTCCGCTGGGGCAGCATTCACTGTGGGTGTTGTTCTGTTGGGAGGGCAGGGGGTGAGGTGCCCCTCAGGTCCCTACAGGACCTCGCACCGCTCTGCTGGAGCAGGATTCACTGTGGGTGTTGTTCTGGTGCAGCTCCAGGGATTACTCGGCCCCCGTGAACTTCATCAGCGCGGGGCTGAAGAAGGCAGCGGCGGAGGATGCGTCCGAGGAGGACTCGGATGAGGACGAGAAGCCAGTGAAGCAGGAGGAAATCCCGAAAGAGTTTGTGGCAAAGAAGTTAAAAACGGTGCGTTATGGGGGGCGGCTTCGGCTCTGTGGGATGTGCTTAGTGCGGCTGGGGCTGGAGTCAGGCGTGCTGCGCAGTAATGGGTCGCTGAGTGAAGGAAGAAGTCATTAAACCCAGAGAGCCCTATGTGGCAGTGTGCTGCCTGGGGAGGTGTTGTGTCTGCCTTCTGTAGCTATTCTAATGTATTGTTGTGTGTCCTCAGTCCTTTTATCTTCTTTAGTGTTGCCTTTGGTCAGCTGCAGTTAAAGTAGAACCATGCTCCTGGTTTACAGCCTTCCAAAGGCTTTATTTTCTTATCTCGCAGAGCAGGATAAGCAGTCTAAGCGTGTTGTAGATTAAAAACCTCACTGTTGTGTGGTGGGGTTTTGTTTGTCTCTTTTAACAGGGTGGCAATTTCAAGCCCAGTCAGAAAGGCTTTGGAGGGGGGACAAAATCTTTTGTGGACTTTGGCAGCTGGGAGAGACACACAAAGGGAATTGGGCAGAAGCTGCTCCAGAAGATGGGTTATGTCCCTGGAAGAGGCCTTGGGAAGAATGCTCAAGGTACTGTGATTGGGTGTGGGTTGCACTGTTAACTGGTGATTTGGGGAAGAGACTGGATTCTGCCATCTCCAGGAGGCTTACACCTTCCTCCTCGTTTGCTTGCATCTTTTGCAAGTGATCTGGGTCCTCATGATAACACTCAGCTGTGTTTGAGTTACCAGAGGTCAATTTTGTGTTCTTGTTTTGCAAGAGGAAAAGGGAGGTAAATTGCAAAGGAAATCAACAGAAAATATGTTATTTTGTGTGATAGAATAAAAAGCAATGAAATGTAGGTGTGAATAATAGCTTGCTTTGGTTTATTTGGTGTGTGCTGGAATTAAGTGATTTGATAGTCACTAAGAAATCAGTGGAGTGGGAAAGGAGGCTGTAGTTAGCCGGAGGCAGGATGCTCTGGTGTGTGTGCTGGCTTGATAACCTAGCGTAGAAAAGCTATTGCTGTGCTCTATCAGTAAATCTGACCTGACTCCCTCCTCTCAGGTATTATCAACCCTATCGAGGCCAAACAGAGGAAAGGCAAAGGAGCTGTGGGAGCATATGGTTCGGAGAGAACCAGCCAGTCCCTGCAGGACTTCCCTGTTGTGGACTCAGAAGAAGAAGCTGAGGAGGTATTTGTACAATTCTTGGTCTGTCTGCTTCCCTGTCACATATGTATAAAATGCAGTTCTAATTATTAGCTTCTGTGCCAGAAAAAACTGTTGGGGCTCATTTGAGATGAGAAGCTAAAGATATAGCACACTGATTTCATTCAGACATCTTTTCTTGTCACTGTGATGTTCTTTGTTTCTGGCTCACGTTATTGCAGTATCTTGCCAGAACCCCACCTTCAAAGAGATCCCCAGGTAAATAGTCTTTGTCATCTTTGGATTAAAGAAAAGAAAGCAAATCAGAAGCCCACTGCCAGCCCTGTGAGCTGGGCTTGTTATTGTCACTGAGCTTTACTGCTTCCCCAGTCACTTTGCTGTGCAGCATTCTTCATGCATCTGATGGTTATTTTCCTGTGGAAAATAAAAGCAAATCTGGGACACGACAGAGAGCAGGAATCACAACTCCTCTTTGTTCCTGTGTAGGAATATCAAAAGGAGCTCAGCCAGTGGCGGAAGGATCCCACTGGAGGCAAGAAGAAGCCCAAATACAGCTATAAGACAGTAGAAGAACTGAAAGCCAAGGGCAGGATCAACAAGCAGCTTTCAACCCCTCAGAAAGAGCTGTCTCAAGTCAAGGTAAGGTTGATAACCTGAGATGTTGCATCCCTGGGGAGCAGTTTGTCCAGTGTGCCATTGTGAGTGGTTTCAAGTCATCAGGAGAAGCCAGGTTAAGAACTGTCTGGCTGAAGCCTTGGACTCATCACTAAATCATGTAAGAGACACTGTGTCACCTGGGACATTGGGTTTGTTTTTAAGCAAGGTCTTTGGCCTTGGAAAAATGCACATTAACTCAAATGCAGGTGGGTTGGTTGTTAGTTTCAGGTTAAGTTGAGTTGTTTCACATCTGTCATAGATAAAACAATCACCTGCTTCTGAAAGCTCTATTGTCCTTACTGGGAGCCATCTTCTACCTGGAAGGGACAGGGACAGATTTGTCTTCTGTGCACTTAATGAAATTGCTCATCTAAAATTAATGCATCTTGAAAGTATGAAATTACCTGAGACTTCTGTGCAGTAACAAATAGTGCACAGCTTGTGTCATCAGTGCTCATAGAATTACTCAGGACTGAGGTCAGAAGAGGAGGTTCTTCCAGCTCTGATTCAGATTGTTTCTTATTCATCCTACTCTCTAGTAGGCCTTGACAGAGGCAATCTCAGTTGCCTCATTCAGAATACCAGTGGGTATTAGTAGCCTCCCAGAGTAATTAAAGTGCTTGGAAATCTCTGGTTTTCAGTTTGGGGCCAGGGATTTCCTCCTTTTTTTTTTTTTATGGAGTTATTTTGAAGACACGTTCGTTCTTGTTTGTGGCAGGTTATAGACATGACGGGCCGGGAGCAGAAGGTTTATTACAGCTACAGTCAGATCAGCCACAAGCACAATATCCCAGATGACAGCCCTCAGCTGCCGCTGGGCAAAGACTTCAAGCCCCAGGGCTTTGCCTTGCCCGAGCTGGAACACAACCTGCAGCTCCTCATTGACATCACGGAGCAGGAGATCATCCAGAATGACCGGCAGTTGCAGTTTGAGAGGGACATGGTTGTGAACCTGTCCCATGAGATACAGAAGATATCTGAAGTTCTCTCACACGAGGAGAAGGCAATCAGCAACCTCAGCAAGGTGCTGGAGATGGTGGAAGAGTGTGAGAGACGGATGCAGCCCGGCTGTGAAAATCCCTTGACCTTGGATGAGTGTGCAAAGATCTTCGAGACGCTGCAGGACAAGTACTATGAGGAGTACAGAATGTCTGACAGGGTAGACCTGGCAGTGGCAATAGTCTATCCTCTCATGAAAGATTACTTCAAGAACTGGGATCCCCTCAAGGTCTGTATCAGTTTGATTCATCTGCAATTCTTCCTTGGTGGTTTAAGTAGTCTTTATTACCTTGACTCCCCTCCTTCTTGTCTCAAATTCCTGATCAGTCTGGAGAGAAAGAAAAGAAATCAAACCAAATCTCCACTCTGCACCCGCTGTCAGGCCTTTGCCACAACTGATGGTTGCTGTTCTGTGGAGTGGCTAACAATTTAGGAGCTTCTAAGGTTAAAGTCAATCCCTTTCATGGGTGTTGGGAATAAAAAGCAGATGAAAGCCAAGCCTCTCATTCTTAGTTATTAGCAGAAGCAGGAGGTCTGTCTTTCAGGCAGTCAGGTACACGCTGTCTGTTCTTAATGCTGTTTAGACGGTGATAGGTGAGATCTGGGTCCTCTCTGTACACCTGAAACAGTTCAGACTATCCTCTTCTCCCCCTGGAGGTCCATTAAATCCACAAAGTGGGATCTTCCTCTCATGGGGTTTTGCTAATCACAGCTGCAAGCTCCTGGCTTGGCTCTGAACAGGTGAGAGAGTGGGAGCCAAGTGTACCATCAGCCTGCTCCTTGGAGATACCAGCTGAAATGAATGTCAGAGGATAAAGGCCACTCATGCCTTCTCATTTCCAGGACTGCACATATGGCACAGAGATCATAGCCAAGTGGAAGAGCCTCCTGGAAAATGACCAGCTGTTGTCACACGGTGGGCAGGACCTGTCAACAGATGCTTTTCACAGGTAAAGAGCAAAAAGGCTTTACTTTGTGCAGCATCTGCAAGTGCTGCTTCCTCGGGGATAGAGAAGCACAGACACAAGTGTGCTTTCCAGATGATTCTCCTGATGCGCCTGTTAAAGTCCTGCTGTCAGCTGTATAAAAAGAAGCAGCTTTGAAATGACAGTTACCATTTGGTTTATTTGGCCCTGGGGCTATAGCTTTAAGCTCAGCTTTGATCTGTTTGTATGTTTCCACCCAGGCTGATGTGGGAAATTTGGATGCCATATGTCCGGAACATTGTGGCACGGTGGCAGCCACGGAACTGTGGGTCGATGGTGGATTTCTTGGACGGCTGGGTAAACGTTGTTCCTGTCTGGATACTGGATAACATTCTGGATCAGCTCATCTTCCCCAAGCTTCAGAAGGAGGTAAGGTGAGAGGGCTGCGTTAGAGTGAAGCTGTGCTCTGAAACGGAGATTGAATTCAGTCAAGTAGAGCTTATAAAATCCTGATTTGCTGCCTCTGGACTGGGGGCTTAGGGGTTCCTTTATGGCTCTTTGCATCTGGCCAGATATAATGCTAACAGATGGACTTATTTTAATCTTCAAGGTTGAAAGCTGGAATCCTTTGACAGACACAGTCCCAATCCATTCATGGATCCACCCCTGGCTCCCCCTGATGCAGGCACGACTGGAGCCACTATATTCTCCCATCAGGAACAAGCTGGCCAATGCGCTGCAGAAGTGGCATCCCAGCGACTCCTCTGCCAAACTTATCCTGCAGCCCTGGAAGGATGTGTTCACTCCTGGGTCATGGGAGGCTTTCATGGTCAAAAACATTGTGCCTAAATTAGGTGAGAGAAGGCAAACAGCACTGCATTCCTGGCATCTGCTGTTTGCCACCTTCCCCTCATGCCTCAAAAAGGCACATGTTAACCTGGCTGTGCTGTTACCTCAAACAGTACGATGAAGTTTCTCAGTTCCGGCAGCAAATTGCAATGGCTGGAACTGACAATGTACTGTTGTGGTGGAAGGGATCTGCCAGACGGTTTAAAGACCCCAAGCGTCCCTTAGGGCAGTACAGGTGCTCCTCAAGCTGTGTGTGTTGCTGGTGAAGTAGGTCAGGATGCTGACAAAACTGAGTCACATTCTTTTCTAACTCTTCTCCCCCCTTTCCCAGGGATGTGTTTGAATGAACTCATCATAAACCCCCACCAGCAGCACATGGATGCTTTCTACTGGGTGATCGACTGGGAAGGGATGATTTCTGTCTCCAGTCTTGTTGGGCTGCTGGAGAAACACTTCTTCCCAAAGTGGCTGCAGGTGAGAGGCTGTGAGGGCTGAGGGAACATGCCTGATTACCTGTGTTTTAGTGACTTCTGCCTAGAAATTGCTGCCCCAGTGCTGAAATGCTTTAACTGCCACTAGTTACTGGGGTGATTTCCACTCATAGCTCCATACACATCAGAACAGACTGGGTCCGAGGACTGTCAAGAGTCCTCTGTCTCACTGAAAGTAACCTAAGTGGCAATCAGGACTCTTTGATCAATGTACCAGTCCTTCTGCATTTATCTGTCACATTGTTTTGCAGGTGCTGTGCTCTTGGCTGAGTAACAGTCCCAATTATGAAGAGATCACAAAGTGGTACCTGGGTTGGAAGTCCATGTTCTCAGACCAAGTGTTGGCACATCCATCCATCAAAGACAAATTTAATGAAGCTCTTGATATCATGAACCGGGCTGTTTCCTCCAGTGTCGGTAGGTGGCTTGTGGTGATGGCAGCACCACGATGCCTGCTTCTTGTGAGCCTGTGTTTAGGCAGTATTGTAGCAGCTCCTGGGAGCAGTGACAATGCAAAATGGTACTACAGGCAAGGGTTGTACAAAGAGGAATTCACCTATTGAGAAGTAGAACAAGGGGAATGGGAATGTTTTTAAACTGACAGAGGGGAGATTGAGATGAGTTCTTAGGCAGAAGTTCTCTCCTCTGTGAGGGTGCTGAGGTGCTGGCACAGGGTGCCCAGAGAAGCTGTGGCTGCCCCATCCCCAGCAGTGTTCAAGGCCAGGTTGGACAGGGCTTGGAGCAGCCTGCTCTAGTGGAAGGTGTCCCTGCTTGTGGCAGGGGTTTGGAAATGGATGGGCTTTAAGCTCCCTTGCAACCTAAACAAGTCTGTACTTCTATGATTCTGTGACTTTGTGTGTCCTGAACTGGAATTTACCCCTAGGCCTTGTGCTGGGAATGGACTGGGACCTTGTTCTCACCTGTTCTGTCTCTCCACCCAGGTGGGTACATGCAGCCGGGTGCAAGGGAGAACATCGCATACCTGACTCACACCGAGCGGAGGAAGGACTTCCAGTACGAGGCCATGCAGGAGAGGCGGGAGGCCGAGAACATGGCCCAGCGCGGCATCGGTGTGGCTGCCAGCTCCGTGCCCATGAACTTCAAGGACCTCATTCAGACTAAGGCAGAGGAGCACAACATCGTGTTCATGCCTGTGATCGGGAAGCGGCATGAAGGGAAGCAGCTCTACACCTTTGGCCGCATTGTCATCTACATCGACAGAGGCGTTGTGTTCGTGCAGGGGGAGAAGACATGGGTGCCCACGTCCCTCCAGAGCCTCATTGACATGGCCAAGTGAGGCCCTGCTTTGGAACTGCCCAGACCAGCTTGTGGATGTTTTAGTGCGACTCTCTTGGAATAAAGAAGAGAGACTCGTAAATAGACTGAAGCTGTAGCTGTGTGCCAGGACTTTTTTCCTAGAAGAGCTGCTGAGGTAGTGTCAAGAGATGAAATGACGCGTAGGAGTTGGCATGACAGGAGGAACAAGTGTTTCACTGCTTGTGTAACTGCCACTGGTGACAGGTTTAGCAGTGTGCTGAAGGGACCGTGGGCACTGATTCTCTGCTCCCACAGCACAGGAGTGAGGGCTGGTCTGGACAAGTTCCCAAGGTCTCCAGTGACAGAGTGCCTGCTGCACTGCTCTGGCAGCAAGTTACTGTCCCTGTTTGCCACAGGATGCATCCCACTGCTTCTCTGGCTGTGCTGGTGGCTCCTTCAGCATGGTGCCCACCCATGGGTGCTGAGGCCCCTCTGTCCATCAGCCCAGAGCTACAACACAGGGGACTTTTTCCCAGCAGATCAGAGGCCATGTGCTGCAGCCTTGTGAGAGGCGGGTTTTAGTTAAATTAATGTGCTGTCATTGAGAACTCAAAGCACAGCTTTGCCTTTTATTAAATAAGATACAAAATTGTCCCCTTGTGCTCAGTGTTTGGGTGCTGCCACTTTCTGGCAGACCACACCACCACATCCATGCTTGAGCTTTGTTGCAGAAGCTTCCATGTGCACAGATGTGGCCCCAAGGGCTCAGGCCTTGGTGGCATCAGGGCAGCGCCGCTCGGCTCCATCCTCCCTCCTGATGATCTCCAAGTCCTCGCAGTCTTGGTACATTGGCTCCTCCAGGAAGTCCCAGACCTCCGGGGAGATCTCCTGCAGTTTTTGGAGGGGGAACCAGTGGACGGAGGTGTCATTGAAGGTGTCCAGGTAGCGAGGGTGAGCAGGGAGTGCAGCTTCCTCTGTCCCTTTCAACACCTAGAGAGCGTTTGGGGAAATGGTTACATATGATGGAGAAGAACTTGTCAGAAAAGCCCAGTTAAGAGTCAGTGAAGCTGAGGCTGGTGTTACTTTAACCTCAAGCCATGTGCAGTGCATGCTCCAGACAGTGAGTCTGAAGTGATTCATTTTTCTATTGTGGCAGCCAGGAAACAAGGCTTATAAAAATACCCACCCTCTCCCACCTGCAGTTAACTCCCTTTCTCATTAAAAGATGCTCTTTCAACACAAAACCATGGTGTTAACAAACTAGGGTCCCCTACCTTTGCTATGTAAGAATAATCTCTTTCCAATACTCTTGACAACAGCCTGGAATGACAGAAGGTAGCATTAGACAGTGCTCTGAATTTAGACAGCCATTGTGCATCAGCGTGGCGGACAGAGGAGGTGGCTGATGGCTGCAAACCAGACAGCAAGAAAGTGAGCAGAAGATGGAAATCAGTGTCAGAAACAACAGTGTAAAGGAAGAAAGGCAGTGCTGGAGGCCTTGGCCCCTCTCCTGCGGGGGCACCCACCTCTCCTCCATCCCTCGGAAGCTGTTCCCGATGATGACCATTTTGGACAGGGCCTCCGCAGACCAGTTCCTCCACAGCAGGTTGTTGTACAGGGCCTTCCCGCAGTGCACCATGTAGAACACCGTGGCTGATCCCTCAACGTCGTGTTTCCCCTCCTGCGGGTAAAACAACGCTACAGCCGCTCCCCGGCAGCGGAATCCAGACGGTAACGTCGTTCCCCCCCCATGCCCCGAGCCCCGCCGGGCCCCACTCACCTCGTTCTCCGGGAGCAGCCTCATCCCGAGCTGCCGCAGCACATCCGCCTCCCGGGGGGAGAACGCGGGGTCGAACAGCGAGCAGTGCCCGGGGGGCACCTACGGGGAGAGGGGCGGCGTGAGCAGGACCCCCCCATCCCTGGTTCCCCCCGCCCCGGTACCGGCGCCCTACCCGCAGCTCCTCCAGCAGCAGCAGCAGGAACGCCAGTTGGTACCGGGCGGCGGGGCACGCTCCGAACCGCCCGAGCCCGTAGCACACGCAGCGGGCGGGCGGCTCCGCGCTGCGGCCCAGCGGCGCCCGCACGGCTCCTGCGGGCACGGAGAAAGGCGTCAGAGCCGGCGCGGGGCGCGTTCCGTTCCCCGCGGCACCGCCGCCGCACGCACCGGCGCTCGCCGCCCAGAAGCCGGAGCTCAGCAGATCGTCCCTGCGGGGAGAGCGCGGGTCAGCGCGGGGAGAGCTCGGGTCAGGGCGGGGGGGAGCGGGGCCGGGCCCGGGCTCTCACCGCGCCGCCCGCAGCCGCCGCAGCACCGCAGCGCCGTCCGCGCCCTCCTCCGCCGCTCGGCCCCGGCCCCGCCGCCGCCCGCCCATCGCCGCCATGCGCCGCAGCGCAGCCGCGTTCCGCGTCATGGGACCGGAAGCGGCGGCGGCCCCGCCGTGTCCCGGCGGCGATGGCGATGCGCGGCCCCGCGCCGTGGTGAGCCCCGACCCCGGCCCCGCTTCCCGCGTTGTCGCGGTTCGGGCGCGCTCCCTTCACCCGCTGGGAGCGGCGCCCTTAGGAGCGGGCAGCGGCAGCCGGAGGCTGAACGCGGCCGTTTCCCCTCGGCCGGGCAGGGATTTGGCGCTTCAGCACCGCCTTTGCGTTTGGCTTTAGAATTCCCCCGCTGTAGGGGCTGCCGTGCGCCCTGCTTGCAGCGGCTGTGCGAGCCGTAACGGGGAGCAGCCAGCTCTTTACCGGTAGGGGTAGGCGAGAGCCCGCGCTCCTGCTTAGAACGGGGAGCTGAGCAGTGCTGTGGTGTAGGCCGCCGGAAAGAGCCTCCACACTGTGCTCCCCGGGGCCCCTCTGTGCGTTCAGTGACCGAATGAGCAGCGTTTGGGCTGTGCGTGGTTAATGCCCTGCGATAACTGTTCCCTGTGCTTGCGAGTCCAGGTCTTCCTCGTGTCTCTGCTGCTTGTAGAGTCTGTCTTAAGCCCGCAAAAGTCAAATTCCCTGGCGTGGGAGCCTTTTAGCGCCTTTTTTGTGTCTGAGCTCGGTGTGATGGTGTAAGAACAATGTCTCTTCATCTGTAACAACCTTCTCATTGCTCTACCTGAAATAACGGGGGGAGGCGTTTTCAAACACACCATCACTGCTGCTCATGCTTTGCCTTGGTTTTAGGTGGAATTACTTTTTCCTGTACGATGGTTCGAAGGTGAAGGATGAAGGAGATCCTACAAGTGCCGGGATTTGTTACTTCTACCCTCCTCAGGTAATGATGCTTTCATTTCCATCCCTGCATGGTGAGTCAGTGCTGATGGTTCTGGTTCAGGAATGGTCGGGCTCCCAGGCATGGCTTTAGGTTCAGTCTGGTTTTGATTTAACTAGCACCAGGGGGAGAGGAGTTCTCCAACAGACCCAGGGCACAGAAGTGTTCTGGTTCTGAGCTTGGTGTGGGTGATGGCTCTTCTCTGGGGATTCTGGTCATCCAGCAGAGTCCAGGTCTGTCCTGAGGATGGGCATAAACACGGGAGGGATGAAAGTTCCCCTAAATAAGCTCTCAGTGATGAGTTCAGTGCCTGTGCTGCTGTGTTTGATTTAGAATTGAATTGACCTTGTAATTCAGTTTTATTTATACCTGAATACAGTGGAGGGTTTTACTCCGAGTGCTTTCAGAACCAAAGAAACCAGCCCTGTTTCTTCCCTGCCTTCCTCCCCAGACTGTCCCAGACCAGCAGGAGCTGCTGTGTGGACAGATTGCCGGCGTGGTGCGCTGCATGACTGAGATTTCTGGAGTGCCTCCAAGCCTCATTCGCCTGAGGAAGCTCAAGTTTGCACTTGTAGTGGATGGAGACTACCTGTGGGTGAGTGCAGGGGGTCTGCAGGCAGCCACAGAGCAAAAGCAGTGAGAGTCCAAACTGCTGTAGCAAGCAGAAGGGCTTTTCTTCCAGGGTATGGACCCAGATGGACCTGGGGAGAGCTGGGTGAGAACTTGCAGTGCACAACCCTTCATTGCAAGCTGGCTTAAATGTTGTTTACTGCAACCTGCAGCTGCGTTCACCCCTCATTTGTGTGTCCACAGCCAACCTCTTTCTTAGGATATGCCTGGCAGTGGCTGCAAAACACTGAGCTCCATATCCTGATGTGTGTCCTGGGTTACTAGTGATGGCATGAAACAGGATCCGTGTGCTGCAGCTTATAATCAGGACTCAGTCTCGCTGTTTGTGATAGTCTGATTATTCTTCCCTTCTAACCCTCAGCATTCCCGGCTGCAGAGCTCTGTCAGTGTCCGCATTCAGTGTGTAAGGAGCAGTGCGAAGCAGAGTTGTGATGAAACTGCTACAAGCCATCCGCAGGCAGCCGGGCTGGGACCTGTCAGACTGATTTAACTGGCAGTGGCTGGGCTCTCCCTGAGGTTCTCCTCCTGGTGCTTGTTTCCCTCAGAGCCTAAATAAAGCATTTCCATAGCTGTAAATAACAAGTTAATTTGAATGTTTTTAAGTACTTCATCTCAGGAAAACATTCTTGGTCATTAAAGCAGCGAGCTCAGTCATCTCATGTGGGAAGGGAATGTGTCTAAAACACTGGATTTCTGACATCATTTGTTTATCCTGCCTGTGCCAGGGCTCTTCTGTGGGTATTTTTGCATTTCCTCTTCAGCTGACTTGTGAATCTGGGGGATGTTTGCCTGCCACAGAGCTGCCTGCATGCCTCTGACACTCACTGAAAGGTGACAAGGGTTGTTCTCACCTGCTGTGCCTGGGTTTTGTCAGTAACCACGCCTCATTCATGGCTTTCTCTACTGAAGGTTCTGGGCTGTGCTGTGGAGCTCCCTGACATCAGCTGTGGGCGGTTTCTGGAGCAGCTCATCAGCCTCTTCACCTTCTACAATGGGCCCGTGCACCGTGCGTACATGGTAAATGGAGATCTCTTCTGAGGAAGAGATCTGAAAGACTCCCATACTGGCCCAGCGCTGCCCAGGCACACACGTGCTGCCTTCCTGCTAGCAAGGGGCAGAATAAGCTCATGTATCAAAGAACTGGGACCTGGAAAAGTGCCCAGGCCCATCCTGCCGTTGTTCCAGGGTAGTGTGGGGAGACACCACGGCCTGTGCGTTAAGGCCTGTGCAATGACAGTGTGTGGATTTGTGTCATCCACAGGCACTTTCCCAGGAGGAACTGAGCAGGCAGTGGGACAGATACATCGAACATATCCAGAACAACACCAGTGACCTCCACAGGATTTTCAATTCTCTCTGGAATCTGGACAAAACCAAGGTAGGAGCCTGTCCTCTGCAGTGTCTGGTCCTAGAGCTGCCTTAATGCCAATGGTTTCATGGTTATTGGCTGCTTTGAGCATTTCCCAGGGTTCTCTGGCCTCACTCCTGCTGTTCTCCCCATGTAGGTGGACCCCCTGCTTTTACTGAAAGCAGCTCTCATCTTGCAAACTTGCCAGCGATCTCCCTACGTCTTGGCAGGCTGCATTCTCTACAAGGGTTTGTAAGTAACCACGGCATTACCTAAAGGGTTAACTACACATTGCATCTGCCCCTTCCCAGGGCTGTGCTTCCAGAGGGCATCCAGGGAGCAGGGCAAAGGCACAAGCTGAGCACACAGCTGCTGGTTATTGGTAGGACTATCAATGCTTCAGGCAGGGTGGTCCCTGTCTGCTGGTGCAGGCACAGAGGGTGAGTGGTTATTTGTGCTTATCAGTGGGAGTAATGGAAGCATGAGGAGATGCAAGGTTTGGGTTTCAGTAGCACTCTGCTGTCTGCTGTCCAGCAGGATATGAAGACCAAACTCCTTTGGCTTTTTAGGGGGAAGTCACTTAAGAAAGCTGTGTGAACATTACTCTTCCCCATTAGTGTTGTCCTGCACGTCTGTGTATGTTTCTGACTGACTTGTTGGCTGTCTGCACTGAGAGAAAGTGCACAGAGGAATGAGCCAGAATTTCCCGTGAGAAGCGCTGGCTTCTCTCAGCTGAGCGCTGCCCGTAGCTGAAGATGCTGCAGATGTGAGTGACATCGAGGAAAGCCTCAAAGGTGGCCTTGAAAGACAGGAGGTGGCAAGTTCTGAGGGTTTCTTGGCAAGAGCATTCAGGCGCCATTTTTCTTTGCCATAAACTGTTCCTGTAGCACCTTTTACGAGCTCTGGAAACATGCCACAGCGTGTGCATCTCTCCAGGCTGGCAGAGGCGGGCCAGGTGGGTTTAATAGAGAAATCTCAGACTTGCAGGCAGGACACAGTGAGTCACTGCAGCACCTTCAACTGGATGTGGATGTCTGACTCGAGCGGAGTCCTGTCCTGCTGCTGCCTGTCACCAGTGTGTGTGACTCTTTGTCTGCTAGAGATTGTTTGTTACCAAACGTCATCAGAGTTCTCTGAACTCTAAATCTTACTAAAACACTGCAAAGGGCTTTGTACGCGAGTTAAACTTCTTATTTAGAGTCTTTGGAGGCTCTCCAGAGTGTGGATCTCAAGGTGTAGATGGGAAGAGCAAGAACACCTTTGGAAGCCCCATCCAAGGGGCCTGTGCTGCAGGATGTTGAGGGCTGGTCTCTCTGAGTCTTCTCTACTGCCCACAGCTCTTCATGGTGTGATGGGAAGCCTGTGTGAATTGTGTTTTAGGTCTTGACTCAGTAAAACCAGGTTTATTGGTCCAAAGTAGGTGCCAGCAGGCGGTTTTCCTGAATTCAGAGTGGAAGTGACCCAAAGAAAAGAAGGAAACGAGGGGTCCTGTTGGTCACACAGCTGTGTTGCTCTTGTGTGGCCATGGGTTGGCTCCAACCCGTGTCTGGGGCTGGCTCCTCGACCCTTGCAGGTTATCTGCCAGGACTGAGAGAGGTGGTGGTGCAGTGGAACCTTAGTGTCTCCCCAGCGATCACTGAGCTGTGAAGTGGGGCCTTGCAGCACCCTCAGTTTGCTCAGAGTACCGTAAAGTCTGGTGCGAGCATCACTGCTGGCACTGCCTCTGCTGGTGCACTGAGCGACGGGAGTCTGTGGCTGAGCTTTGGGAAGTGACACTGCTCATGGATGCCTTTGTCCTTTCAGGATTGTGAGCACCCAGCTGCCCCCTCCTCTCACTGCCAAAGTTCTCCTCCAAGGCAACGAGCCTCCAGGCCAGGTAAGTTGTTGGACACATTCCTTGTGTGCAGGTATCATATGTGAGGATGTGGTGTGGGAGCTCTTGTCACATTGTACTGGGAAGGACAAATATTGATGCTGGTGCTAAAAGCTTTTATTAGTTATGATTTAGTAAGGTTCCAAGGCTTCTGCACTAGGAATTTGCTCAATCTTTAAGTTACTAAATTAATGAACTCTCATCTGTGTGATGTTTTTGCTAGCTTTTTCCCCAAGGTTTAGGTATTTAACGGTAACTGCACAACATGAATGTCTGAAAGTGACAGACAGATCCATTTTTGTGTGTGTTAAAACTTGTCAAAAGTAATTATCTGTGTGGTTCAAGCTCTCCTTCAAAAAAGGCCTCAAGAACAGGTATGAGGAAGGCCTCTGCTCTTACTCTGCCCTGAGCAGGCAGTGATGGCAAATTGTGGAATCTGTCCTTGCTTTCAGGTATTTGGTTCTTGGGAAGGCCCCTTGACTTCGAGGGCTACCCAAGGAACAAACCACCGTGGTAAAGCAGTCCCAGCTTCTGCTGAAGGGGATGGTCTGGGGTGTGCTGTGGTCGCAGGGAGGCTGGGATTGATGTCTGGGTGGCACTGATGGAATGTTGAGTCACGCCATGGGGCTGATTCTTGCCTTTCTTTCAGAGGGAGCCTGGAGGTGAGGAGCAGCAGGGGCCTGGTGAGCATCCATCCAGCTGCAGCACATGGGGTCTGAGTGCCCAGCAGCAGCACACACTCGGGCTGTGCTCTCTGCAGGGAGAGCATGAGCTGGTTCTCTGGGGTTCATGTCAAAGCTCTGGCTGGGTGCAGGAGTATATCCCCGCGGGTGTTACTGCCACTAGTCAGCATGTGCCAGTGGGTGTTGTATAATCAGAACGAGTTCCTTCCTTTGGCTGAGTGAAGGAGTTTGCTCTTTTGGGTTTAGTTGTCAGTTCTGCAGATGCCCAAGATGCCTGCTTTAATTCCAGTTACCCATGTGCCTACCTGGCCACTGATGGAGCCCTGGAAACAGATGGCTGATGCTTGCAGGCCAAACCTTCAGTCATTGCTTCTAAGCCTCGGTTTGTAGCTATTGTGCCAGGGTGGCTAGTAAAAAACACTAAGGGAAAATGAAACTGTCAGGCATTAAGTGTATGAGGATGGGAAGATGCTGCCCAGTTACATGTGGTCAGTTAGTGGTGATCTGGGCTGCAGGATGAACACGTGCCTTCTCCTCCTGCAGAAGCCTTTGGGTTGATGGAGTTTGGCTTCTTTTCTTTATGCTGGCACATATTTATTTAATCCTCACACCCCTATTGCTCTTGCAGGTTCCCCACTGCCGCAGGGTGTCCGGATCATCCCAGTGTTCCTAACAGAAGATGAAGTCTCTGTACTCCGAGACTTTCCTGTGGAGTGGATGACCAGGTATGGGATCAGTGTGACACACAGGGAGGCTCTTGCCTTAGGGGAGCTAACGTGTGGTGCTGCATCCTCGCAGGCCTTTCTTACTGCCATCTGGCTGCTAAAGCTGCCTGAGGTCTCCCAGGCTGGCCGCATCCGTGGTGTCCATGTCTCTGCGTGAAGCAGCCTCAAGCAGAACTGTTCCCCAGACCAGCTGCCATCTTCTGTGTCTCAGCTCTGCTGCTGCTTAAAGCCTTTGTGCTTTGTGACGAAGGAGCGGTCCTCCCTGAGCCTGCAATGTGAGAGGCCCATGCTGTTCACCTCCGCTAGACCTTAGCCCATCCTTTTCTGAGGTAGCTGCTCTTTGTAGCAGAGAATAGATGAGCTGTTGAACACTGCCAGGAGGTGGTAGTGTTATCAGGTGTGTAAGAACTCCAAACTTGTCTCCCACTAGGTCATCCATGTCCCCAGCCAGCCCTAGAGGAGAGGGGGATGCTCTCCGCTCCCAGGCAGCTTCAGAATCAACAGGAGTTCCTGAAACCCGAGACCTGAATAATGCCTCTGTGCTGGAGCCCCCTGAGCAAGCTCCAGGCACAGCTGCACCAGAAGATGCTGTGCACCCAGGCAGCCTTGCAAACATTGTGCCTTTGAAGGGCTTCCCTGAAATGGAAGCCAGTACAAAGAGCTCTCCAACTGCAGAACTGAGCAGACGAGACAGCAGAAGCTCAGAGCTCAGTAGAAAAGCATCTTTCCCATCAGAGAGAGGCACGAAGCAGCTGCCAAGCCCTTCCACACTCCATGCTCCTGAATATGCTCAAACTACAGGTCCATATCTGGAAGGCTTTTTCTTTCCAAACCCTTACGCCCGGGAGCAGGAGAGTTACAACACAAGGAAATCCCCTGTGGACTCTTACGTGGAGCAAAACAGTCTCCAGACTTACCATGCAGGCAGTGGCAATCCAGCTCCTCGCTCTCCTGCCCGAGAGTTGAGCAGAAGGAAATCAAGTGACCAAGATGAGGAAGGGACCGTGAGCCAAGGAAGTGTCTCAGGAGAGAGCAGCAGTGCAGCTGGTGGCAGCGTGCAGGGTTTGGATTGCCCAGCCACTGCTGTACAACCCCAGCTTTGGAGCAGGAGCCGGCTGCTGGCTGAAGAGGCTCAGGAGAGCCTGCCTGGTGCCCCAGCACAGAACAGGGGCTGCCCACCTCGGGGGTTCGGTGTGGGAGCCCAGGCTGGTGCGGAGTCCGGCAGACCCTGCGCACCAGTTAAGATGAGCTTGTATGTTCACTGCATTAAGGGCCTTGTGCTCTCCCTCCTGGCTGAAGATCACCTGCGAGAGGACCAGAGCTCCATCGAGGATGTGGTAAGTGGGGAGGCTCTTCCACACCTGCAGCGATGCTGCTGCTTGGCTGGTGGTGCTGGGTGACCGCCGAGGAGCGAGCATTGCCTCGCACCTCCCGTCTCCTTCCTCACCTGCTCTGCGCTGTGCAAGGCAAAGCCAGTTGGCTTGAGGTTCAGCACCGCAACCAGAGCGGTGTGGGAGGCTGTTCACGAGCACCAGGCAGCGAGCCCGAGAGGTGAGAGCGTTGTCTCACAGGAGGCTCCTGTTGTCTGTGGTGCTGACGTGTAGGTGTGACCGTCAGACAGCACCGCCGGCTCTGTTGGATTCAGGATGCGTTGGGAAAGCCCTGCAGTTTGTAGTGCTTTTTGGAAGGCAAGGTTTGTTCTCTGCGACTTCGCACGTCAGCTTCTCTGGAGGCACCAGGGAGGTGCCCTGAAACGTTTCCTTTTGAGGTGGAGATCTGGCTGTGGAGCCCCCAGCTCACTGTCCCTGGCACTGCTGCCCAGGGCTTGGAGTGAAGGATGGTGCCATTTGGGCACTGCAAGTAGGTGCTGTACTGGAGCAATCCCACATTACTCTGTGGGGGATTTGCTGTGCTGCCCAGGCTTCCCTGCTGCCCTGGTGCAGCTGATAGGGCTGGGGGAGAAGGATATGCTGGACCCCGGCATTCCCCGTTCCCGGTGAAGCATCAGTCTGCAGCTGCTGCCTGGCCTCTGCCTCCCTACCAGGATCTGAGTCAAAGCTGCAGAGGCCTCTTTGATATGCAGTTGCCATAGGAACAACCTCATTCCATTACTCTCAGACTGGAAGGTGGAGGAAAGCTCAGGCTAAGGCTGGCTCCCAGCATCGGCACAGCCTCGAGGTTGCTCTTTTTCTTCCTGAGCTCTGGGACTGGGAGGCTGTGCCTGTGGTCCCCCCCACCATGAGCCGGGAGGTGCCACCTCCACACAGCACGGGGGGGATTGGTGTGCTGAGGAGGGGATTGCTGCACAGTCGGCAGAGGGGCATCCCTGGCCTGCTGCACCAGGCATGGAACGCTGCTCTGTCCCCTTTCTGCTGGCTCCAGCAGCTCAGCACCTCCTGCTCTACCAGGTCTTCTCTGGTGGGAAGGACAGTGGGAGATACAGGCAGTCTTGAGAGTTGAAGGGCATCCTTATAGCAAAGTACCCTCAGGTTCTCTGGGTTTCCTCCAGCTGCAGCCTGGCTGTGCTTGGAGATGGTGTGATTCCAACAGCCTGTGCAGCTCCTGTGGCTGTGAATCAGCCTCTGCTCTGCTCCTGCCATGCGAGGGAGCACCTAAGGATGTGTTAGTGTGTGAAATGCCTTGTTGCGGGGGTTAGCTCTGCTAGTGACACACTGCGCTGTCCTCCTCCCATCACACGCCTGGGCAGGGCCAGCCTGGCTCAACCTGTCATTCAGTTCATTCAGTCGCAAACCTGGCACTGGAGCACTGCAGTTCAGTTGATTTTCCTTTGTGTGTTGCCCCAGGGCTGACAAATCCCTGTTCCTTCAGGTTCCCCTTTTCCCAAACATACTGCTTCCATCTCACATACTCTTGCTTTGGATCTCATCTGAGCAGAACAGTCCTGGCTTTTGCTGGGATTGGGTTCTTCTGACTACCCCTTGCTCTGGGTGCGGGTGTGTGGCTGCATTGCATGTGCCTCCATCCCAGGAGGAAGGGTATTGGTGGAGGCGGTGGAGCTGGGCTCTGCTGCTGGCGTCAGAGTGGATTTGATGCATAACCTCGTCCTGTCTGTTCCTTTGTTTATCTGTACATTAAAAATGAGCCTCAGCTCTCAGGGGTGTCAGAGCTGGGTTGTAGTTAATGTGTGTCGAATGCTTTGAGGCTCCTGAATGACACCAAAGAAGGGTAAAATATGCTACTCGCATGGCTGAGAAGAGCAGGCAGCACTGATCATCCCTCAGGGAAGGCAGTTTCCAGAGCAGACATTCCCTGCAGAGCAGGAGGATTCCAGCCTCCCTTCCTGCTGCTCTTCCAGGTCCTATCCCTTCATTTCATTGCGCAGAAAAGAAAATCTGTTCCATGAGCAGTGGGGTCGGGCACTGCTGATCCATGCAGGCTGCAGCCTCTCCGTGGGGCAGGAAAGCAGGAGGGGAGGCGGAGGATTATGGAGTTAATCTGCCCAGCCCTGCCTGACCCCTGCCTGCTGCCTGGGAGCCTCAGCACAGCCAGGAAAGCAGCTTGGCTTTCATGTCAGCACACGGTTGTGTGAGTCCATTGCTCCGTGCTGGGCCTGTTGTTACCCCACAGATGAGGCTCTTGCCTCGGCTTTTCTTTCCTTCCTTCTGTTGATAGCCTGGGGCCTGCAGCCTGCCCTGGCCAGAAGCTCAGAGCAGAGGCTGGGTGCCCATTAGGACATTTAATTGAGTGCTGCAGGGTAACACTGCAGGCAACTAAATCCAGCCCAAGCCGGTAAAGCTGCATGCAAATGTCATACTGTCAGTCTGGTGTCATAAGGGTTGGTAAGCAAAGGAGTACTCCTTGCTGTGGCTGAAAGTCATGGCTAGGATATGAAAATGAGCCCTGGAGAGTAATGTTTGATGGTAAATTAATGGAGTCTTGCATTTTCCTGTAATTAATAGCATCAGGTGGCTTAATGGCTTTGTTCCAGGTTAGAATGCCCTTTTCTCACTGACTTGTAAGGTCTCAGACTCATTTGCTTTCCTGGGCAGCAGCAGCAGAGCATGGAAGGGTTCAGTCCCTCTGTAATCAACATCAGTCACCTGAGCTCCCTGTGGTCCAGGCCAGGCCGGGCTCCTGCTCTAACACTTGCCATTTCTTGCCCTTCCTGCAGTACCACAGCAGCCTGGCTTCTCTGAACGGCCTCGAGGTTCATCTGAGGGAGACTCTGCCCAAAGATTCCTCATCCTCAGCCAAGACAACCTACAGCTTCACTCACTATGACTGCGTTCAGAACGTGCTCACAGGTGAGCCTTCAGGAGGGAGCAAGGAGGAGAGCAGGGCTGCTGGTGACCTTTTCCTGTGCTTCAGCCAACTTGCTATAGGCCGTAGACCTGCAGAAAGCCCCATGCGTACTGCTCCAGTTCATTCTAATGTTTCCCTTTTTCTGGCAGCCCCACAGGAAGTGTCCCGGCTCTTTCCAGCCTAGAAGTGCTTTAGGGAAGGAGAGGAACCCCAGTGATTCTCGGGGACCCAGGTCTCAGGCATTCGAGTCACCCCTCCAATGTGTGTGCCTGTGGGGAGAGCTGCCCCAGGGTTTTGGTTTGTGCATGCCTGAGCACGGTGCAAGTCACTGATTTTGCTTAGGTCACACTGGGATTTAGGGGTCACCCATCTCTGTTCTGCAGGTATCCAGGCTCTGTGGGAGAGGTCCGCAGCCTTTCCTGCTCGGTAAAGGGGGGCAGGCTCCTACAGAGCGGGATTTTAACGCCCCCCTCACTCCTGTTCTGCAGCCAACCTGCCCCACACGCCTGGCCCGCTGGATCGGCACTTCCTGAGAGCTGCCACGCTGATCCACTCCGACTTCAGCCAGCTTCCCACTGCCTCAGAGGTGATCGTTCGGTAAGCTGTGCTCATCACTCCCTCCTCCTCCAGGCCCAGGAGTGCTGCATGGCACACGGGGTAGGCAGAAGGGGGGAACCCCTTTTCCAAGGCTGACACACGTTGTAGTCACAGCGGTGTCTCTTGGCAAGGGTCACTCACATCACCCTATTCCCTCAGGTTTGCTTTTTAGATACTTAATATGCTGCCTGTAGTGTGATCTAGATGTTGAGGGGCCAGAATGCCACCAAGGGCAGTGAAAGTGAAGGGAGAGCTGGATTGTGCCATGGGTTTGGGTGAAGATACAGTGCTAGAATATTGCCAGTTCCTGGCACCATAAGGTTCTAAGGCGCACTGTTAAATATAGCTGCTCCTAATAAATGTGTGTCTCGACTGGGAGCCAAAGGCACCCAGAATTGGCAACCTCGATTTTGTTTTCTTGCATGGCTTGTTGGGTTGGAAACACGCTGTAACGTGCGTGGCAAACTCAATTGTAATGCACCAGGCAAGATGTTCTTATCTCAGCCACAGCCAAGCTCGTGCTGCTGCTCTCCCCGCTCCGGTAGCTGATCCCGGGAACACTGCTCTGTTGGGAACACACAGGGATTCCACTTGCTTGGCCGTGCCTGTTTGTCCAAAACATGATGAAATAAAGATGCTTCTGGGAATTACACTGTTTCACTTCCCTGAAGCAGCTTGCCAAGGGAGTGTGAATCATACGCTCAGTGCAGGAGATCTCCCTGCTTAGCATTAGTTTCTCTGGCTCCTTAAATCCTCCACCAGCTAAGCTGGCATATTCTGTGTCGCCCCAAAAAAAGCAACTCCATGTGTGAATCAGCCTGAGTAACAAGATGACTAAAACTGCTTGCTTTCATGGAGAGTTGTTACAGAAGGGTGTCAGCAAACATATCAGTTGCTGCTTTCCTCCGTTGAGGGAATGGAGAGTCCCTTGCTTTACTCCTTGCCAGCCCTCTTGCAGGTGAATACTGAGTGGGGGATTTCAGTTTCATGCTTATAGTATCTAACTATTGTCTGAGCTTCATTAGGTGTGACTAAACAGCCTGTGCTGTGATTTGCTTGTGGGCAGCAGCAGTGAGACAGGTTCCTCTGGGAGAGAAAGGGTCTTAAGCACAAGGAGCACTTCACCTGCTATTGATGTACTGGGCTGCTCTGCAGCAAGGGAGGCTCTCAGAAGGTGGCCACATGCATGGGTGTTAATGCTGCTGAGGGGGTTGCAGAGGATGTGACATAGGCCACTTCAGGATGCCAGGACCCTTGAGAAGGAGGGTCTGGTCCCTGTGCCTGCAAGGGTTTAGTGCCATTTTAGCTCTGTGTTCCTTTGTGGAGGACACCTGAAAGTCCCTCTCCATAGCTGGGAGTCCAATGTGCTGTGAGCATCCCAATGCCCACCCCAGTGAGCTGAAGTGGACCTTGCACAGAGCTGTAAATCCTGACGTGCCTCCCCTCCTGCCTGCAGGAACGCTGCCACAGCCGTGTACGCCTGCCGGAACCCCGTGCATGAAACCTACTTCCAGCAGCTGGGAGCTCCGCTCCGCAACTCAGGCGTTCCCAACCCTCACGACAGTGCCTTCAGCCTGCCCAGCAAGGCCAAGCAGAAGCTGCTGAAGCACGGAGTGAACCTGCTCTGAACTGATGCACTGGGGCAGGTCTCGGCCCGTGGGGGAACATTGTTCAGCTCCAATCAATAGGATCTCAAAGCCATTACTCCACAGGAGGCATGAGGCTCCAGGCTTGTCCCTGGGGTCTCCAGCCTGCCTTGCCCTGAGGATGGGGCACTCTCATTGCCCTGTTCTGCAGCACATTCTGTGCTGGTGCAGGGTGGTATTGACATTAGCACTTACCAAAGACTGAAGATAGGCATTACCTGTGTTGAGGTGCATGGTTTACATTGACTCTAAGACTGTTCATGATGCTCTGCTGCCATGGGCAGAGACTCCTGGAGTGCCTTGACCTAAACGAAAACCTCTTCTTGCTCTAAGCTACACAGACGCTGGGCTATGAGGCAGTGGTCAGACACTGCCTCTGCCTGGAGATCTGTGCCTACTTGCCCTGGTCAGACTGGGGCTTTATTTATATCTTAATCCATAGAATTGCTCCCCTGCCTTACCTTGGTTAATGGAGCCTGCATGTTCTCGGATTAACTGGAATAGAACAAGTGCTGCAAAACTCAACCCTCCTACAGGCACTGTCAGGAGGTTTTTATACTGTAGCTGATCCTTGTCCCTCCTCACTCTCTGGTCTGTGATGGTGCAGCCCAGCGCTGCCTGCCCTGCTGCCCCATGCAGCTGTAGCCTGCCAGCCTCTTGCAGGTCCATGGTGATGGTGGTATGAATCCACCGAGCCCCTGCCCTCCTCCTCCACTCCCTCCTCTTGGAGTGCCGCCTTTCACCTCCTGGCTCTCACTGCTCAGTGTCTGTGCTCTGTTGACAGAGGGCAAGTGGGAGCTCCTTAAGCTAATGGGACCCAAGAGGGTTTGTGGCTCCTCAGCAGCTCTTCTCTTCCCGTGTCCCTGCCATGGCTGCTTAGGCCTGGGTGATGGACACCTGTGTGTGTGCTGGTTCAGAGCCTGCCCTTACATACACATCACTGTGACAATAAAAGAGTCTCCAAGACTCATTCAAGCTCTGTGTGTCAGTGCCCAGAGTCCCAGTTACTGCTTGGTTGTGTTGTGGTTCCTGGTGTGAGGGTTGGGGTTGGGTGACCCCTTACTCCTGGTTGGCTCAGTGCTGAGGGCGAGTTCTTGTGCTGGTGGGGCTGAGCAGCAGCCCCTGTTGTTATAAATGTGACACATGAAGATTGCTGAAGGTAAGTGTGTTACTGCCTTATCGTGGTGAGCAGACTTGCGTGGAGTGGGCAGGGCACCCCCAGGAGCTGGACCCAGTAAAGTCACCATCCTCACAGCTTGTTCCATTCAGACAGTGGGTGATTCCCGAGGTAGCTCTGCTGCTGGGACAGGCAGGGACTCGGGGGGAAGAGCTGGCTGCCTGCGCAGGGCTGGCTGGGCAGGGATTGCCTCTGCCTTCCCCCCTGGCAGCGGAGGAGGTGTTTGAGCAGCAGGAATGCTCGTGGAGCTGCTCCTGCTGCCGCTTGCTCTGGATAACAGCAGCGTGGGTGTAAAAACTCACTGGGAAGCCTGAGGTGCAGCCGGTCAGGAGCCCTCTTGCCGTGGTGATAGACAGCTGTGGACAAGCTGCTCTGGTTCTGGAATGCAGCATGGAGAGGCACCATGTAGGTGAGGGATGCAGAGGTGGGAGAATGCAGGAGGGAAGATGCTCAGGTGCTGCAGCCGTCTTGCGATGTTCTGGGTCCCTCTGACATCCTCCCTCTGTCTCCTCTGCTTGCTCAGCAGCCCCGGTCCGGGCTCCCTCAATGGTGCTCCGGAGGTGAGGAAGCCCTGGGCTGCCAGGAGGAGCAGCGAGGCAGCTCCGGGCTGCTCTGCTCCCCCCAGGGAGATCCTGCTGGCTCCTCACTGGGTGTTTGGGAAGTGGTTGGGTGCTCCATTGGGAAACACGAGGAAGTTGAAGGAAAAGCCTGAGGGGGACAGGAGGGAGTTTTGGCACAGCAGCAAAGCACAAAATAGATGCTTTTGCCTGCTGTCAGGCATCTTCCACTACAATCTGCTGTGCCGTCTGTCGGCAGTGGAACAGCTGGGGTTGCTCTCTTCCCTTCCTGCTTCTTGAGCTGCATCTGGCCACTAGGACCTATTGCTGCCCTTTGTTAAGAGGAAAGTTGTCTTGGGGGAGGACAGTGGAGAGCTCCAGGCCCTTGACTTAATGGTTGTGTTGCAGAGAGGCTGTTTCAAGCCGGCCTCATCCCACCCTGGAGCTCCTGCCTTTCCGCTTTTCCAGCCATTTCTCCCCACCAGCTCCTGCTGAGCTGCAGGAGGAAGCAGGATCCAACCCTGCAGCAATTGCCTGGCCCCCGGCCTCGTCACAGCAGCAGGCAGAGCCCGGTCTGTTTTCAGCACAACTGTTTATTGATAATCTTTGCGTATCCACCACTGTATGAATGGTACCAAACCCTAAGCCAGTGACCGGCTCCCGCAGGGTCTGGTGCCGGGCAGTCGATGCGTGTAGAAATCATGCACGTCAGATAGTCTGTAACAGGACAGGTGTAAAAACCATCTCGGATGTACCTGGAATCTCTGCCTTATCCTGCATCCAATCACTGGAAAACCTGTAAAGAAACCGGGTTGGGAAGGGGCTGCGTTCCCTCCCCACAGGGTCCCTGGAGCCACCTCCTGGAGCAGAGGTGCAGGATGGGGTAAGCGTCACAGGCTGTGCTTCATGGGTGCTGTGTTATAAACCCTATGGTAGCTTCCATACCCCGAGACCCCCAAACACACTCTGGGTGCTGGGGGCCTTTGGGAGAAGCATGTTGGTTGTTTTGTGCACAGGACACTGGGGCCTCTGCCTTCGGAAACCTTTCCTTTGCTGTCAGGTCTGTGTGAGCTGCCTCTGTCCACTTGCCCTGGCTTGAGGAAAGGAGAAGATGGAGCAGCAGAAGGAAGTTCATCTCCTTTCTTCCCTGGCCTTAGCCTATGGAAAACAAAAGCCCTGCACCACATTCAAACAGCATCCTGCTTCTGCAGGGGCTTCCCAGCTCCAGCTGTGACAGCCGAAGGTTGCAGATAAAGCGAGGAGGGGATTTAGCTAACTGATAACACCCTCGGTTCAGATTAAAGAGCAGGACTTCATGTGAGGAGGAGGAAGCAGGAGCCCTGGGGATCATGGTGCAAGAGCTCTCTGTGGGCAGAGCACTGCCTCACCCACCCCAGCCTGAGCAGCCCCTGCCTAGGGGAATGCATTATGACCCCTATAGCCCCCAGCATCCGTCCATCCACCGAGGGACTGTGACCAAGCCAGGGCTGGGCTGCTGGCTGGGTTGCTGTTTTGGGGGTGTGTGTGTTGGGTTTTTGGTTGATGACCACGAGAAGTTTTACATCATCACATTCAAACGAACACCCTTGGCTTTGTTACTCTACTTCTGAACACCGCAAAACACAGTAGCAACATAACACGCAGGAGAGTGGTGCTGCAGCTGAACCACGGAGGGAAGGCGATGCGCTCTCATGGAGGAAAAGAATCCCTGAAGCCGATGATGGAGGGGAAGGATGGGCGCGGTACACGTCGCAGTTTCCATTTACAAGAGCCCGGACCTGAGGCCGTGCGCTGGGAGGCAGCTCCCATCTGGTGCCGGCGCCGAGCTGACCCGGCTGCCCTTGAACCCACTGCCCCGGCCAGTGCCGTCATCGTCCCGGCGCAAAGATGAAGTCGAGGGCTTGGCGCTCAGCGGCGGCCACGTTGGGGTGCCACAGGTCCACCATGAAGATCACGCGGGGACCCTCCTCTGGGGGACCTGGGACGGAAACACACGGTGAGGCTGTGCTCCAGCTCCCATGGGATGATGCTCGCCCTGGCACAAGGGTGATGGGCTCCATGCTGGGAGGCTGCTGCTTGTACCCGGAGCATGCACCAGCGCAGGGCCAGATCCCAGTAAACACCTGAACTGCTGCTTACTGGGAGCCCAGTGCCTCCAGCACAGGGTAAGGGCCTCCTGGCAGAGCTCTGGGCAGTCAGACCTGGAGGTTTCCTTTTCCCATCACAGGCAGGATGCTGAGCTCGCCCTCCTCACTG
This sequence comes from Ara ararauna, assembly GCA_028858755.1. Lineage (NCBI taxonomy): Eukaryota > Metazoa > Chordata > Aves > Psittaciformes > Psittacidae > Ara > Ara ararauna. The sequence goes on along the minus strand of CM054387.1, from coordinate 14,823,353 downwards.
CTGCATCTCAGAGCCATGCAGGAAGCTGCTGCTGCCCTGTTCCAGCCTTCCCAGCCCCACGGCTCTGCACTGAGCAGCGCTTCCCAATCCCACAGCAGGGCTGATGTGGGAGCAACAGCTTTTGTTCTCCCACTCCCTCTACACGCACGCTCCCCTGTGCAGAACAGCTCTGCTGGAGGCTCTTACGCCATCAGCAGCTGATGCCGGTTAATCCGGGAGAGCTGGAGCGGAATGGCCTCCGTCAGTGACGGGAGAGGCGGAACGGGCCGCTGGGAAGCTGCTCTCCCGGCACAGGAGACAAAGGCACCGCGGGCACGTCAGTGCCGGGCTGATGCAGCCGGTGGGAATGCTGCGAGGGCCGGAGGATGCTGCAGCTGCAGCACCAGAGCCTGAGCGGCACTTCCCAGCCCTGGAGGATCACAAGGAGAGGATTGCTGCCCCCCAGCCCCCAGCACGGCACCAGTGCAGAGCGCTGTGAGCCCCTTCGGGGTTCACTTACCTTCATGGAATGCCGTGTGCAGGAAGGAGTCGTCGAAGAGCAGGCAGCGGCCCTCGGCCCAGCACTGGGGCTCACCCCCCACCACCAGCTCGCAGTTACTGGGTGTCTTCAGACCTTCGTGCACAAAGAGAGAGGACAGGGTCAGGGCGGGCTCCCTGCGACGAGGAGCAGCCCTGGAATGGAAACAGGGAGCTCCATTGCAGAGCCCTCGTGGGGAAGAGGCTCTCCATGTGCAGGGCAACCTGAGAAATGAAGTGGCTCTGTCCCTAAAACACAAGTGCAGGTCAGGCCAGCCTGGGGGTTGATCCCATCCCCGGGCAGTCACCCTGCCCCAGGGATGCTGCCATGGTGCAGAAAGGGGTCAGGGCTCACGTGATTCGTAACCGGTAACAACACAAGGAGCGGATCTCAAAGAGATGCCAAAACCCAGGGAGCGCAGCAGGGGCTCAACCTGCCCGGGAGAGCTGGGAGCACAGGAGCTGCTCTGCTTTCCTCATGGATGCTTCAAAGCCGTCAAACACCAAAGCCTTTTCCCTGCACAATGGCCTCAGCTGGAGATGCTCCAGCTGGGAAGGAGGAGCTGAGCCTGCAGCCTTCCATGGCACCCACGTCTGGGGAATGCTGCCCGGCCCTTGGAGGGGCAGAGCTGGTGCCTGTGCATGGCCCAGTGCATTCAGCAGCAGTCACAGGATTGGAGTGAACCCTGGAGAGCCCCTTGCTCGCACTGATGGATGCTCTTGCTCTGCAGATTGAGCTGGCATCAAAAGGCACTTTGTCTCGTAAACGCATCCGTGTCCTGGGCACTGCAAGAGCTGATCCCAGCACTGAGATGGGGATGTCAGCGTGCCCCGGGCACGGTGCTGTGTCCTGGCTGGAGCTGGAAAACATGGAAGGACAAGGGGACGATCCACATTGCTCATCTCCCCAGGTAATGCTGCTCCAGCCCTAGAGCTGATCACAGCTCCGTGCTGCTGCCAGGGCAGTTCTGAGCCATTGGTCCCCCGCAGGAACCGCTCTCAGCCCCTTTCAAAGGGGATGCATCTCCCCAGCACCCCAGAGCGAGGGCAGAGCCATTGTCCAGGTCCCCAGGCCTGGAATGCTCCTCGGATCCACTCTCCGGGCTGCTTCCCATTGTGGATAAATGGGCAGTCACTGCCGGAGCGTGTTTACCCAGGAGGAGTTGGCTGCGCTGCGGTTGGTGTTTGCCAGCAGGGCCCGTGCGGTGCCTCCCCCGGCACGGTCTGTGCCGGTTCCAGTCCCGCCATCTGTGCCTGCAGGAGCTCCCATCCCGGCAGCCCGGTGCCACCATCCAGCGCCCAGCACCCGAGGGGATACCCCGGGACCCCCACCCCCACCTGCTCCAAAGCAGGATCGTTGCTCACATCTCCCGGAGAGCACCCGGAATCCCAAGACCCCTGAATCTCGCAGCAGCAAGAGCCCAGGTTGGCAGGAGGAGGTGAAATGCTCACAGTGCTGAGCTGGGGACCCGGGGGAGGTCGGGCACTGAGCACCAGCCTCTCCTAGGGAGGATGCTGCTGCCAAAGCCCCAAATCTCCCTCAGGCCAAAGCACAGCAAACTTGAGCTGGCCCTGGGGATGCAATTAGTGGCCCCCTAAAAGGAAAAGCTGGAGAGGGGCTTTGGACAAGGGCCTGTAGGGACAGGCCAAGGGAAATGGCTTTAACCTGCCAGAGGGGAGGCTGAGATGAGCTCTTAGGCAGAAGCTCTTCCCTGGGAGGGTGCTGAGGCGCTGGCACAGGGTGCCCAGAGAAGCTGTGGCTGCCCCATCCCTGGCAGTGCTCAAGGCCAGGTTGGACACAGGGGCTTGGAGCACCCTGCACCAGTGGAAGGTGTCCCTGCCCGGGGCAGGGGTTGGAGCTGGAGGAGCTTTAAGGTCCCTTCAACCCAAATAATGGGATTCCATGATCTCAGGGTACAAGAGGCCCTTCTGGGATCCCGGCACCCCCTGCACCACTCGGGGTAGGACAGCCCCCGGCAGGCACTCACCGAGGTGGCAGCGGATGCGGATGTTGGTGGGTCCATAGTGCTCGGCGATGACGGTGCCCGGGCTCAGCACGGAGATGCACGCGTTCCCAAAGACGTTGTTGCCAATGCAGGTGCGAAGGCTCCCGAGCAAGCGGTACGTCCGTGGGCATCTCCTGCAGTTCCTGGGCACGCACATGCCCTGGTTCACCAGGTAGAAGGTGAACCACTCCCCGCTGGCCGTGCTGTTCATTTTCCATCCTTGCGGGAGGCTGCAGTTTGAGAAAGCTTTGTAGAGGGTCTCAAACTCGCACAGGATGGTCTGGAAGTTGCGCTCCAGCAACTCCACATCGTGCTTTTGAGCGTCCCGGGAGAAGTAGGGCATGGTGGGCAAGTCCGGCAAGAAGAAGACCTCAGGCTTCTGGATGGAGGGCCGGCTGTTGAGGTAGCGGCCCTGCTCGCGGATGCCCTTGTGGATCCTGCCCATGCCGGACCAGGAGTAGCGCTTGGCGTACTCCTGCAGGTTGTGGTAGAGTTTCTGGTTGAGGCCGTTGTGGTGCGTGCAGCGCGCGCACTCGGGCGCGTGGCAGAACACGAACCCGTTCTGCACGCCATTGGCCTCGGCGCTCTGCATCAGGGCGTTGACGGTGGCGTAGGCGCGGGGCTGCTCCCGCCCCACGTGGTAGCAGTACCACATGAAGAGCACCAGCAGGCAGGCGACCGCGGCCAGGGCCGTGGCGTCGCAGTCCCGGAAGGACTGGATGCCGGTGGCGATGAAATCCCGGAGCCCGTCCAGGGACCAGCTCCAGTCCAGCAGCCACTCCATGGACATGGTGGTGCAGCGGGAAGCGGCGCTCAGAGCTCCAGGGCCTCAGGGGCACCCACACCACGCAGCGGCGCCGGGGCTGCCATGGGGGAGCGGGAGCCCGGCATGGGCAGCAGCAGCAGCGCCCAGGAAGGTCCAGGGGGTCAGCAGTGATGTGCCGGGAGGGTCTCCACCGGCGCTCCTGGCACCATCATCCTGAGGGGCAGCGCTGGAGGGAGGCTCTGGGGAGAGAAACCCGGAGGATTCAGGGGGGCAGCTTCCCCCTGGGGACGCTGCAGTCGGGGGCACCGGTTCCTATGTGGGATGATGGATAAGGAACCCAAGAGCCCAACATCAGCCCATGCTGAGAAAGCCCCATCCCTCCCAACAGCGTCTTCCACAAATATCCAAATGGAAAATAAGGGGAAGATCTTTCTCACCCCTCGCTCCCACCACCCCTGGGCAGCCATCTCTCCTCCATTCCTGCCTTATCATATCTGAAACCTGGCTGACAAGGCAGCAGGGCAAAGCTGGGAACAGACACTTAACAGCCCACATCAGTTCATCTCCTTGATCTAAATGCTCTGAAGTGATTCTCCCTCCAGAGACAGCCTTGAGGTGGGATGCAGGAGCCCAGGCTTGGCCAGTGGGACGGGGGCACTTGGGGACACGGGAGCCCAGGCAAAAAATGCTCCAGCTCCTCAAACCCACAACTGGTGTTTGCTCACCCCATGCTCCATCCCTGGGCACCTCGGAGCAGCCAGAGTGGGTGAGGAAGGGAAGGGAAGCACAGACTCGGTTGGGAACATGCTGGGAGCTACCCTGGCCTTCGGCGCACTGCCAGCACCAGAAGAGAGCTCTGTAGTCACTGATGTGCAGCAGCTGAACAGGAGGTGCATGGGTCAGGTCTGCACACAGAGCAGATGCTCAGGGTGGGCATTGTGGAGGGTCACAACCTGCCCCGGAGCACTGAATGCAGGGTGAAGGACAAGGGCTCTCACCCGGTTCTTGTGTGCTAGTGCTGTGGCAGGGAGGGCAGGGGGATGCAGCCTGGCAGAAGCTGCAGGGCAAACAGCTCCCATCCGAAAAACACAAGGATCATACAGGTAGGGGGGAGGGAGATGCCGTGGGAGCTCATTGGTGGGAGCACTGATGGAAGGAGTAGGATGGGTTTATTAGCAGGGAAGGAAGGCAAATACCATCCAACCCCTCCCAGCTGAGGTCCTGCAGCCTGTTAATGACCGTGCAGCTCCCTGCTGCTGGCAATGGTGATGTGCTTCAGCTTGTGGAGCTTTGGCTCGGACCTGACCCTGCTGCTGTGGACCTGGGGCAGGGCTGGAGGCACAGGCTTGGGGCAGTTTTATACCCGCAGTGACCTCCCTCCATCCATTCCTTGCAGCTTGCTGCCTGGTGCTCCATCCCGGGATCGGCAATCCACATGGCATTCACAGCCTCCTGGGAATGTTAAGGTAACTTCCCCCCATCCCCATCAGCTGCCATCCCTATGGACATGTCACTTTCTCCAGCCCAGCCCAGGCCTTGGCTCCCAGGGTGCAGATGGACTCAGGGGTATTCCCTAAACTGGCACAATCCCTCTATGCTCCTTGGTAGTGTCAAAGCGTGCCTGGGAATGCTGGCAGAGCCCTGCTGTGATCTGTATTCAGAGTGGCTCTCGCCCTGACAGCAGCAGCCCCGCAGCCAGGCTCCTTCAGAAGCCGACTGATGAAGCCAGTGTGCAGGGAGCAGAGCTGGGGGTCCCACCCTCGGAGTCCCCTACAAGGGTGGCACAGCACAAACACAGCCCCACTACTGCCCAGGGCTGCTGCCAGCACCTCAAAGGGGAAGAATCAGGGGGAGACCATGAGAGCAGTCAGAGATCTGAGCCCCTGTGCCCATGTGCAGCTGCCTGGCCCTGAGCCTGGCAGCCAGGATCTTCCCAGGGCTGCACAGGGATGCTCCGTGCAGAGCCTCCCGCCGGGATGCAGCCACCTCCTGCACTGGCACAGGCAGCCCCGGTGAAACCCTGCCCTAACCCACCTTTCACAGGGCAGGGCCCTGCATGCCAGCACCGGGTGGGTGCTGCATGGCCAGGACCTGGTGCTGGGCAGCTCAGTGCTGTCACCCTGCACGAAGGCAGGCAGTGACCCCGGCACCCCTGGTCTGAGACCCAAGGAAAGGCTCGTAACAGCCGGCAGAGCCAGCCCAGGAGGGTGGAATCGATTCAGTCTGCACTGAAGTTGTGCAGGACGTGGAGGCGAGCACCGTGCCAGGCAGCAGCGCCGTTACATAATGAAGGCACAGAGGCTTCGATGCAGCAAAAGTTGCACCTCGGTGGCTCCACGGGGACCCCGGCATCGCCCGGGGCAGGCTGGCTCCGCTCAGCACGGCCGGGCTCCCCAGGCCGTGGGGCCCGTGGTGGCGGGGATGCGCGATGCGGACGCGTGGTGGGGTGTCCTCGGCTTGGCATCGCCTTTGGGAGCAGCACCGGAGCCTCCTCGGGGCGCAGGAGCGCTGGGGTGCCGGCTGCTGCTCCGAGCGGGCTTTGCCCCTTCCCCCTGGTGCCACCCCGGCGGTGGCTCCCGCGCCGGTCTCACCCACGGTGGCACCAGCGCGTGTCAGCGGCGCGGGTGTCCCGCGTGTCACGCAGCGCGATGGGGGCACCCGCACCCCGCTGTGGCCCTGAGCAGCCCCCCCCGCCCCCGGCCCGGGCTGAGCCCCCGCCGCGGGCACCGCTCCCGCCTCGCCGCACGCTCCCCCCCGCCTCGTGCCCCGCACCGTGCGCTGCGCTGCGGCGGTACCGACCTGCAGCCCGCACCGCGCCGCGCGGGGCCGCCGCGCCGCTCCCCGCCGCTCCGCTCCGCTCCCGCCGCCGAGGACCACAACTCCCATCAGCCCGGGCAGCAGGGACCGCGCCGGGCCGGCAGCCTGCGGGCCCCGGCCGAGGCACCGCCCGCCCGCCCGCCCCTCGCCGCGGCCTCGGGGCGGCGCGGCGCGCCCCCGCACCTCGCTCCCGCACCGCGCGGGAACGGCGGGGTTGCGGCACCCGGGTGGGGGTCCTGGGGATGAGCGGCGGGAGGCGGGCGCGGTGCTGGTACCCCCGGGGAGCATCCCCCCGGCTGCGGCACCCCGGGATCGGGACATGGGCAGGGGCACCCCGGGATGCAGCAGGACGTGCAGAGAGAGCTGAGTCCAGGGATGCAGCACTGGGGGCTGCAGCAGTCGGGATGCAGGGGATGCGGGCCCCAGGGGTGAGAGCACTCAGGGATGCAGGCACGCAGCATCCTGCCTCCGGGGACACAGACTATTAGGGATGCAGCAGTTGGTACGTGCAGCGTGCTGGCTCCAGAGATGCAGGTGTCCAGGGTTTCAGGGAGTGCTGGCTGCAGAGATACAGGCACGGGGGAGATGCAGCGCCCAGGGTACTGCTTCCCGAGGACGCATGTGTCCGGTTGCCAGGGATAGGAGCAGCCAGGGTGTGCCTCAGCAAGGGTGTGATTTAGCAATTTGTGGTGTCCCTAAAGAACTCTTTAAATGCTGGTAGAGAAACAGTTCATTGTGAGCCTTTCTGCTTCCTGCTGGCTTTTTTCTTCCCCAATCCATTTCCCATTCACTTAAGCGAGTACTGTTAAATCCAGGAGCCCCGGTGGTTCAGCCCTCCTCCTCCAACCTCCCCAGTGTTAGATAAGCTGCTGTGTGTGTTTGCTCTGGAGCAACCTCATCCCCAGTGACTGCAGACCCAAACTGTGCCTTGGTTTCTGTTCTGGCACGTTTTTATCTCCTGTCTGCTCCTGGTGTTTCCCTGTGATCCCACAAGCACATTCCATGTGCCAGCCCCATTTGATGTGCTCCTGTGGGGTCCTGGCAGCATCGCATGTTGCAGGGTGAAGGGAGGGTGAGTTTATTTCCTCCTGCTCTTTCCCAGGCCCCAGCCCACACCTCCTGCTCTTGGCAGGCAGCGCATCCTTCTGTCACCGAGTCTGCTGGCTCTCTCCCATTCTTTCTCCCCTCCATCTGCCTTCTGCTTTCTCTCCCCATTGGGCCCCTCCAGGCCCCGGGCCTCAGCTCTGCTTCTTCTCCTTTGTCTGCAGGATGAGCTGCCCTTGTCTCTCCTATACCTTTAGGATGTTGCTTGGCCATTTTCACCCTCCAGAGCAGCGACACCCTTCTCAGTGCTGCATCTGCTCCAGCAATGGCTCTGCTGTGCAGCTCTGGAGGAAGGAAGGGGAATTGGAGATGTGAAGGTCTGGGGTCTCATCCTGACTCCCTGGTGTGTATTTCCCCAGTAATACCAAGCCCATGGCATGCAGCACAGAGGTTTCTTGCAGCACATCCCTGCTGACAGGGGTGTGATGGGGGCTAATCCTGCTGCCAGCCCCCCATGGGTTTGTGCTCTGTGAGCTCCTTCTCTGCCTCTTTTGGCCTGGGTGATTCTCCCAGCCTGGGAGCTGAGAGGAGATGCTATTCCTGTGATCCAGTAGTAGTCGTGGGGCTGGATGACTCAGCTGGGATCCTCTGGAGCACCCACCCACAGCACCCATGGGGTGGCTGCAGGATGGAGCTGTGAGCCCAGCTCCTCTGTACCTGAGCATCAGGAAGGTCACTGGGCTCAAGGCAGGACAAGGGTCTGGCAGGGGCCAATTGGGCAGGGATAACAGACACAGGAACCATCCCATGGCAGAAGGGCTGGGAACAGCCCTGGGATGCTCTTGGCACAGCTCTGCAGCCTCCTGGCTCCAGTGGTTCCTTCTCCCTTTCCGTGGGATGGTCTCTTGGGGCAGACATGAGCCTGTGTCCTCCTGAGCCGCTGCCAGGACGCAGCTGCAGCCAACCCTATGCTGCTTGTGCCAGGGCAGGGTTTCCCGGAGTGTTTAGGCTGGAGCAGGGACCGTGCTCCCGGAGGGGCCCTCCCTGTGCTCCCCGAGCCAAAAAGATGGCACCGTGAAGGCTCCTGCTCCCCGAGTGCCCTCCAGACCAGCTTGTGCCCAGGCAACGTGTGGGATGCTGAGCACGGGTGTATGGCTCAGCCCTGCCTCCCTCCCTGAGCATTCCTGCCCCTGAGCACTGCTCCTCCACAACCCAGCCCCGATCCACCGCTCTTTGCTCTTTAATCATACTCCACGCTGCTGCTGCTCTCTGATGCGGCACAGAAAGATGCCACACGGCCCCAGGGCTCTGTCACTGCTGGCACCAGTGACTGTGGGTACCCCACAGCCTGCTCCTGTCTCCAGCACTGAGCAAAGCCCATAGCAGAGCAGGGGCTGGGGTCAGCTGCTCTCGCAGCCCTCCATCCTCTGCATGCATCCCCCCAGACTGCTTTGGTTCCTGCTGAGAAACAACCCAGCAATGGGGGAAGGCGCAGGAATGTGGCCACTGAATGGATGCATGAAACCCAGCTATGGACCATGAGCCCTGGGACACACTGCCCTGCATGAGGGGTCCCCGCTGCTGCATCGCCGAGCTCAGGTGGGTGCACGGGGGATCCTTTGTCTATGTGATGGCTGCGGGATGAGCACGCTGTGTCCTGCAGGGGAGAGGTGGGTAACGGCTGCTGCTGCTGCGCCCAGACACAGCTCGATCCGCAGCACAAAGCGTGAGGCTGGAGCTCGGCTCCTGCTTTGCGTCACCGCGGAGCAGCGGCAGCATCGAGATATCCCCCCCCCCCCCCCCCCCCCTTCATTTTAGTTCCCTTGCAATTTCTGTCCAAAAATAACCCAGCTCCCTCCTCCGGGAATGCTGCGCATCACAGCCCTGGCTCCCGCGCCCTCCGCATTAGCCTGACAGCTGCTAAACGAAGCCATTATCTGATGGCACATCAGAACCTTGCTTGAAAGCGCATTTGGAGAGCACAGGGTTGTTGTGTTGCTCGTGCAGGGATGGATGGGAGGCTCCAGGTTTCCTCGGCTGGGCAGCAGAGAGGATACTGCCCTGGGTGGGCTGTGCCCCCCTGTCCCTCCCCGATGGCCATTGCCCCTGCCAGGGAAACCTGGGGCTCTGCAGGCATCGGGAAATGGTGTTTCATAGAATCATAGAATGGTTTGGGTGGGAAAGGACCTTAAAGCTCATCCAGTTCCAATGGGCCATGGGCAGGGACACCTTCCACTAAAGCAGATTGTTCCAACCTGGCCTTGAACACTGGATTTAACTGGGTTGTCCTCATGGCCCTGCTCTTTTGCAGTGCAGCAACGCAGGATGCAACCAGTGTGGAGCCGTATGGAGGTAGGCAAGGGAGCCCTCCATGTTCTCCCTGTGGTTACGGGGAGTCACCCTGCCTCAGCCAGCACAGGTGACAGCTATGGGTTATTGCTGCAGGGCTGGATGGGGCCCCATGGCCCCCACTCCATAGGGCTCCCCCAAACCTTCTGCACATCCTCTGTGATGTGGCCACAGGTCTCCAGTGGGGTCCCAGCGCTGTGGGCAGGACCCAGACCCCAACCACCCCATGAGGCAGCGCAGGGACTGGGCCGGCGCAGGCAGAGGATGGGGCTGGGGGGAGCTGGCGCTGGCTCCCATGGAGTGTCCCATGGAGGAGGGACGTCCCCAGCGCTGAGCCTCAGCCCCTGTCCCAGCCAGGCTCAGACAACTGCATCCCATGGGAGCAGTGGGACACTACGGGGTTGCACCAGGGCAGGATGCAGCTCCCCCTGTGCATCAGCAGGACCCTGCCTGCGGTCCAGGGCTCTGCAAACTGGTTCCACACATTCAAACCACAGAACAGTTTATACCGAGGTTACACTGAACGCTCGAGCTCCCCACGGAAGCACTTCATCATGTTCAAAAATATTTAATCCCAGCAATTTTCACATTGTTCTTATAAAAACAGACCTGTATGAAGGGAAATGAAATGCTTCGTACATTTTTGGCACGTTTTTTTCTTTTTTTTTTCCTTTTTTTTTAACCTTTACAAATTACAAACACACATTCATTGTTTTTAAAGGAAAAAACACCCCTCAGTCTCAGCTGTACACTGCAGAGATGCACGAACCACCCCAGAACTAAACCAGCCTCCCGTGGTTACAATTGCTGTTCTACAAGGGCAAAGGAGAGGCACCGGCAGCCAGGACATGTTGGTGGCATCGTTGCCCTCCTCAGGGCCTGGCTATGGAGGTTGGTGGCATGGGGGGCCTGGGGAGGAGGTGGCCCTTTGGGGTCTGTGGGGATGGGAGGCAGGCCTGCGATGTCTGGCTCTGGCAGGGTCGGAGGCAGTGTGGGAGTGCAGGGGATGCTGAGGCTTCAACTGGGGTTTGTCTGTGGTGGGACCTGCTTTGAGGGGCTGATTCCTGCCTGTCCCGCTCCCCATGGGCTGGTCTGTGCCAGAGCCAGGCACTGCCTGCCTTTCCTGCCCCAATAACCTCTACCTCCATCCCTTCTCCATTGCCTGTCCGCCCGTGAGCCCCAGCATGGGGGCTTCAGGTGGGAGCTACAGACCTCTGGGTGGGCTGCACTGCCTTGATGCCTGCCCGGCACCACCACCTGCATGCTGGGGACCCCGCTGGAGCCCATCCTGCTTACCCTGAGATGCTACCGAGGGGTAAGGAGAGACCACTGGGTTCTCATGGCAAGGGTCATGGTGAGTGTGGCTAAAGAGGCGCAGGCTGCAGAGCTCCCCTTCACTGTGTGAGGCTCCCCATGGCTCCGGGCTGCTGGGCTCACTGGTTAATGCCTCTCCATACAGCTGGGACTCCTGGCCCGCTGCCTCTCCAGCATCCAAAGCAAAGCAGGGAAAGCAAAGCGGGATGTACCGTGTGTGCCAGGCCATCCTCTGTGCCGGCCAGCAGCGTTCCTGAGCCATGCTTCCTGCTTCCACAGCAAGGACAGCCCCTGTGCTGGTGGCACACAACCCACTTCTCTCCTGCTTGGGAAGAGGGACGCTGGGAGCCTGGGGATGGAGAGGGCTGGCAGGGCCCTGCGGCAAACCTCGGCTCCCAGCAATGGACTGCAGGCTCTTGCAATGGAGACGGGTTTAATTCTGACACCAGAACCGCAATAACCCCCCTGTGTGTGTGCGAACAGAGCCAGAGGAAGTGCCACCGTGCGGGGGGACACAGTGTGAGCCCCTCACAGTGCCCTGGCCTCGCTGGACCCAGCCCTGCCCTGCTGCTGCCTGCGCCCGGGCTCTGCAGCACACCTACCCCAGCTTAAATAGAATAAATACAGTGAAGAAAACAGTAAAATCTTCCAGAAAGAGGCAAAAGGAAAGACAACAGCAGGTCCAGGGGTCCAACCAAACTCCACGTGGGCTCTGGATTAGTTACTGAGGAAGGTCTATGACAGCACAGTAAGTTCGCAGCTGGAGACTCTTACCACTGTCCTTATATCGACACTTCATATTCTCTTGTTTCCTGGAGAGACGGAAGAGCCAGTTGAAGGAGCAGCTGCTTTTCAGGATAATCCCACCATTCCCAGATGGAAAGAGAGGCCCTGAGTGTTATTCTGCTCCTGGGGAAGCGGTGCCTTCCCTACCCAGACCCTGCAGCCCACCCAGCCACTGCGAGCAACAGGGATGGAGCTTCCCATCACTCCAAGCATCCTGAATGCCTGCACAATGCGTGACTCCCATCCGGACGGTACCGGGAGCAGCGGGCGCAGCAGCACTCACCCCTGTCTCATAGATTGGGTTGTCAAACTCCGTTTCTACCGTGATCTGGCTGTAGGGGTGGGAGTACATGAGGGGCAGGCGGAGGCTGGAGTAGTACCGACACCTGCAGGAGAGCTGGAGTCACTTGGCTGCACAGAGCGGAGCACAAACAGCCCTGGCCTCCCACATCCAGGCTCAGTGCCCTGCTCCTCGGGACCATTCCCGGGGCTCATTGCAGGGGTTGGACTCAATGAGCTATGAAGGTCCTTTCCAACCCAAACCATTCTGTGATGCTGAGCAAGCCCCAGCCATGTCCCCACATCTCTCACCATCATCCCTAGCCCGACTGCACTCCTCACCTTGTGAGATAGATGTAGGCTCCTCCCAGCAGCAAGGAGATGATCAGCACCGGGATGAATATGGCTAAGGCCATATTTCCTCCCTCCAGTGACGTCTCTGCAGCAGCTTCTGCTACTAAAAGGACAAGATCTGTCAGGTTGGCATTTGCAAACACCCTGTGATCCCCTCTGCTGCTCCTCTTCATCCTTCCAGCTCCACACAGGCTCTGGCTGAGGGCCCTGCGCAGGGCTTATCCACCAGACGCATTTCACTCACCTTCCAGAGCGTGTTCAAAGCTGTCTTGATTCACTGGAAGAGAAACAGAGAGTTACTGATACATAACTGGGTTTGACTGGGTGCTTGCTGCGTGGGGACCCCAGCCCCAGGGTCTCCCTGCTCCATTTGGTCCCACATCATGTGGGACCTGCAGGTTTTAATCAGAGAGCATCCCTGCTGAGATGAGAAAATGTCTATGGGAAGCAGCAAAGCAGAGAGCAGCCAGGCCTGCCCTGCCCTGCCAGCACCACGGCTGGGGGGTTCTCTCCCCCTCCCCAGGGCAGCAGAGCTTGTGCAGCTCAGATCCAGGTCTCAGATGAGTTTAGGTCCCAGCTTGAGAACCGCTGGGTCTGCAGCCGGGTGAAGGTCCTTGGGCTATCCCAGGCTGGGGACAGAGGCGTTGGTGTCCCCGTGTCCCACATCCACCCCCCGCCGTTACCTTTGCAGATGGGCAGGGGTCCGCTCCAGTGGGACGGCTGCCCCAGGATGCATTTGATGGTCACCTCCCCCATGAGTTCAAAGCCCTCATAGCACATGAAGGTCAGGGACTCTCCTGGCAAGTAGAGGCGCTTATAAAGTATTTGGTAGCCGTTTTCTGGCAGTCCTGGGTTATCGCAGGCCAGCGACTCCTCAGCTGAAAGGGAATAGATCCTGGGATGAGCCCCAGGGCTTGCGATGCTGGGGGAGAGATGGAGCGTGGGGGACAAAGGGAGGCAGCCAAGGCTTCAGCCACCCCACTTTAGGTAGCTCAAAGCTCTTCACCACCCCATGCAGCCAGGGAAGGTCTTGGCTGCAGGAAAAGGATTCCTGGCCCCCAAGCAGAGGAGCTGAGCTGCAGAAAATGGGAGGAACTGCCCCAACTCACAGACACAGTGTGGGAGGCGTGAGGTCCAGATGGGCGTCCCGGTCTCGCGGCTGTAGCAGGTCAGCAGGGAGCTGCCCTCCAGCACGAAGCCGGGGTTGCACGTGTACTGGATGGTGGTCCCCACCAGCAGCACCGGGTCGGAGATGAGCCGGGTCGAGTGCTCCACCTCCCCCGGGTCCGTGCAGTACATGACTGGGGAGGAGAAGGTGCCTGAGCCGCAGCCCCGGGGCCAGCAGCGGTGCAGGGGATGCGATGGGGACGCAGCACACGCTGCTGGGGCACTCACTCTTCTCGCAGAAGGGGGGGTCGCTGCTCCAGCTGAGGTCCCACTGGCAGGTGAGGGTGTCGCTGCCCACGATGTCGTAGCCCGGGTCGCACTGGTAGGTGATCTTGGCCCCTCTCACCAGCTCCGTGTGTGATGTGGTTTTCCAGCCATTCTGGATCTCGGGCAGGTCGGAGCAGGAGTCATTGCGGGACACCTCTGCAGCCAAGAGAGATTCTGCTGTTGCCACTGAGCGCAGCCCTCCTTGGAGCCACACAGCTCTGCCAAGTGCCCGTCCCTCCCCATGCATCGCAAATGGCCCGTGCAGCAGCCCCCGGGCAGAGGGAAGAGGCAGCAGCAGGTAGAACCATAGACTCATAGAATGGTTTGGATTGGAAGGGACCTTAAAGCTCACCCAGCTCCAACCCCTGCCACAGGCAGGGACACCTTCCATAGAGCAGGGTGCTCCAAGCCCCTGTGTCCAACCTGGCCTTGAGCACTGCCAGGGATGGGGCAGCCACAGCTTCTCTGGGCACCCTGTGCCAGCGCCTCAGCACCCTCCCAGGGAAGAACTTCTTCCCTACATCTAACCTATACCTCTGCTGTTTCAGTTTAAGGCCATTCCCCCTTGGCCTATCACTACAGTCCCTCTCTGGGGTGAAGGGGGCTTCCCAGCACTGACCCTAAAAGCAGGCAGAGGGTTGTGCTGGTAGAAATAAGGCAGTATCAGTGCTGGCATCAGGACAAGCACAGCAGCTTGGGCACACCAGGTTCAGCTCTGGCTGCAGGCATAGGAGCAGTATAGGCTCTGCGGTCATGACACAGCAGGTTTGCTCCAGTGCAGGATTCCTTCCCTGCTCCCCTCAGCCCCATGCCCATGGCTGAGCCCAGCTGCATGTGCTGCAGTGCAGTGAGGAGGGACCTGCAGGCTCGCAGGTGATCTGCATTGCAGCTTGTTCTGCCTGTCCTAACCAGAGCAGGCAGCAGCAGGAAGAAAACAGGCTTGGAAGAAGCCTGCCAGGGGAAGCCAGGCTGGGGAGAGGCAGCAGTGAGATGGGCAGCCCTGGGGAAGAAGTGTCCTTTCCAGTCCTTGTCCCTTCCTTGGGCATCAGCCTCCCCCCTCTGGCAGATGTGGCTGCACCAAAGGATGATGCGAACACCTCCAAGGGCAATCTGAGCCTCTCCGGAGCAAGGAGCTGTGAACAGCCACCTCAGGAGCCCATGGGCTCTCGAGACCTCTCCTGGGAGGACACCTCACTGCAGTGCCTCATGCCTGGCAGAGTGTGTGTGTATCCTGTATACCTATTTCCACCAATTCTTCTCCCTGTTCTGCTCTGCAGTTGCACTGGGCCAGACCAGGGCTAATGGGGACCAAAACTGCATCTGCCTTCTTGCTGGCCTGGAAGAGGGGACAACCCAGCAGCAACTGACCCTGAGACCTGCAGTGGGGCTGGGGTGTCTGCAGAGCTCGGTGGGATGTGCTGGAGTCACAGCTCTCCCTGCTTCACAACCCAGTGCCTGGACAGCCTGGTCCACGTCCTGGTCCCCCCTGCACAGCAGCGGCAGGGACACCCCCAGCACCCCGCTGTCCGTACCGATGTAGTTCATGATGAATCCTTGCCCCTTCCCGAAGACGAGCCCTGCCGGGTCCGAGTGGAACTGGATGGTGAGGTCGGGACTGGAGGAGTAGAGCTTCTGCGGGCCACTGCTGCCCACGTACTGGCCCAGGATGCGAGCGGTGAGCTCGTCCCCGTCGTAAACCGTGAGGATGTCGCTGTTGGTGAGGTTCAGGCTGGAGGGAGAAGCGGGTGAGACCGCGAGGGGACTGCCGTGAGGGGGCAGTGTCGGACCGCGGACGGGCCGGGAATGGCTGGGACGGGCTGGAAAGAGTCAAGCCCAGCCCCATACCCAGAGCCGGCATCGGCGGCAGCCTCCGTCCACCCCTGCTGCAGCAGGGATGCGGCTGCCCCCGGAGCTAGTGGGGAAAACGGGGCTCCCCTTGCTTCCACAAAGAGCGGGTGATGGAGGCCCATCCCAAGGGCATCACTGATCCCAGCAGCCCTGCTTCCAGGCTGTTCCTCCCTGCAGCCCCACCACCGGCTTCCAGGTGGGTGCCGGTAGTGAGGGTGTTAGCAGCTCAACCCCAGGGATGGGCACAGGTTCCACCTTTCCCTGCTCGTGTCCTGCGCACCAGCAAGGGGAGCACCTCCGGCACCCAGCGCAGTGCTGGGCAGCACAAGAGGGGCTGGGGCAGGGACCCTGCGTCCTCCCCTTCCCATAGGTAGCACCAGGATGCTCCCAGCCCCGCAGGAATCTCCATCAGGTCAGAGGCACTCTGGGCAGCCCGGGCAGTGTGCGTGCAATACCTGAGGCCCAGGACGTGCTCGGGCTCTGCGGGACCGCTGCCCTGCACATCAGCCGTGTGATTCGGCCTTGTCTGGAGGCACCTGAGCTGATCCCCAACCCTTTTATTAAGAACGTGGCTGGAAGGCACCCAGCTAATCCCCGTGGCAAGCTGGCATTTGTAGGAAATCTCTGCTTTCTGTCAAACACGATTTCCGCGGTGACATTTATGTCTGATGACTTCAGAGCGCTCAGCCTCCAGTTCTGCTCAGCCCGAGCACCCACAGAGCAGGAGAGGTGCACAGGGAGCTCCCACTTGGGGTTTTACAGGGAGATTTTAAACTGTTGACTCTAAGCCCCTACTTGAAACATGTCCTCCCCTTGAAAACCCAGAATAGCATCGGAGGAGATTCCCTTTGCATCAGCAGCATTATCATGCCAAAGCCTCCCAGCTTGAACATCAGATCCTGTACCCCTCTGACCTCAGAATGTGCCTGCCTGTGACAGTATTCAGAAGCCATCTCAGGAGCAATTAACTACTGCAGTGGATGGTGTAACATCACTTTGAACTCAGGGAGCAACTTCGGGTGCTGCCCTGGACCTCCCCTGGGCATATCATAGGGGACTAGGAAAGCTGCAAGGGGGAGAACAGGGAAATGGTGCAGATCCCTGGGGCAAGGGCAGTGTGGATACTGGACTGGTGGAGCAGAGAGGTCCTGGGCTACTCACAGCTGGATGTCCAGGAACAGCCTCTTCTCCTCACCAACGTGGACCCTCCAGACGCAGTCCTCCCCCTCCACATAGGGCTCTGGCCAGTTTGGGGACAGGATCACGCCGGCCACAGCAGTCAGCTCCCCCCCGCAAGTGGCTGCATGATCGAGAGGCAGGCAGGGCTCAGCAGGGTCCAGGGGATGCTTGTACCAGCAGCCAGCATCACCCTGCGGTGCTGGCACTGACCTCGGCACAGCGGCTCCGTGTCATTCCAGTACGGGTCCCGCATGTTGACGCACTCAATGACAGCAGGACCCTGCTCCAGGGAGTGCCCGGGGTCACATGTGAACTCCACCGTGGTGCCCAGGTTGTAGGTGGGGTCCGAGGTGGTGAAGTTGCCGTTCTGGATGTAGGGCTCATAGCAGTGGCCCCGCTCGAAGGCTGGAAGAGAAGATCCCCCATGAGCCATAGGGGTGTGGAGCAGGATGAGGCAGCGCTGCCTTCCCCTGCCCCTCACAGCCTCAGCTCTGGGGTTTGCTCAATGAGCCCTGGGCTCATCCGCAGATACAAACCCTTCATCCCACTATGCACGGATGGCCTTTTCCACAGTGAATTTTACAGGCAATTAGGATTAACAACAGTTTATCTGTCCTGAGCCACACGGGCTTCACCAAAACCCACTTCCACTGTGTACCAGCACCAGTAACGTGCTGCTGTGTCATCACTTGCTGTGTTTGCTGAGCTGGGACTACTGTGGGTACCAAATGAGAGCTCATCACCTTCGAAGCGTATGTTGAAAGCCGTGGCAGCTGCGGGCTCCTCGGCCAGGAAGTCGATCCTGATGGAGGAGCCATCGCTGATCACCCCCTCGAAGGGCACGCTGTCAGCACGCAGCGAGTCGTAGAGGACCGCGGACTGGTTCGTATCCCCGCTGTACACCACCATCCTGCACCGGAGGACACGGCACGTTACATGGCAGAAGCGGCCCCTCACTCCCCTCCTCGCCAGCTCCATTGCTCCCGGAGCATGGCAGTGTAAAGGATTCATGCAAACAAACGATCACCAACCAGATAAGTCTCTTTTACTGTGTCATAAACAGGGGCTTTATTCTTTCATTTACTACAAGCCATAAACCTGCTTCATTGCCTGTTACCAGACTGAATGCTAATGCTCTTTAAACACGAGGATCAGCACCAGAAGCATGTTCTTTGTGTAAAAGGTGCTGTAGCGTGGGACTCACAGCTTCTTGCACTGTGGTGCTGAGCAGTGGGTGTTTGAGGAGAGGAAAGGGGCAGTGTGACACAGCACACAGCACACTGCATCACCTGGCCGACAGCAGGATCAGACCCGCAACATCTCCTGGCACAAAGCGCCAGGCCTGGATATAGGGACTGGGGCTCTGCAGCTGCTTCTTGCAGCTCTTTCTGCCCAAGACCTGTTGTGCCTCCTGAGTGCATGAACACATAGATCATGAACCTCCCTTTCTGCACTGCGATCCTTCTCTGCCCCCTCCCTTCCATCCTCTGCTGACAGCCTCCTCCATGCTGCACCCTGAGCTTTGGTCGGTGCTGCCCCACAGCATCCCACGTCTCATCCTGCAGACCAGGCACCAGAAGGGCAGGAGGTGTGACCAGGCAGGGGCTGAGACCAGTTTGGAGCTTCCAGGTTTTGGTGTATTCAGGTCCCAGCAAAACTCCCTGCTCCTCACCACGGGCAGAGCAAAGCTCCCGCATTCCCATGGGAAACAGGCTCACCACAAACCTGGCACCGGGCATAGAGCAGCTCCGCAGCCTTACCTGTCCCTCTCTGTCAGCAGGAGCTTCTCAAAGTGGAGGTGCAGCTTCTGGCCCGGGGGCGCCCCGATGGCCCACACGCAGTACATGCTGCTCGACTGGTTCCCGTTGTAGCTGGGCGAGAGGACGCGGCCGATGGTGGCATTTTGGACCGTCCCACCGCAGGGCGCTGCCGACACAGAGCACTGCTCTCCAGGACTGCATTCAACTCACGGCACGAAGGAAACCACCCTCGTTGCCCCTGGGGGATCCCAGTTTTCCCCAGCACCGCGCCTGATGAGGCACATACCTGAGCAGATCGGCTCTGGGCTGCTCCAGTGCGGCCTCGACGCGTTGATGCACGTCAGCACCCTGGGACCCTGCAGCTCATAGCCCAGGTGGCAGTGAAAATGAGCAACTCCCCCCGAGTGCAAATCCATCACGGTGACGTCTCCGAAGTCGGGCCTCCGTGGGAAGTTGCAGCTCAGCATAAACACTGCAACGAGCACACACATTTCGGAGCTTGGGGCTGTCGCAGTCAGAGGGGGGGACAGTGACAGCCCTCGCTGCGGGTGGCGGCTGCGGAACACCGGCAAACGGCCACGCTGCTGCTTCTCAACCTGTTACTGCTTTTGCCCAGACCCAGTTTCTATTTTAGAGAGAATTTGCTTGAACTCATCTATTTTTCACAGCTCTTTAAGGAAAAAATAGACTCGCAGGCTGAGTTGTGCAGGAGGAGCTGCTGCACGGGGACAGGGATGGGGCAGGGAGGGTGTGAGGAGCTCAGCCAGCCCTGTGCTCCAGGATGTGCCTTCTGCTCTGGGCACAACATGGGCTGTTCCACCCGCCCCAGTGATGCTCTGAGCATGGGCACGCAGTGTTACAGGAGCTGTATCACTGCAGGATGAGCCCCACGGCACCGACACCCCATCCCACCCCTCCTCGCTCACCCCTGGCACTGAGGCACCCACCCTGGTAGTGGAGCTGGAAGGTCCCCACCACCTCGTCCTGAAAGGTGCGGAAGTAGACGGAGATGGTGTTGGTGGGGCTGCGGATCACCTGGCCCTCCACCAGCAGCGTCTGGTTAGCCAGGACCACAAGGGCATCGCCGTCCACGCCGCGGATGGAGAGCACCTCCCCGTCCGACAGGTTCACGCTCTTCACCTGGGTGGGAGCAGAGACCCGTGAGCTGCGGGGTGAAGGTGGGGGTCCCATCCCAGCCATGAACACGCACAGCATGGGGGTCATTGCAGACAGGAGCTGCTTGTTCAGTGGTGATGGAGCTGTCTGTGCGCAGCATGAGCCCAAAGGACCCCTATAACTGCTGACCTCTTCCCTTGGGACTGCGGGCACAGGGAGCTGGAGCTGCCCACTTGAGATGCATTTTGAAGCTGGATGCTTGACACAATCTGTGCAGCACAAGGTGACCACATCTGCTTCCCTATTGAAACTGGGGGTTTGAGCGAGCAAGGAGGGTTAGACAGGAGGAACACGAAGGGGTAGCATGAGTCAGGGTATGTGGGATCCCAGCTCCACCTGCATCTACCCTGGAAGCAGCCCTGCACCTCGAGGCGCCATTGCATTGGAGCATGGAGCAGGCTCACTGGTCCCAGCGGGGCAGGTCTGCAACCAAACCAGGGTACATTTGTATGTAGGGCTTGGTGCTCTCCGGGGATCCTCCCCAGGATCCCTCTCCACACCGGGGAGTCACAGCAAATGTGCCTAATGAGCGGTCCCAAAGGCTTTAATTATTATTTGGAAATGGCTGAAAAGTAACCTCACATTTGCATTTCACGTCCATTTAGCTTAATAAATGGGCTCCTATTTCAGCAGAAAGACGCTCATCAGATCATTTGTTTCCTTAAGTGTGTGAGGACCAGGGCTCTATATTTAGCTCACACCACAGCCTTAGCCCGTGATTGCACGTGCTCCCGATCATGTTGTGACTAGAAGGATCTGCTGCTGTTGTCACAACTGTGCCTGTCTCCAGTGCACGAGGTGGGGATGTGCCCGGCTCCAAGGGCCACCACCAGTACTTGGCATCCCCTGACCTTCTGCTGGAATAAGGGAGATTTCCACTGGAGAAACAACCCCAACCCCACTGAGCAACTCCCGGCCTGCCCCAGAGGTCCACAAGCCCTGGAAAGGCTGAGGCTGGGTCAGAGCCTGACTGGGCTCACCCCAGAGCACCCTTTTAACTCAGGAGAAACAGATTTTGCCTCATTTTGCAGCAGGATGCTGGGGCACTGCAGAGCCTCTGGTCCTCCCTGCAGGGCAGAGCAGACCTCAGTCCTCATGGATGCTGTGCAGTGCATTGCCAACACAAGCCAAGTGCATGCTGCAGACCCCAACCTGCGCCCCAGGTCCTTTCTTCTTCTCCCCCAGGTTTTGTCCTGAAAACATGCCACCCCAGCACAGTGTGCACACACTGAGCCTGGTGCAATGGCTCAGGTCTAATTATTAATAACTGGAATGAATTAAGTGTTATCAGGGATGAATGATTTGGAGCATGGTATCCAGGGATGCTAAAGCAAACGGCTCCCCCCAGCTCCCACTGGGGCAGAACTTTGCTTCCTGAGCTGGGTCTGAATCACTGCAAAGACATTTCCAGGCTGTTTCTGAAACACATTTTTCTCTGCAATCACTCAAAGACAAACCTGCTCCCCATTTGCTTCCTCTGGTGCATCACGCACTATCCAGCACTGAATTGCTCCGGGAAATTGGAAAGAGAGACATTCAGGAGAGCTCTCAAGCAGCTCAGGGCCACCAAGCTGCTCTTTCTGCCCACACCCTGCTGCTGGGAAGAGGGTTCAAGGAGCAGCTCCAGCCTGCAGAGCTCTGCAGAAGAGATGGAGCTGGTGAATGCTGCAGCATCTCCCAGCCCCTTGCAGGGCGCCGTGTGCTGAGGACATGGCTCAGCTGCACAGTCAGCCTCCTCCTCCTGCAAGCCCATGCTCAGAGGAGCCTGGAGCAGTGGTGTCGCTGCACAGCTCCAGCGCCAGGCAGGCAGGATACTCTGGGGACCGGCAGCGAGTGGCGGGTACAGGCGATGCAGTGGCCTCGAGCCAGGGACCGGCAGCGCTGCGAGAGGGACCATATGTGCGAGCCCCTGCCAGGGGCTGGGCAGGACGAGTTCCTGCTTTAGTCAAAGCCTGCACCAGTGTCAGCTCCTAAAGAGCCTGTTGGGAAGACAGGAGGGATCCTTCGCTCCGGCTGCCAGCCCTGCTCACCCACGACAGATCTCCTGAGGGAAACTCTATCTCCTGCCAAGAAGATTCAAGGGGTTTAACCATAAATACAGTTTAACAGCGCTGGCAGGGCTGTGTGGTGCATCCACCTGGTGCGGGGACACAGCTCTGGCCGCGATGCTGCCGGCAGAGAGCCCAGCAGGGACCCTGAGCACTGCACAGCACCATACAGGTACTTTTGCTGTGTTATGCCCCTTCTCCCCAGCCCTGGGTGAGGGGCTGGATGCTGCAAAGAGCTGGGATGCTGCTCAGTGCTGCGATGCTGCTGGGGGCTGGCTGCCAGCCCCTGTCCCCCCCACCGGTGGCAGCTTGGGCAGGGACACCTCCAGGTTCAGCTCCCTTGTTTGCTGGTCTTTCATGCTCTTCTTGTAGGCGTTGGGGAGCAGCTGGGTACAGGCCCTTATAGCACATCTGGTTTGTGACAGTGGGAAAAGTCCCAGAGCTTCTGCACCAGCCCCACTGGTGATGTCCAGGGTGGACTTGCATGCACACATGGACCGAGTTCCTGCACCACGCTGCCTGCCTTCCCCATCAGCACATATCCTGTGTGAACATCCCTGAGAGAGGTGATAAATCTGTTGCCGCGCTTGCCATGAATGCTATTCCTGGCTTCACTGGGACATAAATCTTGTCACTGCTGCTGCCTAAATGGTTAAAAGCTTTCTGCAGAGCTCACTGCCTGCAGCAAGGGTCAGGCACTGCTGATGCTGTCACACAGGAGGACATCAGCCCGCATCCATGGGCCTGGCAGCCTCCTGCCCTCTGCTGAATAGGGCAGGATGTAGGCATCCAGGGTGCTCAGCATCCTTCTCCAGCTCCCACAGTGCCCATCCAGGACAGGCTGCTCTGTGGGTGATGAGCAGCTCCTGGTGAGGCCATGCTCAGCCAGCACAGCCCGGCTGCTGTGATTTAATTTGTCTGGAATGCTTAGAAGCATCAGCAAAGTGAGATGCAAAGCTTGGGGGGTGGAGAGGCTAATTTTATGCTCCATTAAAATCTCAGCTTACAATGGAGTGAGGTCAGGAGCGGTGTCACCTGATGGATTATGGACTGCAGCAGAGCAGCCTGTCCTCAGCACCCTGCGGGGCTGGGGCACAAGTTACTGCTGTGGAAAGGAGCCCAGCACTGCCCAGTCCCAGGTCAGCCACTCACCAGGGCTTGATTCCACACTGCAGCCGTGCCCGCAGGTCAGCCCCTTGCATGTGCCCACCAAGGGATGGCAGGGACAAGCTCACTGGAGCTACTACTCCTTTTAATGCACATTCTTAATTACACAGATTAAAAGTTAATGGATGCAAATGGTGACATGGGGAAAGCGCAAGAAGAAGGAAGGATTGTGCACCAGAGCATGGAGACCGGGGCCTGGTTTGACGTGGAGACCATGTGAAAGGCACCCAGACCCCTGCCCTGCTCCAATCCCCACCAGGCTGTGGGATGCAGCGTTTTGGAGACCACTGTTCCTGGACCAGATGCCCAGCTCTGATGGGTCTGCACAGCACAGGTACCAGCGCAGCGGCATCCCTGGCCTGCAGCATGCCCACTGATCCATGCTTCCATCTGTGCAGCTCACAACACTGACAGACACCTTCCTGCAGAAACAGCCCTGGCTCGCTGCTGCAGCTGCACTCTTGCTGCTGTGGGGTTTGCTGCAGAATGCCTTGGCCATGTGGTCTTTATCCCACACCTGGCAGGGAGGTGGCCCTGCTTTGCTGTGGGTTGTGGCACAGTGGCCACAGCACTGCTGCTTCATACCTTCCCATGAAGGCTCTTTACAAACTGCTTGCCTTGCTTCTTGTTCAGTCAATCACATGGCACGTTAATGCTTTGATCCTAGCTGATGTTCAGGATGTACCAGTTACCACTTTATCATACTAAGAAAAACCTATTTTCCTCCTTGGGAAGGGGTGATTTTAGCCTGTGCCCATGGCCATGGTGCTGTGCATCGTGTGCTGCTGTGGAGCAGGGGCTCAGGCCATGGTGGTCCCTGCACCGACACGCTTCTCACCTGCAGCTCGACGCCGTAGCCGGTGTAGACAGTGACGTTGTAGGTGCACTCCAGGTAGCTGTGCTGAGGCAGCGGTGGGTAGTCTGTGGAGTCAATGTAGCCCTCGGGGTCGTGGAAGCTCATGCTGCAGAGGACTGGGGGGAATGTGAATCCGTGATTGCTCTGGGGAATGGGTCACCCAGCAGCTCCCTCCTGCACCTAAAACCCAGCACCCAGGTCCCTGCTCCAGCACCAATACCACCAAAGCGCAGTCCCACAAACCCAGGGAATGCCGCTGATGCCACACGCAGGGATGCTCCCCATTCACTCCCAGAACCCCTGCCCTGATCCCCATCCCCATGCAGGCAGCACAACTTACCTGGGGTGGGCTCCGTGGTGATGACGGTGGTGGTGATGATGGTGGATGTGGTGGTTTCCTGGCTCTCTTCTGCCATGTGCACCTCTGTCTCTGCGCTGTCGGTCTGGTTGCCAGCATTCCCAGTGGGAGCCATGGTGGGAGCGCTGCCGGCATCACCGATGCTGTCAGTGAGGTGCCACAGTGCTGTCGGTGGCAGGGTGGATGGGGAGATCTGCAGCACCGGGCGGCTGGTGGTGGCCCGGCCCCCCCAGGGCAGCTCGGTGGGGCTCTGCTCCATGTCCCTCACCCCGGCTGCTGCCCGCTGCTCCTGGGAGGTGGTGGGGAGCCCAGGGCGCATGGGGCTGGCGGGGGAGGCAGCCCTGGGGGACCCTGGCAGGGCAGCCTTGGGCCTCGGGTGCTTCCTCGCTGCATTTGTGTGCTTCGGAGTGGGCGGCTTTTTCTTAGCAGGGAGCGTCTGTTTCACACCAGCATCCGGGGCCGTGGTGGGTGCGGGCAGCACGTGGCTCTGCCCCAGCAGCGCCGGCTCCTCCGCTGCCGGCTCGGTGCCGTCCTCCATGGCCGGCAGCAGGTTGAGGGCAGTGGCGTGTCCCAGCTCCCTGGCTCCAGCTGAACCCGTGGCATGCCCCAGCTCCCCGGCTCCATGGGCTGTCTTCTCCATCAGCTCATCCGCAGCGGGAGGGTCTGGGCTGGCGGGGATCAGCGCTGCTCCCGAGCCGCTGTCTGCAAAATACATGGGGAAAAGTGGGATTTGGGCAATTCCAGGTATGGAATTCTAACTTGGAATCAGCCCCCGAGGAGCTGTGGCTGATTGAACCCTGCAGCTCTCGCAGACGGGCTCATTATGGGGAAGCAATAATAAGCCTGCACCAATTCCCTGGAAGCTGGGTTTCTGCTGGAGCTCGGTGGCCTCATCTCACTGCTTCAGAGCTGCTCTGTGATCTCTTTATCCAGAGGTCACTTGTTCGGGGAGGTTCACTCACTCCTGCTGAGTTTGTTGCTGTGGCTCGGTCTCTATGAAAAGCCTTTATTTCTGCATGTACCATCAGCAGATACGGCCATTTCAAAGCACCAGCTCAGGCCATGGCTCTGGCCTGTTGCCTGGCGGGGAGCAGTCACGGATTAACCAGCTTCCTCCTGCCTCCCGCAGCAAAGCACCTCCCGCTTCGGCAAAGCCTCTCCTTAGGCTGCCGCTAACCTTTTGTGCCAGGCAAAGCAAGGCGTGGGGAAGAAAGAGCAATCAAAGGCGCCGCCGCCGCCTCGCTGGGAGCTCAATTGCATGAAACGCAGATTTATTCCCCACCAGTGGGTCTGGTTGGGCTGCGGTCGCGGTGTAAAATAAACTGTGAGCAGGGCTGCGGCTGCAGGGAGCTCCAAGAGGCTCCGAGTCAACGTTTTCCATGGAAACAGCAGTTGCCAGGGAAGGAGCTTAATGCGCGGCAATTAAAGACCGTAATTCCAGCCCCCTCAGCTCCACAGTGAGGGTTTGGAGCCCCCAGATTGCAGGTCTATGCCCCCGGTGAGGGTGGGAGCCTGGATGGGCATGGGGGGTGTCACAGAATCATAGATAATACAGTCCCAGCCTGGTTTGGGTTGAAGGGACCTTAAAGCTCATCCAGTTCTGACCCCTGCCACGGCCAGGGACACCTTCCACTGGAGCAGCTTGCTCCAAGCCCCTGTGTCCAACCTGGCCTTGAGCTACAGATACTGTAAACAAGGGCACAACACTTGAGTGAAATTTAACTTGATTGTTTTGCATTTCAGATTCTGGAGCAGAACGGAAAGGGAGAACCGAGCTTCTGGATGGAAAACCTGAAACATGGGGACCCTGCTGTGAGTACAGCTCTCCGCTGTCCCACCACCATTCACACCACCCTCTGATTTTCGTGCCTTTCTACTTGTGCTGCCTTAACTCTGCCTAAGTGCTGATCCTGCAACCCTGGGGTGCTGCTTCTTGCAGAGCTGTGCTCTCACTGGACCTGGTTTGCATGCACAGCACTCAGCTCTGCATCATCTGGATGTGCTGCATCAGGCGCATCACAGGACCCAGGCTCAAGCACCATAAGGTGACAGTGCTCAGCCAGGGACCCTGGCACTGTCACCCCACATGTGCCAGGGAGAAGAAGGACCCATAGTGGCCCTTGAATGTCCATGGGGTCCCTGTCCTTTGTAGCCAAGCAGTTATTCTTGCTGCAGTTGTCCTGGGGAGCCCTTGCACAGCTGCTGTTGGGACACCAGGCCTGTTCTGCCTCAAGGCACCGTGTCCTGCTGCCAGCCACAGACCCACAGGAGAGCCCATCCCGGATACCGAGCGCTTCCGGGCCTCTCCCAGCATGTTTCCCATGACTTAAAACATCAATTCTTTAATTAGCCTTGGTTCGGTAAATTCATTAACCGATTCCCTCAGCACATTAGGAGGTGTTTCACACACATCGTCTGCAGCCACTGACTTGTGCTGGCTCTGAATAATCTCCCCCGGCTCCCTGGGGAGGTTGGTGCCTCTGTGTCCTCACAGAGGCTGCCGGTGGGGCAGCCCAGCAGCTCCTGCCCCTTCCACTCATGTCTGAGTGTGTTTTCATCCCTCTTCATGCTGCTCCTGGGCTAAGCCTGGCCTCCATGGGCATCCTGCTGGGGGATGATGGGGGGAATCGGTCCCCAGGGCAGTGCCAGCATCAGCTCTCCATCCTTGAGAGCAGGGTTCTTTTGTGCTTTAGGCTTCCTTTCCCAGCCTGAGCCTGGAATGGGCTCCGCCACTGCTGCTGGTCTCCTCCAAATCACTGGTTTTGGTGCTCTGAAGCAAAATGGTTTCTCCATATGGGAGAAGATGGGGCTGTCAGACAAGGAGGAGGTGGCACAGCCCCAGGAGGTGAGGGGAGGGTGGGACACGGTGGGACACAGGCTCACAGTGGGACAGGCAGGAACCAGAGTCCCTAAAGCCTATGTGTTACCAGGAACAAGGAACAGCATCCCCAGGTTATTTCTCATGTGAACTCTAATTCTTAATGGATGTTGCTGTTAAACCATATTTTATGCTTTCAGAAAGTTGACTAATTTCTTATTAGATCCTTTGCCAGGATGCATTTAAATGATTCTGTCCTTAACAAAGCATGAAATAAAACACTCTGTATAGCGACTCTCTAATGAGGTGCTTAACATGCTTTAGTTTGTAAAGGGCAAATGTGTATTTCAGTGAAGCTTAGAACAGCATAGCCAGGCTGGAGCAGGGTGGTAGAGGCGGGGGGGGGGGGGGGCGGCCTGGCATCGGGGATTAATAAGGGCATATTCCACATTACCAGAAAGAGGAGTGATCAATGATCCGCACTCCAGATTGCATCGCCACCCCCGAGCCAGGGCTGAGCTCCAGCGTGTCCCCGTGGCAGGTGCTGCAGCCCTGCTGCTGCATCCGGGTGCTGCCATCCCTGGCGCCACGCTGTGTACCTCCATGCTGCCTCATGGGCCCCTCCACGAGCATGCAGAGCCCATGCTGGGGCTGTCACTGACTGCAAAGGTGGATTCCCCTGCCCATGGCATCCCCAGGGTGAGCAGGGCTTTAGGAAAGCAAAGAGCAGGGGAAGCAGAACCAAGTATCCTCATCCTTAAAGAAGGTTCCGTAATGGTATTAGGATAAGGGTGGGCTTCGGTAAGATGCTTTCCCTACTGATATGAATGCAAACAGCACCTCTAAGGACTGTGGATCACGTCTGACCTTGCTCTAATCTGCTAAACCAGCTCTGGAGAAAGTGAATGCTACCAAGATGTACAAGGGGGTTATCTCGTATCATGATCAGGAGCACTCTGCAGGCAGCTCGGGGCTGGAAAGGCTTCTCTAAACCCATGAAAGCCTCCCCAGCTCCTGAGCACAGCACTGGGCACTGAGCTCTGCACACCAGCATTAGCATGAGTGGCTGCTCCTTCAGGATGGGACAGAAACGTCCGGGATAGTGTGGAGCACAAGTGACCTTAATATGAAATGACAGCTCCTCTTCAGGTCTATTCTGGGATCTGCCTGGATACCGGTGTGTAAACAGCGCGGAAGGAAGCTCAGCTCGGGGAGGACATCTCCAACCAGCTCTCACTCCCCCACGCTTTATACTTAGTGCCATCGGAAGCGCTTGCTCCTCTGCAGGGTGCGGGTGGGAGAGAGCGGCTGTTCCCAGGCTCCCAGCGGGAACACAGCCCCGATCCACAGGGACAGGGTGATGGCAGGGGCTGGAGGGACAGCGGGGCAGGTGCAGCACTGACCAGGGCACCAGCCACCTTGCAGCACCGTCAGCTGCTCATGGAGGGCCCCTGGCACCGAAAGCATCCTTAAAGAACCAGATGTGAATACAAATGACACTTTGGAACTTGTGATCAGAGTGAGAAAAACTAACCGGCTCACCAGTCCATGCAACCCTCCTGCCCTCACAAAGAACAACTTATTCTTCTGACAATACTTTTTCAGGTGCAAACAGCCTTTTTTCTGCCATCTAGGACAGTTTTCTCTTGCTCTTTGGCACAATTTTGTTTTCCTGCTATTCAGAATTAAATCTGAGTAAATTCTGATCACCAAATCTGTTTATTTCCCGTGATCTGTGAGCACACAGAGACAGATTTCAGGCTGTGTCCTGGAATTTGCCATGAACAGCCCCAGAGCACAAGTCCCCCATCCCTTCCCTGGACCACGCTGCACAGACACATCACTTCCACGAGAGGCTCAGCCCTGGGCCCCGTGGTGCAGGGATCCACCTGCCAATGATTTCCCAATCCCCAAATCTCCACCCCTATGAGAAGTGGTCCCTGGGACACCCCCTTCCCATGTGGGGAGACAGGACTTCATCCCAGCAACTTGTGCCGCTCCAGAGGTGCGAAGGCTGGAGAGGGCCGGGCAAATCTAATTGCTGCCAGTTTCGCAGCCAGAGGGGCTTAGAGGAATTAGGGAACTGCAAATGCTTGATAAAAGGATGATGAAATAATCATAACGTGCTCATTTTGCTGCTGTGCTCCTGAAAGAGCTAAACCGTGAGAAGCTGTATCACTGGGTTCCCATTACTAACAGTGATGCTATCGCTGCTGCGCACGTTCCCAGCTGCCCGAGGACGGCGGCTCGGTTGCTCGAGCTCAGTAGTTACTGTCCGGAAGGTTTTAGTGATCTGATTATAGCAGAAACCCTGAGAAGCTTATAGAGATGCTATTAATGGTGGTGTTCAGCCCCTGTGCTCTGCTGGGTGAAGGGCTTAGGTAGATTGAAGCTGTGCTGGGACTGGTTAATCCTGCCCAGAGCTGCTTCTGCCACAGACATCTCGCCTGAACCCTCACTGTGAGCTGGGACTGATCCCGACCCCCCTAGCACCACAGCCTCTGCACCCCAAAACCCTTGCTATAAGGAACAAGTCCCCTTTAAGGGGCTATGGGAGCAGCTGGCCCCACTCTGCAATAAAGCCAGGCCCAGGTATATAAGCTTGGCTTGTGCATAGGGTTTCCCATGGACAAGGTTATGGCTTAGTCTGCTCTGCAGGAGCTGGGAGGCTTTCCCAAAGTCAGGGGATGCTGCTGAGGATCTGTGCTATGTGCTAGACCCTGTGCCTGCCTGGGCACTGCCATCGGGATGTACTGGCAGCAGAGATGCACTGCAGTGCCTGGACACAGCGATGGCCCTGAGGACTACAAGCCCTTATCCAGCTGTGAGGTCAGGAGGGGGTGTATGGGGTGGGTGGCTGGGAATGGCACATGGTGGATGCCTTGGTATGGAAGCCCCTGCTCAGGGGTGCTTTCTGCAGGCAGAGCCACCCCTGCAAGCCAGCTGGGGACAGGCAGCAGGCTTTCCTTTAGAAGAATGCTGCCTTGATTCATTTGCAAGGTATAGCTCCATTTTTTACTGCATTCCCTGCATTGAGCGAAGCCCTGGGAAGGTTGAGATGGATGGCACAGCAGGGAGTGAGGAGAGCAATGAACCCCAACAGATGGTCCATCTCTGCCTTGTGTCATCCTCATTGGCAGGTGAAATGGGGGCAATCAATGGCCATAATGAGCACAACTGTCTCTGTGTGCTGCCGGTGCTGTGAGAGAAGTGCTTGGAGCAGAGGCTCCATCCATTCCTGGGCTTGGGTGAGTGAAATGCTGAGTCTGGACAGCAATGGCAATGGGATGGATCTGGATGAGCCTGAAGGAGCTGGTCTCGTCTACCCCCTGCACCAGGGCTCTGCACATTGCAGCCACCCACCAAAGCCATTGCGGCAGCTGCACCAATTCTGCTGCTAAGGATGGAGCCCAGCAGCCTCTGCTGCAGCCCAGGCTGTTGGGATGCTGCAGCCACTTCAATTAGGCCAATTCTGTCTTCCCAAAGGTAGAGGCTTCTTTCCTTATCTCCTGGAAGCCTGTGGCACAAGCAGGGTGATGATCTCCAGCCTGTGATGGATGAAGGTGGAACCTCAGAACTACCAGTTCCCACCAGGGTGATGAAGGAGGGTTGGCCACTGGTGCCATTTACCACAATGAGAGAGACTGGTGCCCATCAGCAGCAGTGCCTGGTCAGGAGAGCTGCAGGTAGGGGCACGCAATGCTCCTGCTCTCCATCCACCCTCTGCTCAAGGCGGCAGCTCAGGGAGGTGCAACCTGCTAATGTTAAAGCCAAGGCTTCCTCCTGTGAGTTCGTACAGGGCTGATCCTGATCTTGGATAAAAGAGGGGTGTTGAGGCTGGTTTCTGATGCACTCCTGTGTTGGTGGAGGGCTGCAGGGTGGGAAGGGGCAGCAGCTCTGTCCTGTGTGGATCTCCATCACAAACCACGCAGATTGCACCATCAGGGAGGAAAATACAGAGGGTTTGGGGTAAAACAAGGATGGGGAAGGAAACAGGTTGGGTGCGTCAAAACACGCGCGTGATGGATTGGAAATGCTTTGGGTTGGTTTCAGGTTTTAAATAATTCCTGCCTTAAACCCTGAAGTGCAGCGAAACCTGAATCAAAACAGTTTTCCATTTCCAAATGTCAAAACAGACCGGTGCAGCCTCGACGGCTGCCTGGCTGCAAACAGGGGGTTGGAAACCTGCTCTTCCCTGTGGATACACTCTCAGCAGATCAAGCTTTTCCAATGGTAAAAGGAAGTTTTTCTTCGCAGCTCAGCCAATGGGCCCACAGAATAGCAGCAATCCGGTCATCAGTGAGTCACCCACGTGGGAGCGCAGATAAGCGCAGCCGGAGCAGTATCTGCCCATTGCATTGCGTGCCTCTGAGCTGCTCTCCTTTGTGCCACCAGCCCTGGAGCGGGAAGGCTTGTGGAGGGTTTTGTGCAAACGTTCTTATTGTAGTTGCAGAGAATAGGAGATAATTCTATGGTTTGGTGCAAGGGCTGCAAGAGCAGTGCAGGTCCTGCTGGGGACAGGGGCTGACAGCCTGGGGCTGAAGGGAGCCCCAAGATTCCAGTGCTTGGCCCTGCTCACTGGAAAGGTGTGGATATCTCATCTTCAAGGGCAGTATGTGTCCTGCAGTGATTCTGGGGCTTATGCAAAGCAGGCAGATCTTAATACACATTGGGGTATGTAGGGGGCTGCAGAGGATGGAGCTGGGCAGCCCTTCCTCACCTCAGCTGGACCAAAATGTGATTAATAGGCAGATAATGCAGAAGAAGGGAGATGCTCAGGCTTTGCTTAGGAGGAAAGTGCAGCAGAGGTCACGGAGCTTGCAGGACCTCCCTGCCTCCTGTTCCTGGTACCTGGACATCCCTTCTATGCAGCCCTGAGCACTGCATCTTCAGCGTGGTTGCAATTGGCACCTCTCCTATGGTTCCACCCTGCCCTGTGCTAAGGCTCGGGACCCAGCTGGGTGCTGAGACTGCCAGGGCAGGATGGGGTCAGGGGCTTTGCCTTCCCTTTTGTGCATCTCATAATGCCACAGAGACTCCTATGGCTCAGGGGAGCTTCTGAACTGCTTTAAAATGCTGTTAAATTGGCTGTGTGCAGGGGTTTATTTATGCTCCCAGGACTGTGGTCTGAATATTTCATTTTAAAATCTACATCTTGTGTCACTAGCACTGCTCAAATAAAGTTGCCATGGAAACCCCTCATTTATGGGCATGGATGCTGGCAGTGGTGCCCGGCCTGAGAAGCTGTGCCCAGCGAGGACCAGGCTCTCCTCCTGGCCACCACTCCAGTGCTTGCAAACAGGGGCAATACTCATAGAATCCCAGACTGGTTTGGGATGGAAGGGACCTTAAAGCTCATCCAGTTCCAGGATGACATCCACCTATCAGGGATGGGGCAGCCACAGCTTCTCTGGGCACCCTGTGCCAGTGCGTCAGCACCCTCCCAGGGAAGAGCTTCTGCCTAAGAGCTCATCTCAGTCTCCCCTCTGGCAGGTTAAAGCCTTTCGCCTTGGCCTGTCCCTACAGGGCCTTGTCCAAAGCCCCTCTCCAGGTTTCTTGTAGCTCCTTTAGGCACTGGAGCTGCTCTAAGGTCTCCCCAGAGCACAGCAGAGGGGCAGGATCCCCTCCCTGAGCTGCTGCTCATGCTCTGGGGGTGCAGCACAGCACACAGTAAGTGCTCACTGATGGGTCATGGGAGCTTCATGTCAACAATATTCTGGCAAGTCAAAGCTCTTCTCAAAACCCCTTTTAGTGGCGCATCCATTTCGCCTGTGCCTGACTCCTCACTCGGGAGCAAGGACACTGCCAGGAATACGGGAATTAAACTTGCAAACCTCTCCCCCCCGTGCTCCAGAGAAGCTCATAACTGCTCTGACGATCCGCAGCGGCCTGACACATGCCTGGAAATTACACACTTCTCTGAGCTCCGAGGAAAATGGATTTTCCTCCGCAGTGCTGCCTCGTGGAGCTGGAATCAATGAGGCTTGGGCTCTCGGGCATTTGTTCTGGCCACACCAGCTACATGTGGGCACCCACAGTCTTGGGGGGTTGTAGTGATGCTCTGGGAGCAGGACCCTGTGTCCCCATGTGCCCTGAGCACCAGCACCCTGGCAGCTGTCCCACCTCAACACAGAGCAGTGCTGCAGGGCTCCTTGTCCCCATATCCCCGGGGATGAACCCAAAGGGATGCAAGCAGCAGCTAACAAGCAAGACGAATTAAAGAGGTTCATCCAATTATGGAGGAATCAAGAGATTCAGCATGTGGAAGTGCTAGGACCTGTTGTGTGCTGCCTCATCCCATTGCTGCTGCCTCCCCAGCTGATGGGGTGATTAATTACACTGGTATCTCCACAGGGATACCAGGGTTGGTGGGGACCACAGAGCAGGGGAGTAAAGCCATTAGAGAGAGGGGTGCTTTGAAGCAGGTGGGGATTTGAGTTCACTGTAGCTTTTAACAATATCTAATATAAGAAAAACATGGTCTGTGCCTTGTCATGGGCAGATGGACCTGTCTGAAGCGAATTAATGGGGTGGCTTTGAGAAGTAATTCAGTTTTTGGAAAGCTGAGCCTTGCAGAGGTGCCCATAGAAAGTTTCCTGTGGAGTTTTCCAGTCTTCCTGGTAACTCCCTGATGCCAAACCTCTGATGCATCCCCAATCCAGTTCCAGCAAGCACCAAACATGGACAGCCCGGGGCAGGGGAGACCTGCTATCCTCCTTCTCCATCCCAGCCGCTGCTGCCATGTCCCTGCTCTGAAGGGGTTCGTCACAAGGAAGGAGGAGGGAAGGCAAATGGATCCTGTGGCTCTCCTGGGCTCCATGGCTGGGATGCTTCTTCCTCAGGGTCCCCCCCCCGGCAAGAGGAAATGGAGTATTTTGGCAGCTTTTCAGGGTACAAATTGCACAGGGGGAAGAGAAGCTCCATCTTTCTCAACCAATCATCCAGCCTAGTCGTCTATATCAGGGTATAAAATGAAATGGGTTCCTAAAAAGGGAGTATATTTAGCTGCAAAAAGCCCATTCCAGGCAGCTATCTGAGACTAAGATAATTAATCTCCCATCACTGTTAAGATGCAGCAGAGCAGATCTTGAGGAGAAAGTGCTGCAGTTAACTCCTTGGGAGCAGGTCAGCTCTGTGGAATGCAGCTTGTGCTCTGCTCTGTGCCACCACGCCACAGAGCTCCTACCAGCTCCTGTCCGGGCTGGAGTGATGGAGGGGATGCAAGAGCCTGGCAGGGATACAGGAGCCCTGGAAGGGAACATCCACTGGATTCAGCTGAAACACCCTGTATCTGGGGACAGCTGGGAAACAATTACAAGCTACACAGCCATAGAACATCTGGCCAGACAAAGTTTAGTTTACTTATAATAGATGACTATCTCTCTGGCTATAAATCATTCATGCTCTCACTTCCAGGCAGTCACATCTATGGACTATCTGACTATTCAAAACCTCCCCCTGTGTTCTACCTGTCTGAAGTGTATTCATGCTTTAGTTTGATTTCCACCCCAGAACTGGAAATAGGAGATGACAAAGTGGCATTAGAGATCCAGGTGACCAGAACAGCCCCGTGCTTGTGCTGCAGCATCACTGCCCTGCCCGAGCTCATGGCACAGCTCCTGCATTGACTGCGAGGCCTGGATTAGAGCTGAGCTGCCTTGTGCTGAATCTGCTTGGCAGTGCTTTGTGTTTCCTTCACAAGACGTAACAGGAATCACAGCGTGGCTCTGGTCCAGGCTCCTGAGAGAGGAGCAGGTACCAGCAGCCTCCTCGGGGTCTGCTCGCTGCCTGTGGCCTTGCCCTTCCCCTGGGTTCTACCAGGGGTACCCCAAAAGCACAGTTTGGCTTTATTTGGAGTACTCCAAAAGATGCCCTGGGGCATTCCAGGGTGGATTTGAAGTCCACCAGGTCCTGGCTGCCTTCCCTGGGGTGCAGAGGTGCCTCGGAGCACCCAATGAGGATGAACACTGGCACCATGGTACATGGGTTTACTGCTCTCCTTCTGAATGAACTGAGCTTTTCCCACCACGGGATGCATCACCCAGTGATCACACCATGCATGGGGACAGGTGGCAGACATGGAGATGCTCAGGGCAAGGGAAGCAGGACAGGGCTTGGGATTCCTTGTACCCCAAGCTGCCCCTTCATCCCTGCACTCCCAGCATGGCCTGTTTCAACTTCCCCAGGGACACAGTGGGGCCCCAGCTCTGCTGCTCCATGGGTCTGTCAGCTCAGGCAGGGGGATGTCCCACTGGTGGCTGCAGCATCCCCAAGCAATGCTTCCTCTGCAATTTGTGCCCTGGTGCTGCCTGCGCCGTGCAGTGCCCTTGAACAGACCCCTGTGGAACAAACCCCTCTGGAATTATGTAGCTCCGGCGCCTAATGATTCCTGACAGATTGCACACAGCCGCGCTGCCAGCAATCAGGGAGGCAGGGATAGTGCTGGGTTACTGATGTTTGTGGTTATTGCAGTTATTGGACTCCATTGATTACGGGGACACTGTGCCACGGAGGCTGGGAATAACGAGGGCAAAGCCCAGCGCTCCCGGTTCCCACACCGGCTGCCGGCACGGAACAACCCGGCTCAACACCGCGCAACAGTACTCGCTCTGCTCATTAACACAGTGTGACCACCCAGAGCACGGCAATGCGATGTGATGCAGTTTGTCAGCCCCTCACCTCCTCCTCTGCTTCGTGTTTTCCCTCTACAGAAAGGAATCAACTGCACTGGAGCTGCCGGATCCTCATTATGTCAAAATGATTTGGGATTTGGCAGTGCAGCAGCTCCCTGTGTCCCACTGCCCAGCTCTGTGCCATGGGATGCACCAGCATCATTCCTGAAATGGTCCCATTTGCGGCCAGGATTCGGCTGAAGAAATATGAAATTCAGTTTTTAATTCTTTTTGTTCTATCCCAGACTGGTTTGGGCTGAAGGGACCTTAAAGCTCCCCCAGCTCCATCCCCTGCCACGGGCAGGGACACCTTAGAATCATAGAATCATAGAATGGTTAGGGTTGGAAAGGACCTTAAGATCATCCAGTTCCAACCCCCCTGCCGTGGGCAGGGACACCTCCCACTAAACCATGCCACCCAACGCTCTGTCCAACCTGGCCTTCCACTAGAGCAGCTTGCTCCAAGCCCCTGTGTCCATCCCGGCCTTGAACACTGCCAGGGATGGGGCAGCCACAGCTTCTCTGGGCACCCTGTGCCAGCGCCTCAGCACCCTCACAGGGAAGAGCTTCTGCCCAGGAGCTCATCTCAGTCTCCCCTCTGGCAGGTTAAAGCCGTTCCCCTGTCCTGTCCCTACATCCCTTGTCCAAAGCCCCTCTCCAGGTTTCCTGCAGCCCCTTTAGGCACTGGAGCTGCTCTAAGGTCTCCCCTTCAGGAGCCTTCTCTTCTCCAGGCTGCCCCAGCCCAGCTCTCTCAGCCTGGCTCCAGAGCAGAGCTGCTCCAGCCCTCGCAGCATCCCCGTGGCCTCCTCTGGGCTTTTTCCAACAGCTCCACGTTCCTCTTGTGCTGTTGCCCCAGAGCTGGACCCGGTTTTAACTTTTCCTCACTAAAACCAGAGTCAGTCTCTGTTGGCAGAGCAGCAGCTCGGGGCTGGCACAGGCTTTGCCACCCTGCCCTGGTCTCCCAGCACACCCTGGCTCCATCCCTGCTGGGCTGCTGCTCCTCAGTCCTCACCTTGCTTTCAGTGGGGCTGGTTCTGTGTAATTAATTGCCAGCTCTATTGGTGATTCGTGTTTTGAAGATGTCCTGGCAGAGCTAATTCCATTTCTGCACTGTGCCGTGCCGGGTGATGATAACCCATGGGCAGCCTAAGGACGAGCTGCTGCTCTTCATTTTAATTAATACAGATAGCAAATATGTTTTCATTAGCCATCAGGGTGGCAGGAGAGAAGCAGGGTCCTGCATGGGGAGCAGCAGCAGCACAGCCCCCAGCCCTGCGTGATCCCCTCCTGGCTCCAGCCATCTCCTCATCCCTCCATGTGTACCCATACAGCACCGGCTGGGCAGGCACAGGGTTCCCAACTAGCCCAGGATTGGTGCCATGACCCATCAGACCCTGACAAAAGCCAGTTTAGCCATGCTGTTCCATGGCAGCAGTGCCATAGCTCTCTGCAGGGCTCCCCAGCAGTGCCTCTCAAGGGTCCCTCCTCCCTCCAGCACAGGAGGACACACAATTACAAGGCACATTTGTAATTCCTGGGATTTAGAACAATTAAGCTGCTCCCTGGTAGTTCTGACGAAAGCAGCCCCTTGTTTCCCAAGGAAGTAACAGCCTTCCTTGACCTCCGCTCCATTATTCCATTTGACTGATCTTTAATTACATCAGAAAGGATAATGATAGTCTTTGTGAGGGTGCAAGTACGTCGGGAACAAAGATGACAAACTCTTTGCTGAGTGCACACAAGGGCTGCTCAGGCAGCAATGGTGGGGATGAGGTGTGGGGTGCCTGGTCCTCTGCTCCCAGTGCCACTGCCTGTGCCCAGCAAACCCCTAAATTCCCTCAAAAGAGAGAAGCAGGAGGCTAAAAGTATGTTGTAAACATGCAAAGAAGTTCAGGTTGGGAAATTTAAAGCCCTGACAGAGCTGAATCCCAGCCTGGTTTGTGTTGGAAGGGGCCTTAAAGCTCGTCCTGTTCCAACCCCCTGCCACAGGCAGGGACACCTTCTACTAGAGCAGCTTGCTCCAAGCCCCATCCAACTTGGCCTGGAACACTGCCAGGGATGGGGCATATGTAACTGATTGCCTGTTCTGGTCATTAATCACAGCTGCATTGAGTTGAACGAGAAAGCTCTTAAATGCCAGTCTTGAGGCTTGTTTCCAGTGTGAGCCCTGTTTCAGGGTGCTCTGTTGGGATGCAGGGTGCTGGTGATGTGATGCTGAGCAGTGGTCTCTGCAGAAGAGCTTTGATATTTGCATTGGTGTGTGGCAAGGAGGCTTTATGAGAAGTTCCTGGCGTATCCTTGTAAACACGTGTGTTGCTGGTGCCTGTGCCTGTTTCCTGGTGGTGTTGTTTTTGACACAAGCTGCTGACTGGGAGATGTGGTGGCAAAGCACTTGATTCTGTTCTTCCCAGCAGGTAAGGAACTGGCAAATCATAGAACCATGTGTCATTCAGCTCCGAGAGACTCTGCTTTCTGCTGCTGCTATTGTTTAAGCTCCTACAGGGTCACTGTAACTTTTAATGCAGCTTTGAGAGCAGTGTAGGATGATTAAAATAGGCACATCTGAGGAATAAATCTGCTCATGAGGACTGCCTCCTTCACATGCAGGGAAGGACCAGCCACTGCCAAAGGGGACCTGGGCTGTCCCTGCATGGGGATGGTCCTGCTCCAAGCTGGTCCCTTTTTGCTTGGGAGAAATGCAACAGCACAGAAGCATCAGAGCAGGGAGAGCAGCAGCAGGTTCAAGATGAACTTGTAGCTTGCATTTTCTGTCTGGGAACGCTCTGGTGTGGAGCTGGGAATGGTGTTGGGAAGGAAATTCTCAGATCCGAATGCCTTCTTCAGAGCTGACTCCAACTCTGGCTTCATTGTCCTGACTTTCATAGAATCCTGGAATGGTTTGGGTTGAAGGGACCTTAAAGCTCCTCCAGCTCCAACCCTTGCCACTGGCAGGGACACCTTCCACTAGAGCACGTTGCTCCAAGCCCCTGTGTCCAACCTGACTTTCATCAGGCTGTTGCTTTGCTGTTCCTTCAGGCTTCTTGTTTTGATCAAAGATGCAGTGCTGTATTATTTAAGAGGCCCGTTTGATGCATATGGAGTAGAAATGTGAAAAATCACAGGCTTTGCCCCTGGAATCCCGCTTGGATCATCTGAGCCACTCAAGGAGATGTTATTTGCTGTGACTCAATTCCATTTGTGCGGTCGGGTGACAACGTTCCCAGGAGCAGTACAGAGTCACGATCACCCTGTGCTGCATCCCACTGGCAGAGCCAGGCATGTCCCACCATGGAGCATCTCCCCATTGTGCTTCACCACCAGCTGCTCTCCAGCAGCCAAGCACCACTCTCTGCCCACCACCCTGTACGTGTCTCTGTATATGCAAGAGCAGCAAAAGCTGTAGAAGATGGGGGGCAGATACTGATGTCCAGCAGCACATTCAGGCTGCGTCAGATGCATCCCAGCAAGGAGATGTGGTTGCTTCCATATGGGATGCAGTTGTAGCAGTGCTGGAGAGCAAGTTGCTGGCTTACTGGTGGTGCCTCCTGCCTTTCCCTGCAGACTCCAGGTAAGCCCCAGCAACAGGAATGGAAAAAGTTTTTGGATTTAGATGTTGTGAAGACATTCTGCAATGGAAAAACTGGGAAGATGTGGGGAACAGGCTGATCCTCCTGGGCCACATCAGGCTGCAGCTGCAAGGGCTCTGCTTCTGCTGCACCCTTCCCTCCATACCTTTCATAATGAATTCCAAGAAAGCCTCAATGCATTCCAAAATGGGAGTGCTGCCTGTGTCCTTCACAGTCATCTACACAACAAAGACAGCCATTTCACTGCTGGCAGGCATGGGCTCCTCTGTGTACTGGAAACAAAAGCTGAAAAGAAGCCTTTATATTTTTTTGATTAGATAGCTTGAGAAGTTTGCTTTTACTTGAAATTGCCTCACTGGTTTCATGGTATCAGCTCCAGCGCCCTGATGGGAGAGCAGCCCCCGCTCCTCATCCTGGTGCTGGCTGCAGCATCCTGTGCTGCTCTGAATAGTCCAGAAGAAGAGGAGCCTTTGTGCCTCCAGGATGCTGCACTGGGCTTGGAGACAAACCCTGTGCTCTCCCCTTATGCAAGGAGCAGCAGCACTGCACAGCAAATGCCAGAACGCACAGCTCCCCTGAAGACCGTGGGTACCAGGAGCATCCCATCAGCCTGAGGCATTGACTATGGGTACCAGCAGCATCCCACTGGCCCAAGGCATGGACCGGTGGGTACCAGCAGCATCCCACCAGCCTGAGGCATGGAGTGTGGGTCACGCTGGCTTGGGTGCTGCTCCCATCAGTGCAAGTGTGGGCAGAGAAACTACATTTAATTATTTAACTTTAAGGGATGACTAAGGGAGAGATTATCCGGGAAGCTTTCTTTTGGGGGAATTCTGGCACAAAGACAAATTGAAACATTTCAATGCAGGCTGGGGACTGAGTCCTCGCTAAAAATAAAGCAGGAGGCAGCAGCACCTTCCCAATGACATTAGCTTCATTCATCTCCCTGAGGATGCTGCCGCCGTTCCACTGGCAGCCTACAAAGGCATTAGAAGTTACATTTTCCTTTGCTATTTCTCAACTATATTTATGCTGGGAGGTGTTTGTGGAGGTACATTGTGTGCCTTAGGCAGAGGATTAATTCCGAACTGTCACCTCCCCTCTTGATGGGTTTGTAAATTCTGCTCTGTTGATTTGTACTCTCAGTAAATTGATAAAATCCTCTTTCCCAAACCTAAGACACCATTTGGAGCTCACCGGGTTTTAGACCTCATTGCCTCATGCATTTATGTAAATACAGTGTCCAGCAGTGATTTAAAAACGTATGCACAAATAACCTGGATGGATGATAAGGGGTGAAGGGAACCGAGGTGCCTGATGGGGCTGTGGGCTCTGGAAAGCAGATTTTCCATGTCTTGCAGTGCTGGGGCCTGGGGGTCTTTGCAGGTGAGTGGCTGCTTTGGGGGCATTACCCCAGGATCTGTCCGTTCTGCACCAGAGCTGACTAACTGTGATGGTGTTGGGAGCAGTTTGATGTCCCTAAGGATGCTCTTGGGGCTGGCACATGGTGCTAACAGTGCTTGGATCGCATCTTTAATGTCATTAGCATCATCTACCTCTCTTATTTTAAATTCTTCCCTTGTCTGTACCCTGTGCAGTGGGAGAAAGGACTGTTGATGTATCCGAGGTCTGTAAGCTGCGTCTGCAGAGCTCCTTGCTTTGGCAGGGGTGCTGCTGGTGTGCTGGGAGCACTGGGAGGCTGTCAGGGCTCATGCAACAGCAGCCTTTCAGTGCAGGGACATGGGATCTCTGCAAATGGAAGTTAAGGGCTGCGAGGAACAGCTGATGTTTTACTGAAATTGCACTTAAATCATAACCAGAAGATGCAAGCTCTGTTGCTGTGTGCCACCACACAGCCCCACTGCGGGGAAGAGCTGCAGGGCTGTGGTGGAGGGAGCATCACAAGTGATGTCCTCCCGTATTGTCCCCCAGCCACCAATCTGCCCGAGATGAAGGATCTCAACCACAAAATGTTGACATGCTCCATTAATCCACCCTAAAAAGTCAGATGGAGACTCTCCCTTGAATTTTAAATATTTCCAGCCGTTCTGCCTAGCTCTGAAATCATCCCGAATTGACCAGTTTCCAGAACATTCCCTCACTCCCCCCGCATTATTCCTGTTTCATTAGGGCCTGGATGTGCTCAGACTAATTTAATATCTTCATCAGTTTATCGCTTTGATTGCAGAGCTACACTGAGACCAACAGCAACTGCCACAGCACCTCATGAGGGACTCCACCATCCTGTCTACATCCCTGCCTGAGGGGACCAGCACCAGAGCTGCTCCCACCGGTGCCTGCCTGCTCCTACCTGCTCTGCCCCAGCTCTCCACGGCAGTGCCAGGTCCCTGCAGTAGTCCCCTTGCTGATGGGCTGCAGCACATCACTGAAGCCACCAGCAGCAGCCCTGGGGACCATGTTTGCTGTCCCTTCCCTGCAGTGCACCTCCCAGCTCTGGAACGTAACACACAAGCATGGATGACAGTGAGACGGACAGACGGGCAAATCCTTTCTGCTGAGCAGATGACGCTGCTCCAGGATCAGCCCCACAGATACTCCTTCTGTCGCGCTTGAATTTTTGGATGCCTTTGCATTTGGCACCAGATTTTCCTTTCCAGACTAACGCTTTGCATTTGGAATCGCACCTCCAGAGCCGGGTTTGGTGGCCAGGCTGCTCACACATTCGCTCCCTGCTGCCAGCAGTTTGGCTTTTGGTTGCATAAAGTTTCCTTGTATCATCCCTGGCAGTGTTCAAGGCCAGGTTGGATGGAGCTTGGAGCAACCTGCTCTAGTGGAAAGTGTCCCTGCCCATGGCAGGGGCTGGAAATGGATGAGCTTCAAGGTCCCTTCCAACATAAAGCAGTCTGATCCAGTGATTCCTGCGGCAGCCATCTGTCCTGGGGTGCCAAGGCCCTTTTCCTTCCCACACCCCTTACCCAATCTGATCAGCCTGGGAGGACACCATGGAGGAAAACATGGGGTCAAACCAGGTCTACACCGTGCGCTGCCCTGCAGGCTCCGAGCCACTCAGCTGGATCCCTGTTTCTACAGATGAGTGCAAGCCCAGCAGCTTGAGCAGCGTGACGCTAACGCGGAGCAGCACGCTTCAAAGGGTTTGTTATTCCACATCCATGTCATCTAAGAAAGATGCTGAGCCAGAAATAGTGTCTTCTGGAAAGAGGAGCAGCACTCCCCGTCTGCGCCCACTGCAGCCCCCGGTGCTCAAAGTTCCGGGCAGCTCCTTGCCCATCACCTGCATCCCTGGGTTCCACGGTCCCAGGGCTGTGACACAGGCACCAGCTACAGCTGCTCAAGCATCGCCCCAGCCATAGTGCCCACAGTCATAGATCCAAGTCGAAGACAAGCAGTACTTGCATTTGTTTATCAAGCCCATCCTCGTCCATGGGGATCCACAACACCTCACTCTCAGGTATGAAAAATGAGCCTCCGTTCCTTCAGCTATTTCCTAGCTTTGCGTCTTCCACCACAGGATCTGATCAGCTCCTCCAGCTCCATGGATCTCCTCTCATTTCTGAAGTCCTTATGAATGCAGCCTGAGAGATAACTGCACTGAGTGACAAGGAGGTTGCTGCAAGTATCACAAGTTCACTTATTCCCCTTATTCATCTTCCCCATGGTGCAGTTGCTGCAGGAATCACTCTGGGCTCTGTAGGGCTGTTCCTCTCACATATCCTCACTCCTCTCCAACTGCAGTCACACAGGGGTTTTCCCCTTTTTAAACATATTGTTCCAGAGGCACCACTGCTGGGCTCAGCCTTGGCCAGCAGTGGGTATCACCAGCATCTCCAGGGCTTGCCTCATGCACCATGTTTGATACCAGAGGGTTCACCTTGGTGATGCTCTGCTGATCACCCTGGGTGCTGGGCAATTCTCAGGGTGCTAGGTGCTTGTTGGGGGTCCAGCACCCCCTGCCCATCTGGTGGTGATCCCCCTGCAGAGCTACAGGGACCCTTGCATAGAAGTAGAGGCACACCCCCTGAGCTCCCCATGCCTGGCAAGGTGAGGGCTGACAGAGACAGAGAGTGCTCAATACAGAGTTCAGCCATTCTATCCCCTGACAGGAGTGTAAATCCGTCCTGATGGACTGGAAAATTGGAAAGCCAGTGCTCACGCTGTATTTTCTATAGACATCTATCTCAACTCCCAAAAGATGCATTTAGTGGCAGGCTCCAGTTCCAGCTATGTAACTGCATGTTATGCTAATTAAAATAGAGCCTGTGTTTTGTAACAGGATTTCCTCGGAGCGTGTTTTACTGTTCAGGAACCACTTCCAAAGAGTTGACAAAAAACCACATCAAGTAAATAACTTCTGGATTGCTCACAGAAGGTTGGTCTTTTCTTCCCCCTCCAGCTCCCCCCCTCTTCCCCTCCCCAAAGCCCACTGGAACTGGCTGTGCTTGTTGCAATGGCAGAGGATGTGAAATGCACTGATTGCTGGGTGCTTGTAGTCCAGATCAAAAGCTGTGTGGCATTTAATCACACAGAGCCTATTTCACTG
This sequence comes from Ara ararauna, assembly GCA_028858755.1. Lineage (NCBI taxonomy): Eukaryota > Metazoa > Chordata > Aves > Psittaciformes > Psittacidae > Ara > Ara ararauna. Next base: position 14,779,700 of record CM054387.1, on the reverse strand, counting down.
AACAAAACTAAATGTGTTTGTACAAAATGGGATAACAAAGGGTCACAGTGCTGGGCTCTGATCCTGAATACCCACAGGAGCAGCCCTGGAAGGACATGCCACTCACAGCAGCCCTCAAATCCCCCCCAGTAATGCCCTGACATGTACCGTGCACACCGCCTCAGCTGGGACTGACTCTCTATCAAGTTCTGAACCCAGAAGAACCTTAGTGCTAGAAGGGATGGATTATAAACCAACATGTTCCACGCTTCCCTTTTTACGTGGTTTGCTTTTACAAGACCTCCGTGTGGCATTCTGTATGTCAAAGTGAGCACATTCAGCTTCATTGGTCTTCAGCCTGCCTCTCCAGCCCCAGATCCTTCCATCAGATTCCTCACTGACAGAGAAGTTAAAAATGTATAGAAGGAAACATCTGTGGCACCACAAACCATCCACTTTAAATAGCATCTTTATAGATCCATAATGGGAAAAATACAGGAGAAGCAGAGGGCTGAGAGATACTAATTCCATTTGCTTCTGTTCCAGACTTTCCCAGTTCTTTCTGCCAAGGAGGAGAGAAGGAAGAGGAGACACTCACTATGGCCTCTGATAGCTCTCCAGCAGACAAATCACCCCCGCTCTCAGCAGCCCGGCTCTGATATTATCTCAGTGCTGGCACTGACACCAGCTGCACCAGCGCTCGCTGCTCACTTGTTGCATGAACGCGGAGCTCACGCTCCCTTTTCCTTCCTGATGGTCAATATTCTCTGGAAAATCCCTCCCCCGTGGTGCTGTGCTCACCACAAAGCCAGGAGCAGCTCAGTGGCTGCTACCCCGCGGGGCAACCAGCCTGGAGGTGCCCGAACGCCATGAAGAACAGGAGGGGAGCGCTGATGATGGGGGTGCAGAGGAGTGCGATGCGATGCTCAGCAGCCCCAGGCTGCACTCCTGCAGCGCTGCTGCCCCTTCTCTGCCCGCAGCTGTCAGCCTGGCTGTGTCCTGCCCGCACAGCCCATGTTCACACGCTGCATTCACACACTGCTGACACCGCGCTCCTCACGCTGCTGCCCAGAGCCTCCTGGCACGAGTCCTCGGGAAGGGACGTGTCTCCACTGCCACCGCGCCAGTGGGTGGGTGAGAGTGGATGCTGGAGGAGAGGTTTTCGCACCTCCTCTCTGTTGAGCTACATGGCTCCACGAGTACAAAGCACCAAGAAGCCACCAGCCCAGCAACTGATGGGCTCAAGTCATGTGAAATTAGTTGCTTCTTGGAAGCACGAAGTGAAAGAGCAGGCAGATGGAGCACAACGAGCCAGCTCTGCAGGGGCTGGTCCTGCTCCCCCTCACCGTTTGAGAGCAGCAGGGTTTGCTAAGCCAGGCCTGGCTGTGACCTCCTGTAAACAGACCAACAATCCCCTCCTGGGCATGGGGAGAGCTGCGTCACCCCTCTGGCCCCAGGGCTGCGTGTGCAGGCACTTGGGATTTCACAGCAGTAATTCACTGAACCTTGCGAAGGGTCAGCTATTCATCAGCTCCCTCTGCCCAGGGAAGAGGAGTTCAGCACGCCGTGTTCTCCTACCCTGAGATTTATGACAGATCGCGCTTGCTGTAAGGGCCTCATCCTGCTCTGGATGAGCTGGGCTGTCTGCTGATGCTCCCAATGGGTGCTTGGGATCAGGGCAGCTCTCCTGCCCACAGAGGTGCTGCTGCAAGCCCGAGGAGCCCTACCCTCAGTGGGTCTGTCTGGGGTCCCTCGACACCACCACCCCCCCCACCTCCCAGCACCATGGGGACCACAGCAGCTCCCCAACAGCCTGGACAAGAGCGTTTGTGTAACACCCTGGTCTTTCTGTTTGTTCCGGTGCCAAAACAGGGTACCAGCAACTGTGCACAGAGACTTCAGACCTGATTCCTTCATATATATATGCATGTCCATACACAGGGCACAAAGCCATGCAGGTGAGAGAGAAGATGCCATAATCTGCGCCCATTTTTGGTTTGTTGCCCAGAAAGAAGGATGGATTCTGTAATACAGTCGCTGTCTTGGTTTAAGACCAAGAAGTCAAAGTCTTTTAATGCAATCTGAACATGAGGACAGAAGGCGAAGCCGGGCAGGCAGCGTGATGCAGTGCTCCCGACCGGGAGCTGCTGATCTTTGCTAAACCCACAGGACCGGCGCTGGGGGTGAGGGGGAGCCTCCCGGCCCCGCACACCGACCGCAGCGCTGGCCCCTCCGGTTCCCTCTCATCAGTCCGCGCTGTTAAGCAGCGCACCGAATGCCACCACCTCATCCCCGCAGCCTCCCCCGTGCGACAGCCCTGGCGCAGGCTCCGGCTGAAGCGATCTCTAAGCCCCACGCGAGTTTACAACGACTTTGTCAAGTCACCGGCAAGCGGGTCCCGGAGCCTATTCTTAGGTCTGTCACCACGGCAGTGGGAGAGGGAGCGGATCTGCGTGGAAACGTGAAACACGTGGAATGAACACGCAGCTCCTGGGTAAACACCACCCCACAGCCACCCCCTGCGTGCCCAGCCGGTGCGGACGGGAGCACCAGCGTTCCTCACAGCAGTGGCTGGGAACACCGGGCTGCTTTCCCGGCGGGATGGAGGCGGAGGGTCCGGCACAGCTCCGCGGGCGGACCCGGCTCCGTCCGCGCGCTGTTCCCGTTAGGACGCGGCCCCGGCAGCGGGAGCTGTCCGCCCCGGGGTGCTGAGCGCCGCTGTCCCGCCGGGCCCCGCTGCCGTTACCGGTGCTGCTGCCGGCGCCGCGCTCTCTCGCCAATGCCAGAAGTTTCATCCCGGCCCGCAGAGCAGCAGAAGCGGTCCCCGGCCGGGGGTGGCACAGCCGGTTCCTCCCGGGCCGCCTGCCCCCTTCCCGGTCAGACTCCTTCCTCCCCGGCCACCGCGGCATCTCCTCCACCCCCCCGCCGGGAGGCGCAGGGCCCCGGCAGCCGTGCTCGGGGACCCCTCGCTCCGCGCCGCATCCCCGGCCCGCTCCGCCCCGCTTACCTGGCCGCGGGGCCGCGGGGCTGCCCAGCAGCAGGGCGAGCAGGCAGAGCCCGCGGGGCCCCGGCATGGTGCGGCGGCGGCGGCGGGCGCGGCGGAGCCTCCACGCTGCTGTGAGCCGAACCGAGCCGAGCGGGGCCGGGCCGGGGGCGGGCGCTGCCGCCGGGGCCGGCGCGGGGGAGCGAGAGCGGGGGAGGGCGGAGAGGAACGGAGCGGAGCGAACGGAACGGAGAGAGTGGCGGGGGAGGGCGCCGGCGGCCGCCCCGGCCCCGCGCAGCGCCGTTCGCTCCGGCCCCGCCCGCGGCTCCCCCGGTTCCTCCCCCCCTCTCTTCGCCCCAGCCCCACAGCCCCGCTGCGCTCCCCCGGCCCCACGGCTTCCCGGAGCTTCCTCTGTCCCTCCCCCGTTTCCCCCCACTCCAGGAGCCCCCAACCTGGGTGCGCTCCCCACTGCAGACCCCTGCCAAGGCTCTAGTGTCATCTCACTGCCCCTTGTCCCCAAGCCCTCTCAGCCTCCCAAACCCCCCTCAGCATCCCAAACCCCCCTCAGCATCCCAAGCCCACCCTCATCCCCTTTTCCTCCCCTCCGGCTCCCCAAAAGCAGGCTGTGAACAGGGCAGTGGTGCTATGGGGTCTGATACAGTCCCTGTGCCCCCCGAGGCCATGGATCCACCAGCGTCTGGTCCTGCTGCTGCAGCCAGTGAAGCCAGCCTGAGGGGAGCTGCATTCTGTGAACTGCTCATGTACCATGAGCCCCACCAGAGCACACAGGTGATTGCAAGGACTTTGATAAGAACAGAAATAGAGGCTTCATTGTCTCTAAATCCCGAATCCTACCCTGGGATTTACATTAACTGTAAATCATCTCCCAGTGAGAGATGCCTGGTCCTCCCAGCCACTCCGCCTGTCAAGTCAAACAGCCAGAGCACTGTCGCAGAGCACTGCACAGTGTCAACCACCACAAGACCAAGGCCAGCCTTTCCCTCAAATAGCGAGTTTGTTGATGCTGCCATCTGAGAAGTCTCTGCTACCTTTGAGGGAGCAATTACATTGATTTGGTTACCTCAGCAACAATAATCACTTACTGGTATCACTACAAATGCCACCAAGCGGAACATATCAAGTCAAGAAACTGTCCAAACACGGGACTGATCCTGCTGTGTTTTCCCTGCCAGGTTGTGCCGAGTTCCTGCATTGATGCCGCTGCAGCCGGGGCTGAGGAGCACAGTGCAGGCTCTGCACAGCCAGGCCATTTGCATTCCCTGTGTCGCTCCTGCCTGCAGCCAGTTGGGAGCTGTTGGGCATCAGGCGAGAGAAGGACACAATAAGAAAGGGAGAGAAGGCACCGAGAGGTGCAGGGCATTACCCAGCGCTGTCACTTCACACACAAAATGGGATTTGCCGGCTCGCAGGTTTAATTTGGTCTAACAAAGCTATCTGCGGCAGAGCGAGCGCAGTCTGCTCCAGGCCCCCCTCCCCGCCTCCCTTCCTGACCCACCATTATTCAAGATTAAAGTTGTCTCTCATTTAGCAGTTTTCCTTGAGCGGTTTTGATTGTGTTCATCTGCATTGTAGTAAACTCCGCAGATAACCAGATAATAACACCAGCGCCATGGTAACAGCCAGGAGAGAGAGAACAAGTGCTGTGTTTGTAACGCAGAAATGCCCACGAAGTGGCCAAACTGGATGGTGATGGAGAGGGTTAAGCTCAAGCCTCAGCTTATCTGCCAGTACAGTCAGGCCCAGGTCCCACTGCAGCACCTCAAAAGCCAGGACATTCCACCCAGCACCACCCGGGGTTGCTGCTCCACCGAGGGCCGGTGGGGATCCTGAGGTGCTTTTCCTGACTCTCCAAAGCTCCTGGGCCTGGAGGGGCTCAGTGGCTGCTGGGGACAGCACTGCTTGGTGGGGGACTCGGACAAGCTGGGACGAGGTGGGATGCACTGCAGGATGCACTGCGGGATGCACTGCGGGATGCACTGCGGGATGCACTGAGGGATGTGCTCTCCATAGCTGGTGTGTAATAGGGTGATTTGAATAATTTTCCTCCCACAGCCAGTGCTGAGGCCTAATGGTCTGTGGAATTTTATCCCAAGAAACAACAGCAATGTCAGCAGTGGGGGAATCAGCAGCTTTGGTGCTTCCTGGGTTCCCTCCGAAACACCAGGGTTCTCCTGTCCACAGCTGGGACCCGCAACAGTGAGACCCCTCCAGCCCCTGGCTCCTCCAGCACCATGCATGGCCATGCATCACTGTATATCACTGTGCATCACCTGCATCATCACCTGCATCACTGTGCATTGTTGTGCATCATCACCATGTATCACCATGCATCATGACTGTGAATCACCGTGAATGACTGTGCATCACCATGCATCACCATGCACCATCACTGCACCATCACCATGCAGGGAGCACTGCTGGCAGGAGTAGGCAGGATGGTGGCTCTGGTCAGGCAGAGCAGGCAGCAGCAAGGCTGGAGATGTTTGTGTGGTCACAAACCTAGAGTATTCAAAGGCAACAAAGAGACATATCTCCGGAGGCCACTTTAGTGGGCATTGCTTTAATTAGCACCATGTTCAATGGCAGTTACCTCAGACCTTTGATTAACAGTGAAGAAAATCAATAAGCACACTAAAAATCCAGATAAGTTTCACAGCTAATTTTAATTTCACATTTTAATCTCGTATTAACGTCAATCTTAATTACCATAATTAAGTCAGATGTGACTTAGCAATAGAAGCTTGAAGATAAGATGGTACAAGAAAGGCAGAGCCTTGTGAGCAGAAAAGCGCTGCTCATCACGGTCTAGGATGTGGCTGATGCTGGTGAGCACCGACACCAAGGCTGTTCCCAGCCTCTCCTGGCTCCCTGCATGGGGCCTGTCCCCTGGGATGTCAGCAAGAACCTGGGACCCTCTGACCTGCTCTGCCGCATACCAGGGCGCCTGAGTCTCCAACCACCTCCTCCTCTCAGCACACAGCAGTGCACAGAGGTGTAAGCACATCCATGCTGGTCATGCCTGAGCTCTGCTTGTCACAGCAGGAGAGACCCATGAGATCCCAACTGCCCGGAAAATCAATCTCTCGTTTATTTTCACAATGGAGATGCAGCAGCCCGGCGCTGCTGCCCGCACTCTGCAGCTACACCTATCGATCACCATCTGCTCTCTGCTCCTCGCTCTGTCCAGCCTGTGCATCCCCCAGGAGCCCTTGGGATGTTTCCTTCCTGCTGACTCCCTCAGTCTGAAGCTCTCTACCTGGGAACCCGTGGTGACTTTATGGACAGTGATGTGTCCAGCGCCTCATTCCCAGCCCCAAGAGTCATAGAATCACAGAATGGGTTGGAAGGGTCTTTAAAGCTCATCCAGTTCCAACCCCTGCCAGGGGCAGGGACACCTTCCACTAGAGCAGGGTGCTGCAAGCCCCGTCCAGCCCTGACCTTGAACGCTGCCAGTGATGGGGCTACCTGTAACCTCACCGAAGAGCATCTCGGCTTAAATGTGAGTCGGGTGCAGATCCCTTTGCCCGCGGCCAGTGTAAGGAGGACAGGGCTCAGAGCAGAGGAGCTGTTGCTCAGCAGCAAGGCGGGTTTTCCCTGGTGCTTGTGGGGCAACGAGGCCCCAGTGCTGGGGGTACAGGGCAGCCCAGGGTGAGAAGGGGCATGGAGGTGCTGGGAGGACAAACCTCAACTTGGGCGCATCCCGGGGTCCTGGCTCCAGATCCCTGCAGAGCTGTCCAGAGCACTCCAGGGCTCCAGTACCAGGCTGATACAGATGCTGTGGGGGGAAGAGAGGCTCCTGTGAGGGCACACAGGGGCAGGCTCCTGCCCCCAAAGCCTTTAGTGCACACACAGGGCCAGTCTCCTCCCTGCAGCTTTCCTGGGATGCCTTCACCCCTCCCTGCAGTGCCTGGAGGGGCTTCAATGGCAGAAGGAAGCGGAAAAATAACCTCAGCTTTAGACTTGGACGCTGAGGTCTCCCGTAGCGAGGCTGAATGGGGGCTCTGAGGAGCCGTCTCCAGGCACCGCTGGATGGGGGCACTGCTGGTGAGTGGCAATATTGTCCCAGGGCAGAAAAGGCCTTTGTCCCCCTGGGATGGCAGAGCCACTCCAGGCCTTGGCTTTGGGAGCAGGCTGCCTCCCTGCTCTGCCTCCCAAACACGGGCACTGAATGGGGGGTTTGAGCCTGAGGCCAGGCTCAGGTCCAGCCCCTTTGAGCAAGTGCCTGCGGGCACAGCTGGGGGCCCTTTCAGGAGGGAAGTCCTTGTTCCTTGTCAACAGGAGAAGACTGCACAGCTCAAAAATAGGCTCTCTATTGCCCATTGGGGTCTGGAGGGGACTGAGAGACAAACACGCTGCAGGGATGGCAGGCAGTGTCCCTGCGGAGAGGGAGGGAAGGGACCCTGCTGGCAGTGCTGGCTGCTCCTCCACCAAGCACCGGTCAGGGCTGAGGCTGTGACCTGCAGCGTCACCCCAGCATCCCACCTCAGCATCCCTCAGGGATGCAGTGCCCCTGGCTTCAAAGAGAGGATCTCTGCAGCACATCCCAGGGAGTAATCCCATCGAGCGAAGGCTTTCAACCTGCAGCAGGGATGAAGCCTGAGAGCACCTGCCTGAGCCCATGGCACCTTTATTACCCAGCCACAAAGCAGGACATTGATTTATCCTCTATGCATTATTCACAGCTTAATTAACTAAAGCTCCTCACAGCAGAACCGACAGGCTCCCATCAGCTTCGGGTACTGCTGCTCTTCCAGCCCATCCCACTCCAGGGTTAGATCCTCTTTCCCAAGACAGTAATGCTGCTCCATAACAAGTCCGTATGAGCATCTTCGCAAGCACTGGGGACAACCACCTTGCACGCAGCGCCAGCTGTCAGAAAATACCAGCTCTGTTGAGGTTCTCCTGCCTGGGCCATTCCCAGTCTTCATTCCAGAATCAGTATTCATGCCAGGACACTGCTGGTATTTACTCATCACATCCCATATAAATGGCAAGATAAGTTACTCTGCCCCAGTTTCTGTTACTGAAAACTGGATTTGTATATTCATGAGTGCACAGAACTGTGGTGTCCCATCTCCCCATTTTTCCTTGAGGAATAGAACCAGGGTTTTTTAAGAGAAGAAGTTTCATTTAAAGTGGGTCCTGGTGCAGCACCACTTTAGTGCTATCCTGCTGCCTCCAGAAACAGGGATTTCTTTGCTTCTGCATTATTCTACACTTACTATAGTCCATTTATTGTCTCCAGGAAGATGTTCTGACTTTCCCACGTGCTCCAGTGTCTCCCATTGCCTCTCAGGGTCCCCCAGCCCGGGGCAGGAGGGCACAGCATCCGTGCTCAGCCCCTTGAGCCAGGCAGGAGCAAAGGGAAGGCTCGAGGTGCACGCAGTGCAGCCTGGGCACTGACCAGAGTTAACAGCTCTCATCCAACCAGCCCAGATAATTTCCCCTCAGGAATCTTGAAAGCGGCCTCTGAGGAACTGCTGCAATCAGCATCTCTGGGTGACGCTGATTGGGAATAACCCCTGAGGTGCTGCGGAGAGTGGAGAGCAGTGCCCTGGCACTGCTGGGCAGCACGGCGGGTGGCGGCCAAGGGAAGGGAACAATGGAATAAGAGGGAAGAGAAGGAAAGAGCGGATTACAATTAGCACCAGTAACCATGGCATTATGAGCACCAGATTTTGTCGATGAGCTGACTGTAATCTTTGAGGAGATTATCCATTTGATGGAGGAAGGTGCCTGAGCTGCTGTCACAGGTTGCTGCAGGTGTTTGATGTGGTATCAAGCAGTATCCTCATGACAAGCAGCGTGGTGCAGTATCAGTGCGGTGCATCGTAAGTGGGTTAAGAAGCGGCTCATTGACAGATCTCAGAGAACAGCAATGAGGAAGGATTTTCAAATGGAGGAATTGTTAATGAGCCCGTTAAGAACTCGTGCTTAGCTCTGCCGCTGCTCCGCATTCCCACTTATGATCTGCAGGTAAACACGGAATCACCAGTGATTGGATTGCCAAGCAGGAGATTAGCAAGCTGGTTAACATGAGCAGAGATGTGCAGACACATGGCACAACCCGGATCACAGTGCAGGATGAATTATTGAACCAGATGTGGCCCAGCCACTCAGATGCTAATTCCTGTGCTGTGAAGCAGAGGGTTGGGAGTGCCATACTCCGGACAGCACTGGAAGGGACTCAGTAGTCCCATCGTGGTGGCAGCAGTACTTTACTGCATCACAGCACTGCAGAGGCAGCACAGCCTGTTCCTAATGGGGTCTGTGCCTCCTCAACAGCAGAGCCATGGGCTAGAAGGGACATACCTGCATCCCCCCTGCTTTGGGCATCGCCCATGGAGCCAGCACGTGTGAACTGGGTAGCAGAGGGAGCAGGACAGAGGCCATGCCTTGCAATGGAAGCATCATTCCCTGCAGCCCACCCGTGGGCTCTCCCAGCGCCCTGGGGCTGGTGTCTCTGCAGGGGCCGGTTGTTCTCTTTGCGGGGAAAAAGGGGATTTGTTCTAACGCTCTTTTCAAGAAATAAACTAAAATCCATACTGTGCTGCTTTGCTCTGACCCATCTCCCAAGCTGTGATGCTTTAATTGATTAGCTTGTAAGAGCTTGGCAGCAGAGCCCGCTCTTTGTTGGTAGCATTTCCGCAGCTCCCGCAGGTGGAAAGCCATTAACAGCCTCCAGACTCAGCCTCCGCCTGCAAAGTGCCTTTGGGCTGATACTTGTGGGTTATGTGAAAGGAAACGCTCCCCTCAAACACTCAGTGCCGGTGCTGGTGGCCGGGTCAGCCCTTGCATCCTGCCCTGAGCTGGAGGTCCATGTGCGCGTTGACCCTCCTGTCCTGCAGCACTGTGGAGCTGTATGGATACAGGCCTATTTATCCCCAGAGATCTTAGCAAAATAATAACATTTCACTAGTGCAGAGCTATTATCATGCCTTGCTCTAACTTCATGCTGCTGCGTGTGTCAGTATGATGAGGGGTTGGTAATAAACCTACCAGCAGTCACTAAGTGCTGCTATATAAATACCTCCTCTGAAATAACAGTACTTTGGCTCCCAGCACCTGCTCACAGTCCTGAGAACAGAGGTTTGCCGAGGCTGGAAGGTCCAGTGTTGGTTCCTGGTACTTCATACAGCTGGTGATGGAATCCAGCGTCCCAGAGGGGTTCATCCCTCAGAGCCAGCCCCATGGCTCTGTGCTCCCACAGGATCCATCCTGGGCTCCATGCAGAGGTTTGCTCTGTGCCATTGGGAAGGGTGGCACCTTGCCATGGCAGCCGGTGCGCGAAGGCATCGGGTCCTTCCCTGTTTGCGGAGGCAGCAGCTCTGGGGGGACTCTGCGGGGTGCAGGCACGACTCGGAAAGGCAGGAGGGAGGCTGTGGAGGAGGGAGGAGCAGGCAGCCTGGAAATAACATGTGTGGGGCCCTGGCAGGGCTTCAGCATCGCAGTGTGTGCGTGTGCATTCGCACGGCGGGAGATGTAGCACAAGCTGCAATGAGATTAGCTAATGTACTGCAAACACCACCCGTCTAGCAGGGAGAGCTCCCCCTCCAACAGACCCACATCTTCACGCCTGCTTTACTGGGTAATGCTGCCCATTAACCCCAGTGCCCTGCCTGTTGGTGAGGGGGGGAATGCAGAGGCTCACTATGATGTTGGTGCATGGTACCTGTGAGCACCCAGTGGTGTTTGCTCTCTGGCACGTTGCTGCCCAAGGGGTGCATCCTCTCCATGGCACACACTTAGAGCTGCCAGCATGGCCCTGCCTGTGTGTGCTGCACCTACAGACAGGAGCAGGGGCTGTTCTGCTGAGCACAGTGAGCACACAGGGCCCCGGGGCAGCTCTGCAGCCGCTGATAACCATTTACATCCCCCAGTGCCTCCGTTACAATGAGCCACGTGTTTTCAGAGGATGCTCTTGGCCGGCCCTGAGATGCTTGGCAGAGGGAAGCAGTTGTCATGGAAGGGGCTTTTGCAGGCTGCAGGCTTAGTTTTAACCCTCGGTAGGTACCAGCTCTGAAGCATAGAGGTCTCTTCAGACATGTAGCTGTGCTTGTAACGCTGATGATGGTGACAACTGCAACAGCAGAGATTATTTTCCCTTCTCTCCCTCATATGCTCGCGTCCCACACGAGGATGAGCTCTCGTAGAGAGCAGAGCAAGGGCTCTGCACCAATGCTAAACTATTCTGTACCTCCGTCGATCTGATAGGGAAGAGAGCAGTCACTGCCCTGGGGATGCCTGTGAGCAGGAGCGATGGGATTCACCCTGGCTTAGCTTCAGGACCCCTCCTTGGTCCACCCTGTGGCCAAACCAGCTCGGAGGAACCATGTTGTGCGCTGCTGGGGCTGGGGCAGAGGGTGCAGAGGACAGTCCCCAGGGGTGGCATCCCTCTGCTCCAAGGAAGGCAATCACAGAGGTGCAGCAGCATCACAGCTCTGCCACGTGCCAGCCCGGTGGGTTCAGTCACCCACCCTGGAAGCACATGAGCACAAAGCAATGTGTGCAGTTCGTTCTGTGGGCCCTTGCCCGCAGAGCTCGGCACCTCCCGCAGCCCCTGCTGCCAGCGCTGCGGAGCCGCTTTCCGGTTCAGCTGATGCCTGTGCAGAGCAGAAAGCCTGCGCAGAGCAGAAAGCCTGCGCAAACACTGCTCTGCTCTCCCTTGGCCTGGCCGTTAGGATGGCTTATGAGGACTGCTCTTGTTCTTGACTCCCAAGAGGTTTCAGGCACATGGGCTCAGTGGGGTACAGCACACAGCACACAGCCCTGCCTGTCCTGGTGGGGACGATGCTCCTTCACACCCATATCCACAGGGATTGTTCTGCACTTCTATATCATTGCAGCTGGGACTGAAGAGGTGGAGTTGGGGACACGTCTCTGGAGCCCTTAATGATATCCTACGTGGGCCTGTCTTTTGCAGGATCCTCATGCAGGAATTGTGGGAAGGGGAGTTGGGGGGGGAACAACACACTGCAGCACCTTCAGCTGCAAAGAGATTGTCCCAGGGATGTGCCTGGCCTTGAGCTTCAACCACCCCTGGGGCAGGTGCCCTTGAAGCAGGGAATGGTGATGCTCTCACCAGTGTGGTGAATGGTGATGCTCTCACCGGTGCTGCTGCTTGGCCACGACAGGGTATTCTCCCAGCACAGCCATGTCCCCAGCTGCTTTTCTTCCCCGTATTTCAGGGAATAACACCCACTGACCATGCAGAGGCAGCTCTGGGGCAGCTCAGCAGTGGGAGTTTATCCCAAATATTTCCAGGAATAGCAGCATCCTGCTGATCCCCGTGCGGCACCACCACTTCTCCAAAGCACAGCCCTTGTTTTTAGGAAATCACCCTTGAGTGCAGAGAATTAACAACATTGTGGGGTTTTAAGATGGAAGCAGCCTCCTGACAGCCCGTATGCAGCTCTAATAATCTACTATAACTGCCTTTATGGGGACCGTAAAAATCTAAAATAAAGCTGGGAATTGTCAGAGAAACCCACAGGGAGCCAAATTTTTTCCATAACCACAGTTTTCCAGGCTCCAGTGCCTCGTCCTTGGGGCCCTGGGGTGTGCTGGGGACCAGCCCTTCTGCTCGTGTGAGCGCAGTTTGGCATCAGACATTGAGATGAGCTCTTAGGCAGAAGCTCTTCCCTGTGAGGGTGCTGAGGCGCTGGCACAGGGTGCCCAGAGAAGCTGTGGCTGCCCCATCCCTGCAGTGCTCAAGGCCAGGTTGGACACAGGGGCTTGGAGCACCCTGCTCTAGTGGAAGGTGTCCCTGCCCATGGCAGGGGTTGGAACTGGATGGGCTTTAAGGTCCCTTCAACCCAAACCAGGCTGGGATTCTGTGTTTCTATGGCACATCCCGTGTTAAGCTGAATTGCATGACCGGAGGGTTCTCCCTCTTTAAAAAGATTTTCCATTGCATTGCTGCAATATCAGCTCCAGCAAAGCAAGAGTGAAACCCGAGGTGAAGCAGGCATGGGGCTGTCCTGCCTCCCTCAGGGCCTCAAAGCTATTTGACAGCTTGGAGCTAAATTCAAGCATTTGCAGCCTGTCCCTGCTGGAAGAGCTGCAGGTTGGACCATCCCTATCCCAATCCATTGCTGAAAATCGCCAGTTGCAGGCAGAGACATCCCCCCCCATGGCTCAACCAAGCTGCTCTCACTCCCCTCCTGCTATGGCCAAAGAAGATGTTCTGCTTTGCCTGACATCCTTTTCCTGGCAGCATCAGCAGTGCATCTCTCCCCTGCAACATGTGGCTAGCGGAGCTGTGATATGTCCCACTGGTGCCATGGCTCCCCGCTGCTCTTCCCAGCAGACGATGCAGAGGGATGGGAAGCAGAGCCATGTTGGGAGGCTGGGCTGGAAGTGAGACAGGTTTTTCTCTCCCTGGTACGGTGCCCTGCGCACTTGGCTGTCCTTCCTTGCTTCCAGGCAACCTTTCAGCCCAGATGGAGCGCGCCATAAGGAGGTTTGTTTCCTTCCCAAAACACACAACACATTCTCTGCCTGTCTAACAAGGTGTCTGCGCAGGGCTGCGCTACGTGGGGCAAGGCACAGTTGATGCTGTGCTGTGAAGAACATGCAGGGGATAACAGCTACACCAGCATTATCCCAGGGCTGATGAAACGTGCACAGGGATGCTCCTTGGCACAGAACCCCAGGCTGCACCAGGGGAGGTTTAGATGGAGATGAGGAACATTCCTTCCCCAAAGGATGCTCAGGCGTTGGAACAGGCTGCCCAGGGCAGTGCTGGAGTAACTGTCCCTGAAAGTGTTCACACACCGTGCAGACAAGGCCCTCAGTGGCACGGGTTAGTGGGGGCCTTGGGGTTGGGCTCAATGAGCTTAAAGGTCTTTTCCAGTCTGGTTCACTCCATGATTCCCTGGAGGAGGTTTGGGTCTGAGGGGCAGCCCCAGCACGAAGATGTTTGCTCCCACCTGGGGCTTGTTACTGAGAGCCATTAAAAAGGGCTGGAACTGCCTCACCTGACGCTGCTGGTGCAGAGGAGGCTGCCCATGGAGCATGGCTGAGGTGAGGACGGTTGGGCTGCTGCTGTGTGAATGGTGAGTAGCTGTGTGCTGGCAGGGCTGGCTTGTGAGAGGGTTTCTTGCTATCAGCAGCTATCCCAGCCCAGGGGCTGGTGCCCTGCACTCCCATCCAAGCTGGGTGCCCAAGCCCAGCTCTCTGCAGCAGGGTAGGAGTGAAGGACAGCTTCATCAGCACATGCAACCCCAGGGTACCAGCTTGATGCAGTCTCCCTGGGGTGATCTGTCCCCATAGGCACGTCTGCAAATGGCTTCTTATAAAACACAGCTGCAAAGGGCTTAAACCTCTCTTTTCTTACTAAAATTAGCCCTGCCTGGCCCTTGGGAGGTCCAGCTCTCACAGCTCCAGTGCTCTCCTTGTGGTGGGTGCAGCAGGAGCTGGAGCATCGCTCATCGCCTGTCCCAGCCCTGACTGGTCCCTCTGCTCTTGACAGCCGAGGAAAGATGAGGCAGCATCTTACCAAGGTCAGACTGATCTTATGGGAGAAGTGCTTGTCTTTGAGGGGAGGGTGGTTTCTGATCCCTGTAACGCTCCCTTTTCACCCCTGTGCAAAATGACTGGATTGAGCCCCAGCAAAATGCTGGTGGAGGCTGAGGGCCGCGCTGCTGGAGCCACACACCGTAACAGCAAAGTTCTGCAGCATCATCAATGTGTTTGTTCTCTTGCTGTGCCAGAGCCAGCCCCAGGCTTCGTTCAGGGCTCAGTGTTGATGGCACATGTGGTCAGTGGTGAATGCAAAGCATGTGCTGCCCCGAGGGCATCCCTGCATGCCCTGACGTGGGTGCTGCAAGCTCCTGCCTCAGCAAAACCCCAAGGGATTGGGATGGGGAAAGGGTCTGGGAGCCTGGGTGGGGATGGGCGGCTGCAGGGACAGTGGGAAGGACAGAGGTTGGAGCAGCCAGCTGGGATTTCTCCAGCACCTAAGAGCCAGCTTTGCATCTCTGCTATGAAACGCAGCCATGGTTTTTGCTTTACAAGTGTGATTGCTTATAACAGCATGAAATTACAGCCAGAACTGATCAGCCTGGCAGCAGATAAGGGAAGCTGTCAAGTGTGGCAGTGTGTTATTACATGGGAGGATCAGAGGGAGGAAGGGTAGCAGCCCCCAGACACAGCGGCTCCAGGAGCAGCCGCCTCCCCAGGCTATCCCAGGTGGATGCTGATGGTGCTCCTGGAGCCACAGCTCCAGGGTTAGACCTGGTGGTGGTGGAGATGGGGGCGGGCAGAGATAACTGGGCAAGATGTGCATTGAGAGGCTCACATTTGGAATAGGCCTGGCCTGCCCCGTCCAAAGCATGCTCAGCCTCCTACCTGTGGGACTCCAGCTCTGCATGTCCTGGGTGAAATGGCTTTGTGTTAATCAATGCTGTCCCCAGGTAGTGCTAGTGTATGGCCTCCTCCCAGGCTGAAAGATGCTTCCTGCACTGGGCTGTGCTCACGTGCAGGTCCCATGTTGGGCTGCACACACGTGAGGGTGTGATGGGGCGATGACACAGCCCTGAGTCATGGGGACCTTCCCCAGCTGCTTCTTGGGTCTGAGAATTATGAGAGGATGAGCTGTGTAAGCCTTCATGCTTGGAGCCAAGGGCTTGAGTGCGTAACACTGATAATGTAATGTCTGGAACCACAGACAGTGATTTCTTTTTTTCTCTTGTGGTTCTCCCGAAATTCAGACTTTTTGTAAAGCCTTTGCATTTGCTTCCTTTTCTGTACATGTGGTGGCAGATTTGTGCAGTGTACATGCCCCTCTTTAGTGCCGTCTCTGTTCTGTGCCTACAAAACCCTCTGTGAGCATCAAAAGCTCCCATGTGTTTAAGAGCTCATGTATGATGCTCTCCAACATCCTCCAAGAGCCTTTCTGCCCTGGGCAGGGGCTGGCTCTTGAATTAGCTCCAGTCTCCCATTCCCCTTGTTTCTGGAGCTGGTACAAGAGGGCTGGAAGGAAAAGCAGCTCTTCCTGTGCAAAGGCTGCTGTGTGCCCCAGCGCCTTGAAGAACATCTCAGTGGCCATTGCAAAGCCTGACTGTAGGCAAAGGGGCTACATAGGATCCCTGAACCTCAGGAATATACTGGCTCAGTGTGGTCCATCACCCTGCCCTGCAGCTGGTTTGGTGCAGCAAAGCCATTCAGGACTGGGATGTGCTCAGGGGCTTGTGATCCAGCCCTGGCCAAGGATGCTCCTCACTATGCAAAGCTCCATGTTCATGGAATAGATCTCTCTGGGGATCTCTGAGCCTATGCTTCAGTGACGCTGCGGGGCGATGCTCGTGTGCTGTCACAAGCTGCTGTTTACACATGAACTTGCAATGGTGTGTAGTGCCTGTGGCTGTTGTCTTTAGGGTCGGTGCCAGGCTCCACACCATGGAACCGTGTTGCTCCCAGTGCTGCCCTGTGCGCGCTTCCTCCCGGATCACAGCGTGTCCCACACCTCCTTGCAAACCAGTCATTCCTGGCATTCCTCACTTTCAGAAGCTCTCTTCCACTCTGAAAACAAGGTCGCAATTACTCATTGCTGCTCTAATTCCATTTGCAGGCTGTGGGTGTTGATCAGAGGTGGGTTAGCGAGACCCAGGAAGGGTTCCTGATGGAACGAGCAGTGGTTTCCAGCAGAAGTGCCTGTGTGTGCTGGGTGAGATTGATTTCATGGAGCAGAGCCTCTGCCTGTCCTCCTGCAGTGCACAGCACTGTGGAGAATGCGCTTACTCGCGTGTTAGAGGGATTCTCCACAGTTCAAGCCTTCCAGGTAATTCTGGTCCCTCCCATCTCACCATCTGCTTTCATGCCCTTTCATCCCACTGCCCTTGCGCCTTCTCCTTCCCAAGCTGCTTCCCTTTCCCCTTTTTCAGGAGAGATGATGAACAAGGGGAGGGATGCAGGGGCTGGTCCTGCTGCAGGGCTGGGGCATCGTCTGCTGAAGGCTGCACTGTGTCAGCCTGACCTTTTCAGTATGCAGCCTCCAGCAGCCCGGGCAGAGGCTGTTCCTGGGAGAGTTCCAGTGCGTGCAGCTCTCCCAGTGCTGCTGTGCTGGAAAGGTGGCTGATTCCAGGGTCTGGATTAGTGGCCTTTGCTCAGGAAGCCTGGAGCAACGTGACCAAGCAGCAGGTGCCCCTGTGGGATCGGCTGTGCTGTTGGTGGGATGAGGCACTTTGCTGCACTCCAAATCAGTGCTCGGGGTTCAGTGCAATGCTGCTTTAAGCTTTGGGAAGTATCCGGTGCCTCTGCCTGCAGCCACTGGTGGATCCCTGTGACAGATGGCTGAGTCCTTCACCCTGAACTGTGCTGATAGCTTAAAAAACCGCCGGTGATGGATAGCCTCATTAAACAGGGGTGCTCGGAGAGGGAGAAGAGCAAATGGCTTATTGCCTTTGCTATCAGCTTTGCTCCAGCATGAGGCACAGCTCACTCCTTCTTCCTCAAAGCCAGAGGAAGCACCAGATGTGTTCAACACCTTGCAGGACCATGGCATCAGTGCTGGGCTTGGTGCACAGGGGTCTGGGCTGTCACGGGGCTGGCAGTGTTCTGCAGCCAGGATGCCACCTCACTGTGCTGGAGCCCCATCTCTGTGCTTGAACACTCATGGTTATTTCATGCCCATGTGCTCGCAGCACGGACATCTGACAGGGTGATGATCCAATGCATGAGTGGGAGGTATTTTGCTTTTTCATTCTGGGATCATGGTTGTTTTCTTGGCACGCTTCAAGAATTCCTGTTGTAGGGTGTAGAGGAGTGGGCTGTCCCCAGCACTGCCTGGGTGCAGGTTTCAGCAGGGGATGGGGGGCTACAGAACTCAGTGTGAGCATCCCCTGTGCAGAGATGCCTCTGCTCTTCATCATGGCTGAGCTTTTCCTTGCCTGCGATGCCCTTGGGCACTTGGCTTTGGTGGAGCAGAGACACTGCTCTGATTACCCAAGTTTGCTTGGTCTTGCAACAAGAATCTAAAGGGAAAGGGAGAGCTCCAACAGAGAAAGGTTCTTGGTTGGTTTAGAAGATTTTCAGTCTCCAGCTGGCTGTGGGCTCGAGGACTGCATTAGTATTGACCTCAGGTATGGTGAGCAGCAGAAATTCCCTAACTCAGCACAAGGCCATGCTAGACTCTCAATCACCTACTGCTGTGTGCATCAACAGCACCCGCCTTGCAGGAGGGTTTAGGGGCTCCATTAATCAATGTCTACAGAAATGCATTCCTACCCAGAGGTGAAGGATGCTCTGTCACTGTGAAGCACTATTATGGCTGTTAATTGTGTGTGGTGCACCAGCGTGGCACCCACAGTCATCTTGTGCAGAACAAATGTCCTGCTGAGCAGGATCCCAGCTCCTCCGCTCTGCTCTCAGGTATGGAGGGAGAGGGATTGCCTCTGAGCTGGGCTGTGCAAAATGAAGCTCCTCAGCCTGGGCAGCAGTATTTGTGCATGGGAAAGCAGTGATGGAGCACCAGAGGGATGGCAGGAGCATCCCTGACCAGCTCATCACTGCCTGATGCAGCAGCTCGGCCCCATGTTGGGCTTAAGTCAGAAACAACAGAAGCAGTTGCAGAGTCTTGTGCCACTTGTAATGAATTATCCAGGAAAAAAAGCCCTCTGTGGGCTCCTGAACTGCTTTGGCTTTGATAAGCTTTTTCAGCAAGTGAGCAGAGCCAAAGTGAACAAGAAATCAGCGCCGTCTTCCCCCATGGGCTCTTTCTCTTTAGGTTTCACTTGGTGTTATAATGATGCAATCAATCTCAGGAGGTTCCAAACACTTATTAATTACTGCAGTGATTGGGTGATTTGGCCGTCATTGCAGCTGCCTTTCACAGGGAGAAAGAAAAGCATATTCCTTTCTTATTTTCCCCTAGTGCCTGGCTCTCTGAAGGCACGCTGCTCCTCTGCCGCAGAACACAATGTAAGAGCAGGGTGACTCACAGTCAAGGATTTGTATTCAGTATCAGTTCAGATTACATTAGCTTTGCCTAATGCCTTAGCAATAAAGTGCCTCTTCATTGTATAGCTGCAATTTATTTCAGCTCCTGGGTCGGTACAGAACAACCCTCACTCACGCTGCAACACGTGGGCCCTGTGGATGTTTGCTGGGCTTGGGGGTGGTGGAGCATGCTCCTGGCAGCAGCAGATGGGCCCTTTAACATGGACAGTGTTTAAAGCATCCCTTGGGAGCCAGGGCAGGGACGTCTGTGGAGTCCTGCTGGGGCAAGACCCCTCATTTATCCATTACTTCAGCCATAAAACCTGCATGGAGCTGCCGGCTGGGCTTCTCTTTCAGGCTGGTGCATTCTTGCCTCGGTGCTGGGCACTTCACTCCAGGATCACATCCCTTAGTCCCTGTTGTACCAAGCCGCACATCCGAGAGCAGCATTTCAGCCCCTCAGTTCCCTGGGGCTATGATCCCTGCACATCATGGGCTGTGGCTGTTGCCCTGCAGCACCAACCAAAGGCTTTTGCTGGGGCTTGAAGCCATCCAAATCCCAAGAGCCCTGCTCACCCTCCAGCTCGGCTGTGCAGGAGAGCCGCAGGTCACTTCCCTGCCGCCGAGGCTGTTTTCTCCCCTTGGGTGCCTTTCCCGCTGGTGCTTCTCTCCTGTGTGCAAATGCCTTTGCAGAACAAAGGCCATGCAGAAAGCCCAGCGCAGGCTGCTGGAAGCACAGTCAGTTCTGTGCACAGCTCGTTCTGTGCTTCTGCACTGGCTGCAGATGCTTGGCGGAGGCTGCTTGTGCTGGGGCTTTGGCAGCTCAGAGCTGCCAGCAGAGCCCAGAGCAAGGGCGAGGGGACAGCCAGCAGTTCTGTTCTTAGCGGGGATGCAGAGGCCTGGGAACATGGAGTGGTTTCCTTTGTTGCCCTTGTGGGACCCAGCAATGATTCATGTGGGCAGCCATGAGCAGGAATCTCACCTTTATTTACTTGATGCCACTGTGGCATCACTTGATGCTCCTCCGAGTAGGAGGAGCAGGTCCACGAGAAACTGGCTCCAAGAGAGGAGGGCTGAGCAAGTCATCCATGATTTATGAACCTCACTGTGCGGGGTCTTGTCAGAACCTTCTGTCTCGCTCAGGCTGCCAGAGATCCTCCTCAGTGCTGCAGGAACCCCCCGCACGTCCTCCTATGTGGTGGTAGGTGGTGCATGGTCTCAGCTTGTTTGCTTGTCACCCAGCCAGGAGGCAGGAGTGATGCTGGGTCTGTACACAGCCACTTGCACAACACAAGGAGCAAGGTGTGAGTAACCTCATCTGAGCTCTCTGTGGTTTGCTGGGTGCTGGCACCAAACCCAGTGCAATATGGGATGAAGGGCACGACTCCATGGATGTGCTGGGATGGGAGGGAGTCCTCCAAGTGCTTCTTGGGATGCCTGTGCTGACGGGGCTGGGAGCATTGCCCTCATCCCCCCACAAACCCAGCATGGCTCCTGTTAAGGAGCTTAAATCATAGGGCCTGATGCTAAACCTATTATTGCTGGCAGAAGTGCTGCTGCTGTGGGATTAAGAAACAGCCTTGGACACAGTTACCTTCCTGCAAGGTTTGGGTGCTGCTGGAAAGCAGCTCAAGAGCAGCATTTCCTGGGAATGCTGGTGTCCATCAGGGACAGGAGATTTGGGTTATGTGGCAAAATCCGAGGAAAAATGCAGTTTAGTACAACTCAAGACGATGTTACAATCCAGAGTCAGAAAACACAGGCTCTGCTCACAACCTGAGAGGCTGCTTCCCAGAAAACAGCAAATGTGAAAGGAATTTAGAGGCTGTAAGAGAAAAGCAGCTCAACAGGCACTTATAGGGCTGCAGGTCGTGACGTGCTTCCAATGCGCTGTGGTGGAGCAAACAACCCTGGTGTGGGGCTGGCAGTGGCTCTGCTCTGCTCCTTCCATCCTCATGGGACAGAAGGGAATGTTCCAGGCAGGTCTGGGAGCTGTGCTTAATTAAAGAGGAATTTGAGCAAATGGGAGAGGGGGAATAAAAGAGGTAGGAAAATCCTTTGAGGTCTGGAAAAAACACCTCTGAGAGGCGAGGGGGGAGTGGGGTCTGCGCGGTTGAGGAACATGAGGATCCAGAGATGCCTTGAACTCACTGTGGAAAAGCCTTCCCTGGGATAAAGTGGCTTTGAAAGGGCCTTTTAATCTAACAGGGAAAGCATAACAGGACTAATGGCTAGAACCTGGAGCCAGACTCATTTAAATGAGAACAAAAGACACATTTCTAATAGTGAGGGTAATTCACCACTGGAACAAACTGTCAGGGGGAAGTGGCACTTCTCAGATGAAGATGGGATGTTTTTTCCTTTAAACTCAAACACAAATGGAGGAGTTCAATAACCTGTGCTCGAAGGTCAGCCCAGACCCTGCAGAATCCCTCTGGCCTTAAAATCAGCTTTTGGATGGGAACAGTGGAATGTTTAAGGCAAAATAAGGCTCAAATCCCTGCCATGGGCTGCCCTGGGGTATCTGTTCTGTGTGGTGGGGCTAAAGCCCTGTCCAAGCTGGGGCTCACTTTGCAGGACTCGGTATACCTGCATATATATATATATAAACATATATACATATGTGGAACCTGATGAGCTCCTCAGCCTTGCTGACCATCCTGCACTAGTGCTGGCAGTGGCGTGGTTCAGGCAGCATGCAGGAGCCCAGGGAGGTCACAGGATGCTGCAGCAGAGATGCAGAGGCCATGCCCAATGTGAAGGCGTCCCTGTGTGTGTTTGGTGTCAAACAGCTCAGTCCTTGTGTGCGCTGAGGCTGGGCTGGGCAGGGAAGTCAATCAGAGCTGCTGCGTAGAGCTGTGGTCCTGTAATTACTCCATGATTAAATAAAAGCGTAATTCCTTCAACACCTCCGCACTCCTTCTTTATTGCAGAAGAGCCCACACAAGGAATTAATGTTTAAATAATGGCTTTCCTCCCCAGGAGCACGCTCCAAAATAGGCAGGAATATATTAATACTCTGCCCTGTGTATGGGAACGAGTGGGTTCTGGCTGTATTCACCGGCAGGTTCCTGGTGTTCTCTACCACTGTCCTCGGTGGGGGGGTCCCCGTAGGCACAGAACAAGCGTGCAGCCCCAGGCACTGCTGCATGGGGCTGTCCCTGGGTGCAAAGCGTGTTCCTCAGTGCAATCCCTGTGCACACCAGCTTGGGAAGTGCCCGGTAGTTTTTGCAGTTCAGATGGAAGGTTTATGACCAGAGCAGCGCAGAGCATTTCAGCCTCTTCCTGCATTGGTTTTGGAACTTGTCCCTCTGTTCCTCTCAGCAGACGCCAGCTGAGCATCCTTGTGAAGAACTGCCTCACCCTTCCCCGTGGCACCTGCACAGGGATGTCTCCAGAGCCAGGATCTCTTGATTGTTCCCCTGGGACCATAGCCATGACCGTGTCCATCCCACAGCCCTGTCCTGGCAGGGACAAACCCCGATGTGGGAAGCTCAGCACAGGCCAAGGAACAGGATGGGGCATTTGGGGCATTTCCAAGCAGGAGGTGATGCAGTTCAGTGCTGAGCATTCAGGACTTCTGCTGTCAGATGGCTGAAGGAAGAAGAGGATGTTTCTGGCAGGAAACCACCCAGTAGCATCACTGCAGGACTGGGCAGAAATGCTTCCTCCAGCATTAATGGCCTTGTCCTTGACAGGGAGCTGGGTGCTATTAATAGGCAGCAGCACGAGCTATGGATGCACCAGTCTGGGCCAGAACAAGGCTCCATCCTCCCCTCCCACTCCCAGAGAACATCCCCTCTGTGCCCCACATTTCCCCTTTTTCCACCTGCCACACTAATTACAATCACTGCGTAATTCCTGAGCAGCCTCCCCGCTGTGCTGTATTATTCATGGGGAAGCAGACAGGCTGGAGCAGCCCAGACAAGCTGCTCCCAGGTATGAACAAGACAAAGGATTAATTGGCAGGTAGGAACAAGGATGCTCTGCTGTTATACCTGGTGTGGAGCAGCACACAACCCAATTTGCTACAGCCACTGCCCACAGTCCAGTGCACAGGAGGGTGCTGCTCCCAGCCCCATGTCCCAGGACAGTACAGTACCGCTGTCAAGGAGATGCAGCTCTGTGACCATGTTGTGCTGATGCTCTATAAGCAAATACTTTCTTGGGTCCTGTGTCCCCCTGAGGATGTGCAGGGCTGGGCATGGCCTCGCTGCAGCATCCTTGGTCCCTGAACCAGCAGTTCCCTGCCCCTTTTCATGCTTCTTTGGGTTTCCAGAACCTTCCAAGCTGGGAAATCGTTACAGGTCCTGAGGCTCCTTCCTAAAAACAGCCCCTACGAGAAGGGAGCACCCTGTGCTGATAAATAAAAGGTGCTCAGAAGTCTTTCTCACCCTTTAAGCTGGTTCTGGGTGCAATGTTCATCATAGGAGCACCCTGGAATCTACAACAGCCAGAAGAGAAGTAGCAGGTGACCATCAGCCCCCCTCGTTAGCCAGGTTCATCACATAAAGCTGCAAACCCGTACAATCCAAGTGGTTTAAACACAAGCACAGGGTATTTTCCATGTTGACCCTGCATCCCTGATGTGCTCCATGAAGCCAGTGCTGGCTCAGTGATGTCACAGCAGCCCTGTGCCAGCCATTAGCAAGGTGATCCAGCAGCTGGTCAAAACCCTCTGTAGCTATGGTAATGAAGGAACATAATTCACAATTATAATGTCAAATTTAAACCTAGGGCTTGTGCAAAAGGACATAAATAGCTCCTTGCTCGTGGGATCGCAGTGCTATTTGCTCAGTGCGATTGGAAGCTAAATGCTCTCCCTAACATCAAGCGATCGCTTGGAGATTAAACACTTCTCGCCCGTTTGTGCACGTCTCTCCCCTCTATGGGATTATTAACATGCTGGCTGCGCTTTCAATTAAGTGAATCCCTTTTGCAATTGTGAGCACATTGCACAGTAATAAATAATTTAATTTGCAGGGTGTTTCGCGCTCAGAGCTGTAATTGGTGACATCAGTGCAAAGATGCAGGGCCGACAGACCCCCCTCACCTTCCCTGTGCTTGGACTCGCCAAGCAAAGTCCTTGAAGCCTTGTCTGGGTGCGCACCTTTGATTTTCTCCCCTATCTCTGCCCGGTTTTGCCCTGGCCACTGCTCCCCTTCCCGCACACCTTCATCCCCTCCTTTGTCATCACCCATCCATCACAGCAATTACACTTGACACCATTCAGAGGAGGATCCCAAAGCCTCTGCAATCATCCATTAGTTACAAGCAGCACAGCCTGCTCTGCGGAACTCGCAGTCGTCATTTCTGAATCTCACATGCAGAAATCTGTCTGTTTTCTGCCATTCCTTAACCTCCAAATGTTGCTTTCTTGGCACTTCCCCTAAAGCACATGTTCACGTTTTCAGCACGGAGCCCTGTTTCCCTGGATCCCTGCCCACACTCCCTGTGCTCACATGAGCCACCGTGGTCCCTGCGAGCATCCTGCCTAGAGCATCCCAAACCTGAGATAGCGGCAAACCCTGGTGCTGGTCCCTCTTCCCAGGGACAGGAGCCTTGGGAAAGGCTGGGGCTGTCCTGTGCTCTGCAGGCAGCTTCCCACTGGAATCACGCTTTGGTAAAGCAGAGTGGGTTTATGCTGTGGGATGCCTGCTGACAAAGGCTGTGCTGCTGGAAAGCAATTCAAATGGACAGGTACCAACTCCCCCTACCTTTGTCTTAAACAAAACCCCCAGACTTTGAGCTGTTTTTAACACATCAGCAGCAATGTGATAGCTCCTCTCACAACACAGGGTTACAGCCACCTCCGAGGGGCTCTTTCCCAAGGCAGACTCCCTGTGCTTCAGCCCCTCCAACCCGCTGATGAGAACATTAATAGTCATGTTGAAAAGCGTTTCCAGCATCAACAGTTTGCCCCAGCGCTGGGGTTTGCAGTCGTTCCTGCAAGCGCTGTCTGGGTGGGTTCACTTTGTTTTGCCAGCGCTGAAGCTCTGCAATAGGAATACAAATGAAGCTCACACTGGTGATTTGCTTCCGCTGGGCTTTTCTTATTCCCTTTAAACACCTCCCTGCACCCCAGGTCCCCAGCAAAAGGTTCCTACTGTAGAGACTTTTCTCTCAGCTGGGCTGCAATGTGCTGCACCAGCACAAGGACCTCTCACTGGGATTCAGCTTTCGCTGCTCTTTCAGGTCTTCAATTTGGAGAAATTCATCACTTACAGCTCAGATGAGCACCTTGACTGAGAGCTGTGGAGAAGCAATTATTCCCTAAGAGCCATGGCCACCATGTTAGGTTGGAAGGGACCTTGAAACTCCTCCAGCTCCAACCCCTGCCACGGGCAGGGACACCTTCCACTGGAGCAGGGGGCTCCAAGCCCCTGTGTCCAACCTGGCCTTGAGCACTGCCAGGGATGGGGCAGCCACAGCTCCTCTGGGCACCCTGTGCCAGCACAAAAGAAAAACAGAAGTCCCTTTAGTGAGAACTAGAAAATAGAATGAGGATAATTATGCTGGTTTTCCCTAATGAGCCAGTAGTTTGATGACATAGCAAGCGCCTCTATAATACATAGGTAGATACATGGAATACATGTAATGTGATGTGATGTGATATAATGTAATGTAATAGAATGTAATATAATATATGGTATAAATATAATATAATATAATCATATGATTACATGATGTGATATGATGTGATATGATATGATGATATGATGTCGTGATTTAAGCCCAGCTGGTAACTCAGAACCATGCAGCCTTGAGGGACCCAGGTTTTGGGATCATCCCTGTGGTTCCTCACGAGGGCACTGGCCCTGCTCTCCATCCACACAGGGAGGAGGCAGGTTGGCCGAGGCAATCAGACTTGGCAAGTCCAGCTCTGCTGTGCCAAGAAGGACTTGTCTCACCTCTTTGTAGAGGGAATTCCCCAGCCAAAGCCTATTGGAAGGTCACCAGTGAATCACTGCAATGAAAGTGTGCGTGGGGCTTGGCTGCAAGAGCAGCCACAATGGCAAACACTGAGGAGAGCAAGAGGAGCTTCCACGCCTGCTGAACCACCCTCAGGAAGAATGATTTCAATTATATCTCCCTTTTGGAATGGACACATTTAGCTCCGTGCATGGCAGTGATAGGGTATTAACTCCCTGCATCCAACAGGCATGAAATTGAATCCTATCACGTGTGGGGCAGGCTCAGAACGCTGCCTGGCCCTGCTTGTGCAGGCAGAGGGGAGGCTCTTCAATCCCTTCCTGGCTGCTGGAGCCACCAGCCTGTGGGAGAAGCCCCAGCTGCTCTGTCAGGTCCTAAGACCTTAGGCTTATCCACCCGTTAATGAACTGGGCACTCTCAGTGTGATGATGAGCATCTTGCAAACGAAGGAGCTCCTCACAGAGATCATGTCTCTGACAAAGGCTCTCCAAAGGCTCATCCATGCTGTAACTATGCTAAGTACAAACTTGCAGCCTCAGTTGCTTGGTGCTTCTCCCTCTGATGCGGAGATATTTCCCCTTTCAAGTGCCTGCCTTCCTTGGAGAGGAGGCAGCCGGGTGATGTGGGGTGCTGGGGGGTACCCTCACAGCACCAGGCCCTGTGATTCACAGGATGCTGATGGGGGGCTCTGAGCTGGCAGCACTCTCCCCTCTCTGTGGGTGACATGGACATGCCCAAGGGGAAAGCTCCCCTACAGGACCCCAAACTGGGCTGGCACTGTTTGTATGTCAGCAGCTTGGCATAGGACACAGCACCCTTCCTCCCTGCAGGCACCATGCCTCACAGCGGCACACAGCAAAGCTCTCGTGCTGAGAGAGGTGAATGTGGCTAAAATTCAGGGGCAAAGAGAATAACCACTCCTGTCCTCCCACTCCAGGCTATAAACTGCCACAGTCCTAAACTCAACTGACCTGGCCATCGGTTACTTGTCTCCGGTGCATTGGGAGCGGGCAGGGAACAGGCATTTCCCACCCTGTGCCATATACCCACAGTATTTGTGGCTGTCCAGAGGTGATGGATGGCTTGGTCTCACCACCCATCAGTATTACTCTCCTCCTGCTTCAAGGGCAAACAGTTCTCTGGACTCAGCCTGAAAAGCTCCAGCCCAAGCATCATTTTCTGCAGGTTTGCTGTTAAAGGATGTGCAAAGCCATTCCTAGTGACAGAGCAATTTCCTTCGTGTCCTGCAAAGGAAAAGGCAAAAAGAATAGAAGTCAGTGTATTACTCACCAATCTGCATCCCTGCTGCAAGCTTAAATAGTAACAGCTTAATGTTAAGCAAACCCACCGCTGTAGGAATTCCACATCAAAGGCTCAGTGTCAAAGGAATCATTTTGCTACAGCCACCAAATAATGGGCAATTTATGTAGCGTTTTGAGACGAGATTAAAACTGAGCTGCAGAGCAACACCTCGGCCTGCCAGCACGTGTCGGTCTGTCAGCAGGAGCTGGGGATGATGCTGAGTGGGGCTGAATGCCTGGCATGGGTCCTGAGTGCCCTTCAGGGTGTCCCTCCCCACCATGCCACCAGCCAAAGGCCTCATTACCTGCAGACCCCCTCCCCGCCACGTGCCACAGGGATGGATTAGAGTGACAGAGCTGTGATGCTGCGTGCAGGTCATGCTGCGATGCTCTTCCTGGTCATCATCTGCCTTCCCCCCCTGATATGTGTCCTACTGTCCTGTAGCCCACATTTCCCATCTCTCCCACAGCACAGACCTGGTTATGGTTGCACAGCACCTTTTCTCCAGCTGTTTTATACCTCTGGAGGCTCCAGGAGCATCACCCAACAGGTCCCAGTTTCATTTAGGAAGCACCCAAGAGCTACACAACGCGTTGCTTTTGGTTTTTGAAATAGCAGAGAATGATCAGAAAGGCCAATTTTAAACCAATCAGAGGTAATTTCTTCAGTTGCTGTCTTCTTGCATGAGCCACACATGGCAAAAGGGAGACCTGGAGGTGCAGGGAATGTCACCTTGTGCCTGCCCGGCTGTCTGCAGCACGGAGCCACAGGGATCCGGGAATCACTGGGAATTGCTGACAGCCTCCCGGCAGCCGAGCAAACTGCTGATGTGAGCCCCAGCCGGGCTCTTGGCGTTCATCTGTGACAAGGAAAATGCTTCTTGCTGTGAGGCTTTGGTTTAAATTAGGAATGAATGGGATGAATCCCAGAGGCAAACTAAGATGCTGACAACTGCCCAGTTTGCCTTTCTGAGCCGGTGCTGCACTGTGGCTGCCCCGGAGGGTCCAGCGGGGACATGGAACTGCTGCATGCTTCCCAGCTCAGCAAATTACTTAGAATCATAGAATTAGAGACTGTCTTGTGCTGGAAGGGACCTTAAAGCTCATCCAGTTCCAACCCCTGCCCTGGGCATTGACACCTTCCACTAGAGCAGGTTTCCACTGATGGAAAGGAGAGGTTTGCTCATGCCACAAACCTCTGATAACTGAGCAAGTCTGGGTCTCTTCTAGGCAGGAAGGTTGAGGCTGGGAAAAGAGCTTTTTGTGAGTGCAGGGAGATGGAGGTGGCAGCGGGAGCGCTTGGCTCAGTGCAGGAGAGGAAGGACAAGAAGAGGCTTGTGTCAAAGAAGCAAGTATTTTATTGTGTAAAACCCAAGCAGACACCTGAAGGCAGCCTCCCATTGCCACCCGCCCGCAGCCCCTGCAGCCCAGTGGCAGTGCCCTGACGTCCCAAACAGGCAGGAGCTGTGAAAGCATGGACGGACCTGCCTTCAGATATCTATGGAATTGTTAAAGCTCCAGAGCTTGGTAGGTGTCACACCAAGACCCAAACGCATCCTTCTGTTGATTTCAGAGCAGTGCTACATGGGGTGAGGCCTCTTGGGTTACAAAGGAGGGGGTTTGGTGTTCCTCCAGCTCTAGAGCAGGGTCATCCCATGTTATCAGGCACCGATGGCAGCCGCTGGGCTTCAATGACAGCACCAACTCCTGAGTCACACAACTGCAGGAGAACAAGAAAGTCCCTTGTCCCCGCGGCTGGCCCTGAGCAAAGCGGTGGTGATGGGGAAGGGGGAAGGAGCAGAAAGAAACCGCATCTAAACCCCAAGAGAGTCTCATAGTCTGTGAAAGCATCCCATGGTTTCCAGGCAGCCACTTTCCGTCTCTGTGTAAGCGACGAGTTTCCTACCAGGGGCTCTTCCACATGAGCAGGGAAGCAGTTTGCAGGGTCACAACTCCTTGCTCAGTGCAGCACTGAGGCCGTTGCTGCAGCTTCTTGAAACCAAGTCTGGAGCAAGTGGGACATTTCATTATGCAAATTGTGCTTCCTGGAAAGAAATGTTTTATTAACGCGCGCGCCCGTCTTGTGTTGGCTTAGTCAATTTGGGCACAGCTTGACACCCAACAACTTAGTCTAAAGGCAATGGGTTTACAAAATGTTTCCCTAATCTATTTTAAACACTTAATTACAGTTGTGGCGCATTCATTAGGGACTCTGCTTTCAAACCTGCATCGCAGTAATAAATCCCAAGTTTTGCAGTGTCAGTTGCAATACAGGGGTTGGATCCAAGGGCCTGGATGAGGCAGCTGCTTACTGGGGGAAGCCCTCCTGAACCAGGGGGTGACCTCCAGCACCCAGCCAAAGCCAATTTCACATTAACCAAACAAGCACAGGGATTGGGATGGGAGTTTGGGAGGACCTGTCTGCCTGCTGGCATGGCAGGAGCTCGGAGGACACTATTTTTGGGGACCCCAGTGGACTTGGAGCTGGTGGTGTGACCAGCTCTGAGGTTACCTTAGTCTTTTCCCAGGTACTTCCTCATGATGCTGTTGACATCGTCCTCCTTCCCTTCTGCCTCGGCCCGGCGGCTTGCCCCGCTGCTCTGCGTGCTGGCTTTGCTGCTGCATCCCTCTCCATCCCCTCTCTGCGGCTGCGGCCGGCGCTTGATGCTGTCAGCGCTCCGGGAGGATTGGTGGGAGCCAGAGGATGAGGAGGAGTCGGAGACATTCCCGGGGTCCTCCTGCAGGGCCAGGCCGCGCTTGATGGTTCCCTTCACTGCAGAGGATGCTGAGGTGACTGCTGTGGCCTCATCCTCGAAGCGCACAGTGAGGGGCCGGTGTCCATCCCTTCTGTCCCTGCCGGGCTTGGCCAGGCTGCTGGTGGAACGGGACTTGCGAATGGCGGGGAGGAAGTCGTCAAAGTCGACGTTAGTTCTGCGCTCGTAGTTGAGGGTGGGGATTCTCCAGGAGAAGGGGTCGCTCCCCTTCCCCTCATCCAGCCTGTCACTGGAGGGAGAGCTCAGCAGCTCCGCAGAGCCCGTTCCCACCTCCACATCTTCCAGCGACGGCTCCAAGTAGCTCCTCCAGGAGCTTGGCCGCAGCGTCCCCAGCACCTCCATCCCTGCAGCCGGACAGCTGGGCTGGCGGCCGGACCCATCCAGGCTCTGCAGGAGGGAGTCGTAGGAGCCGAACTTGGACACTCTTTTCAACACTGGCGAGCGTGCCGGCTCCGAGGCCATGCTCCGCAGGCTGCAGGAGCGCACGAGGCCAGCGCCTGCTCCTTCGCCTTCTTCCCCTGGCTCATTCCCATCCAGCTTCCCCATGGAACCATCTGCTCCCGCTGGGAAAGCCCTGCAGCGCCGCAGGGCCATGGCAGCCGTGGTGCGGTAAATGGGCAGGGGAGAGGTGTCACCCAGCGCCGGGTGCCCCGGCTCCCGCTCCCCTCCCCGCTGCCGCCGCAGCTCCTCCACGTACTCGGAGAGGGCAGCTGAGGAGCTGGGTACCGGTATTGCCCCTGGGGAGAGCCCCCCCTTCCTCCTCCTCCTCGGCACCGTGGGAGACAGCGGGGTGGGGAACCTCCCGTCCGCAGCAGTGGACCCCCCGTGCCGCAGCACCGATGGGGACGTCTCTCCCATCCTGTCCACAGGCTTCCGGAGGCTCCCCAGCTCCTCTTCATCTGCTGGAGGTTTTCCATATTCCCGTCTCCTAGCCCCGAGCAGGGGACTCGCCATCCTCCCCACATCCACAGCATCCACGGACCTGGCAGTGCTCTGGGAAGAAGCCGGCCGGCTCGGTGCGGGTTCCTTGGTGTCTCTGCTCAGCCTAAACAAGAGATATTGGCATTAGTTTAAGCTGTGGGATTTCCAGTGTCATTCAGCAAGGACAGGGCTGCGCAGGGAAAAGCCACTCCTGGCATGGCAGTCTCAGAATGAACTCCCACTGCTGCATCAAGCGTTGGGCAATGCCCAAAGATTTTATCTTAAATAACTCCAGGTCAGCCAAGCTGGCGCGGTCAAGCTCAGCTCTGCCAAACACATACCTCAAACGTCCTTTTTTCCTTGGCAGATTGCAGTAAGATGTGGGATTTATTTCAATTCTGTCAAAGCCAAAGATTATTCACTAAAATTTCATGAAAGCGGCTCGAGGAGCACCCTGAATGCATCCAAATGTTATTGCAGGGCTCTTTCAGCCAGGCTGCTGGCACTGTGGGTTGCAGGAGCTGGATAACCCCTGAGCTGGGGCTGCCCCTTGAACTGGGACTGATGGAAGTGAGGTGTGCAGATGGGACCTCGCCAGCAAACAAGGGCTGGCACAGGAGCCCTGTGGGCTCACCAAAGAGGAGCCACAGGGGTCACCATCATAGCAGGACACTGTCCCCAGATCATGGGGAAGGGGAAAGAGAAAGGGAAAAGAGAATAGGGAAAACGGAAAAGGGAAAGGATAAAAGGATAAAAGGAAAGGGAAATAAAAAGGGAAAGGAAAGAGAAAGGGAAAGGGAAAGGGAAAGGAAAAGGAAAAGGAAAAGGAAAAGGAAAAGGAAAAGGAAAAGGAAAAGGAATCCTCTTGCTGGTCCTGCAGGATTATCCCCACTCACTGATATCCTGGCATTTCTCAGCCCAGGGGGACTGAGAACCGGCTGCTGGGACATGAATTAACCTGAGAAAGGAGGGAGGAGGGAAAAGGAGAGTGAAGGTTAGAGTAAAGAATCAGGATCCAAATATAAATACATCTCTGGGAGGCCAGCAGGCTTTGAGATGCAGGAGCAGTGGTCAAGTTCTACATCACGGTAATGAAGCATCCTGCCCCGGGAATGCTGGCGTTGCCATGGGAACGGGGTGAGAGCGGATAATCCAGCCACCGCCGGACCTGCTTGGCCCAGCCTCTGCTGACCTGTGAAACAATTTACATGCCTAGATGGGCTGAACACAGATTCCAGGGCTGGGAAACGGGAGTGAGTGCAGCAGGGATGGGAAATGGAGGGAGCAGCCCCGGCTCCCGGGCACCAGCTGGCACAGCCAGCAAGGAGGTGCCTACCTTACCCCAGTGCTCCCTTCATGCCCTGTGCCCACAGCTCATGAAACCAGTCCAAACTGTGGGATTATTCACTGCAAAATGAGTTAACCAGACGTTCCACCTCTCTGAAACACAGCGAGTTCAAGGCCTACCCCGGGAAGCATCGCAGCTGATTAATAGTGGGACACATTTCGATAATGCTGGTTCTTAGGATCCTAAATTGCATCTCTACCTAAATAGGTGGTGTAATCCTTCCTGGACAATTTGTACAGAAATTGTTCTGAACACTCTCTCTGTTTACAAATCATACTGTAAGCTGCCTGCCGCATGGCCAGCTTTCATAAATTACACAGCCAGCTTTCATATTTGCCTTTGGTTGTTAGGACTGAGATAAAAGTGAGCTGGAGAGGTAAGGAACACTAATGGACTGTGAACATGGAGGGTTCATACGCTGCTATTTATTGTCCTCTTCGGCTTGATGAACAGTTACTGGGTTTATGAAAACCTTTAGAGCCTGAAATAGGAGAAAAGCTGCAAACATGGGATTGTTCCTCCAGCTCCCATGGGTCTTACGAGTCTGACCCTGCAGCCCCCAGGGTCTGCACAGGGACCTCTTGGAGCATCTCCTGCCCATGCTCTCCATGCCCTGGTATTCAGCAGAAGAGCTGGAGCCCAAAACCACCCTTGTCTCTCCCCAGAGTTCCTATAAGCTGCATTCATTAAGCAAAACCCACCATGGAAAGGGCTAATTCCCCCCGGGAAGCCGCATCTCTCCGATCACAGCTCATCAGCCCATGGTTGGTGCATGCGGCGCCGGCACTGGCGGGTTGGTGCCAAGGTCATGATGTGTTAGCTCGGAGCAGCATCAGCTGCCTGGTGAGAGCATGCGGCTCTGATTGGATTTTAAATGAAAATGCAAATCCACCCTGGGGTTTAGATGAGCAGCAAAAGGCACCGTGTGATGGGGAAACGCTGCAGGGATTTCACTGCTTTTGATGCTTCTCCTCTTGCCTTCCAGCATCTAAAGAGCTCAGGTCCTTCCAGCAAAACCTGTCATTGCTTCTCCTTCTAGGAAGCCAAAACCTGCTTCTAGAGACCCTCCAATGGTGGCTCCAAGCTGCAGCCCACCCCGGCACCAGCCCTGCCACAGGCACACCAAAATCACACCTTCATTTCTGTATAAGGAGCCTGAGGATCACAAAGTAGGTTCTCCCATCAACAGGTTTTTTGATGGAACAAGCCCAGAGGATGGAGCTGGTGCTGCCACGTCCCAACAGGCTGCTGTTTCCTATCACTAGTCAAGCTGTGACACCGTGACTGCACCCTACACCGCTGTACCAGTACCTTGTTCAAAGAAAACCCACCCCAAAACCATGGCTGATCTTCTCTTGGCCATCCTCAAGCCTATTCACAAGGCAGGGCACAATGTGAGATGGTCCCATCCCATCCCACAGCATCTGAGCTGACTCAGAAGGCATCTGTAAGCCAAACGGAGTTCTGCAATATGCCATTCACACCAAAGCAAATGACATACAACAATAATTAGTGCAGATTACATAGCAATTAACATGATTACAATTATGCTAGTTGAAATAATTTATACAATAAAATCCACACATGCAATGCAACACATGACCAGGGATGGAAGTCTGGCTCGGATGCTTTTCTTGGGAGCCCATAAATAAAGCTGAGACAACTCCATTTCAGGGAGAGAGACTGGCCTCATTTCTGTCAGAGGAGGACTCTTGTCACTCTGGCATCTACACAAGTACTCCCAGTTTCCCTATATCCTAACTTGCTTTTGACACCGTAATGTTTCAAAATAAATGTGTTGGATCCCCACCAACCTTGGGCCCTGGGGTCCTCATTTTGTGAGCTCAAGAAAGGGAAGGATGCTGGGATGATGCTGGGGGATGCAGGAGCCAAGAGGCAGCGCCCTGTGCTGCAGGTCTGCTCCCTGCCTGCGCCTCAAGGTCAGCCCCTCTATTACAGTGCAACCTCAGCCTGCCTGGTGAGAGGCAGAGAAAATGCATGAAGTTTGGCATTGGCTTCCTAATAAATAATAACAGAGATCGTTTGTTCCAGCTCTGCAATGTGTCGTATTTCGGAGACTTAGCCCTGCTGGCCAGTGTCTTGTACACACATTTAAATAGCAGAGAGTCAAAGGAAACGTTAATCAAATCTCTCATTCCCGTACGCCACACTGATGATAACAGCCTGCTATGCTCCTGGCAGCTGTTTGTTCAGCAAATATCCCATATGTAGTGCTGGGAAGATTCATTTTTCATTTCTGGGTGCTTGTGTAAGACAAAGGAATCTTAATAAGGAAGAGCTTGTTTCCCTGATCTCATTTTTATTACTTTACCAGTCTCCCTGTCTGTTTGTTTGCATTTCATGCAGCCTCCTCTCCAGTATTTCCATCTTAGATTAGCTGAAGCCAAACACAGCCACCACACCAGCATTTGCGATTCGCCCCTTCATCACCCCCAGGACAGAGACAGATTGTCACAAGATTTCCATGTCTAGGTACACATTGCCTCTCACAGCAGCCACGGTCAGCCCAGTCTGTATAGAATCACAGAATCCCAGCCTGGTTTGGGTTGGAAAGGACTTTAAAGCTCATCCAGTTCCAACCCCTGCCATGGGCTGGGACACCTTCCACTAGACCACAGGGACCTCACAGCTCACCCCAGGACCCATCAGTAGAGCAATTCCTAAGTACTACCTAGGAGTCTTTGGTCCAACTGTGGCTGCCCCATCCCTGGCAGCATTCAAGGCCAGGTCGGACAGGGCTCGTAGCAACCTGGTAGTTCTTAGGAACTGCTTTACTGATGGGTGCTGGGATGGGCTGTGAGGTCCCAGAGAGCTCTCAGGGCTCCCACTCATCACTTCCCACAGGTCCCTGCCCAGCTGCTCTTAATCTCTGCCTTGTATCTGCAATGGACACTTCCAGCTCCTCCAGCACAGCTGAGGTGTCTGCTGCCAGGGGACTTGCTCCTCAGACAATAACTTCTGGCACAAGCTATTTAACTGTCCAAATGGTGGATGTGGTAGGGGCAGATCACACCAGAACCAGAGCAGGGAGCTTAATACCACTGTCTGCAGTGCAGTGGCAATATGCAACCCCCCAGACTATCAGCTTGGAGCATCTATCGACAGACCTGCACGTGAGCAGGATGCTGAGGTGAGCTGTGCCAAGTGTCAGTCCAGCCCCTGCCCTGGTGCTGGGGGAATGGGGGAAAAGATGGGAAAATAGTGATGTATGTCCCAATACACCATCCCTGTGCATCACGGGACAAACACAACGAACCAGCTTCTCTGTGACCCTGCAGTGCTGGGGATGGCTGCAAAACCAGGGTTTGCCTATAGGCTGGATGGTGCCTGGAGCTCCACAGGAGCCGAGCTGAGGCAGTTTGGCCATAGGAGTGCTTGGGCCACTCTCCAGCTCCCTCGCAGCCCATTAGCATTGCCGTC
The DNA here is from genome assembly GCA_028858755.1 of Ara ararauna. Taxonomy (NCBI): domain Eukaryota; kingdom Metazoa; phylum Chordata; class Aves; order Psittaciformes; family Psittacidae; genus Ara; species Ara ararauna. The sequence goes on along the minus strand of CM054387.1, from coordinate 14,744,060 downwards.
AGAAATTAACATATTTTATATTAGAACAGTATAAATGCAGCCTGTTTCCTCAGCAGCGAAAGGCAAGCATATGGCACACACATCCTCAAATAGGCTGCCTCGCCTCTTTAAGTTATCTCTAGGGAATACATCAAGGGATATTATACTGCTTGAAGCATGGTTTTGATGCAGCGACTTTCATCTAGTGTTTCACTGATCCTGGCGTGGCAGCGACTACCTTCCTTGATTTGGTGTTTTGACCTTAAATACCACAGGACCCTCCCTTCTGTGCATCCCAAAAGGAGCAGAGATGAAGCTCCCGCATCCCCAGGCCAGTGTCTGCAGCATCCCCTGATGCACCACAGGCATGGCAGTGGTGCCACCATGGTGGGACCTGTGACCATAAAGGTTATGGTGGGTACCCTGCGTGGTGCAGCCCAGTGCAGGCTCTGGGTGCCTTACCTCGGGCTCTGGGTGCTGCGGCTGCCAATGGACTGTGCCGAAATGCTCCCGGCCACGCTGCCACCCGCAGGGGAGGACCAGCCCAGGGATGAACCGGGCCAGGACTTGATGCTCTCTGCAGGCTCCAGACCAAGTGTGGATCCAATGCTGGAGCAGGCATCCCTGTGGGGAGAGGAGAGGCCCCATTAGCTCTGCAAGCACAGGCAGGAAGGCTGGCAGCACCAGGGAAGGGTCCTGGTGCATGTGTGAAGAGCACAAACTGGTAACTCCTTCACAGCTCCAGCAATGACAGCTCCAGCTGATGGGCTCTGCCCTGTGGCACCAGCACAGACGGGGTAAAGCAAACGTTTCCAGCTGACCTGGCCCTTGTGCCATTGTGGCTGCCACTGGTATTTCCTTCATGCTTTTATAAGCGCCCTGTAGCCTGTAGACAGTAGGCAGGAAAACCCCACTGCTGCCTGCAGTGCCCGGGACCAGAGCTGCAGTGACAGAGCCAGTGAGAAGCTGGGTACCCCATTGTGCCCTATGCACCCCTGGGCTCCCCTGGGGTCAGAGCTACCCCTGCCCACCCACCCGGAGCCCCCAGACCAGCTGCAGTGCGTGAAATCCCTTAGGATCTCAGTTTTCCTTCAAAGCCTCAAATCAGTTTCATAGTCCCCAAGTGCAGCCTGGAGCAGTGAGAGCATCCCGCTGGTTTATCAGAGCTCAAAGGGAAAGTGAGGGGATCAGTGGGCATTGGGACACAAAACAAGCACATCCAAAAGCCCATCCAGCCCTGCTCTCAGCTTGGGGCCCACAGCCCAGCACACAACCAGGCGCAGGCTCCTTCCCTTCACTCACGTCTCTCTTCTGGAGCAAAGGGACTCCTGCGTCGTCTGCACGCTGCAAGGGACAAAACCAGAGTCAGCCGCAGGACTCACACAGCCTCCCCAGAGCCACTGAGCCTGAGGAGATGAAAACCTCCCCAGACTACCAATACCAGCGCTTGAGAGCAGGGTTCTGCCTCAGCCAGTGGTGCTGCATGGCTGAAGACCTCTCCCCCTGCTCCCCACACTGCAGGCTGCAAAGGCCCCCGTGCATGCGCCCCTGTGCAGCAATCACTGCTGCTGTAGGGTCTGCACTCACAGAACACCTCTGGGGTGCCCGGCTGATGGAGGCCAGGCAGCAAAAGACCCGGGGTCCCTGCAGGCAGCACTTCAAGCCGCCTGTTAGCATGCTGGCTGGGCTGGAGATCACTTTCTTTGATGAAGGGTGAATCCCTGAGCTTGTGGTTTCTCTTTCACCCTGCCCTGGCTTAATGAGCACACAAAGAATCTCTTCTCACGGGATGAGAGCATCTCTGCTCTCTTTCTAAAATACATTTATTTGTTTTATCTCCATTTGTCACGATTTCCCTTTAGCACTGAGGCAGAGGGGAAACTGAGGGGCTGTGGAAACAATACCTGGAAAATTGGCTGGAATTTTTTCCCCATTTTTTCCTAGTAAAATCCTCTACCCAATCTGTGCTGCTTCACCGGCTCCTCCAGCCCCCAGCTCCTGCAGCTGATCAAAGTGCAAGATCATCAATAAACCCAGCACTGGGGACGTGCTGATGCACAGCAGCGCGCTGTGTGAGGCTGGAGCCTGCTCTGCGAACAGGGCTATTCCCACTCCTTTTGCTGGGCCAGGCAGCATGATTTTAAGGGTGATGCTTTTTCATGAAACCTTCCATTAACACCAAGTTCCTTGTTCATAGACACATGCTGCTGCAGTGGAAACACATGAGGATGCAGCTACAGCCACCCCAGCATCGCCTCTGCATGGTGCAGCATCCTTCTGCAGCACAGCACACCCGAGCCTGCCCCACAGCCTCCCACAGCTCCCTGTGCTCCTCTCCTCACCTCTCAGCATCGCTGTTATCGCTGGACCGCCGCTCCTCCAGGGCCGCCTGCAGATGTGCGATGCGGCGGATGGCAGTGCCCAGGTCAGCCTGCAGGGCCTGCCGCACCGCTGCCAGCTCCACCAGCTGCTGCTCCTGCGTGGACAGCACCACGTTAGTGCTGGCACCCTGATACAGCACCGTGTTAGTGCTGGCACCCAACACAGCACCCCAAATCCTGGAGCAGGCCAGCAAGGGGTCTGTGAAAGCTCCCCCTGCACCAGTGCTCCCTGCGCCCTGCCAGGGCTTGCGACCTGCCGCTGCAGCCTGCTGTGCCTGCAACAGCTTGTAAATGCGCCCTGCTTTCCCAAGAAGAGGAGCAAACAAAGCTGAACCCTTCTGTGACCAACCAACACCCCACACAATGGGAAAAGGCTCAGGGATGAGCCAAAAACCACAGGCACAGGGCAAGAACACGAGGAGCCACCAGCAATTACTGTGAGCAAACTGAACTGAACAGCAGGGAGGGGAGGGTGACCTTGGCTTTAGGTGCAGAGCTGCACCAGGGCATCCCGGGCTGTACAAACAGCCTTCCCGGAGATAACTAGTAGTGATGCCTTCCTGAGCCAGCCGCATCAGTGAGGGGGAAGCAAACACGTGGCTCAGCCAACATACAGTATCAAACCTGGGTGAGTAATAAAATCATCTCTGAAGAGAGCAATAGGATTGAGCTGGCTTCAGCTCCACATCAGATCCTGAAGCGGGAGATGCCCAGTGCTGTGGTGTTGACTGGATAGGGACTGAGGACAGCATCACATCCGTGTAGTGACATGTGTAAATTAAACTTTAATACACTAAATAAGTAACTAAGTCTGATATGAAACATTAACCCTGTGTGGAACATGTAAAAGCACCCAGTGTGAGAGCACCACATCCCTGCCAGGGATGGAGCAAGCACAGACCACAGGGATGCTCCCAAGTGCTTCAGGGCTGCTCCTCCACTCACACATCTCACATTCCTGTTTGGAAACAAAGCCCTTTCCAGAAACACAGGAGCTGATAAGAAAAACTGGAAATTCCATTCATAATTCAAACTACAAGGAGGAAAAGCTGAACAAACAGCACAACCCACACAGCTCCATGGACCCAGCATCACTCACGGCACACCGGGAATGCTGACCCGGCCCTGCCAGGTCCTTTCTCAGTGCCATTTCCAGACCATCACCCGGCACAGGAAGACGGGGTTGCACTTTCACTGTGATTGGAGCTGCCAGCTGGAAAATTGCCATCTCGGCGGTGACAAGGTGAGAGATGATTTGCAGTGCAGGCTGTGACAGGCCATGGCGCCGGGGCCGGCAGCCTGTCAGGGTAAATAATGGGAGCCCTGGAATCAGCAGGCACACAGGCCCGCGGGGAGCAGCACTGCACTTCATGGAAACACGCGAAGAAACAGCCCGGTTCGGGCTGCGCAGCACCACAGCTGGGTCTGGGAACACACTGGTATTGGTGAAAAGCAGAACGCTGCTAAAAGCCGTTGGAAACTCCCAGCCCTTTGCTTCCCTCCCAGCTTAGGCAAATGCAGAGGGTGGAAAGGACCTGCTTCATCATGGAAACTGCTCCGAGGTGCATGGGGCAGTGGAGATGCTCCCCACAGTGCGGCTGACGCTGCAAAGAGGCTAGGGAGGGACACAATGAAAGGGTAACCCCTGAGTGGAGGGAAGAGAGCCCCGAGCTCTGGCTGGCTGTGTCTGTACAATGCAAGACCAGGCAGTAAACCAGCAGCCAGATACAGAGCTCAACTCTTCAAACAGGCTGATAAGAGCCTCTACTGAACTGGTTCCCCAGCACCAGGACACTGCGCAAATTAAGTACAGTTCAGTGGCTGCACTTGATTCCTTTCTTCCGTTCTGTTGTTATTAACCTGGCAGTGAGTGACAGGGAGGACACAGCAGTGCGCCCCCCTCCTGCATCCTGACCCTGCTTCCCCGGGGTACAGCTGCAAGAGCAGCAAACAGCGTGTCCAGAGGCTTGGAGCATCCCCCCCAACCCTGCTGCATCACAGCTATGGGCACAGCAAAAGAAGCAGGATCACCTCAGCGATGATGCACTGGGCACCCATGGTCCATGGCACCCACACTGCATGGCAGGGGCTGCCCAGGACACCAGGGCACTTTTGGGACTGCACAGCACTGCAGGTAACCTTGGTGTCCCCTGCCCACAAGCCATGAGCGACAACTTCAATGTAAGCCTGGAAATACCAGTTTCTTAATGGGAGTTGACAGAGCTCAAGCACAGCGATGCCACTGAACCAGACTCCTTCCAGCAGAGGCAGTGCCACCAGGACATCACCCCAGGTACCTGGGCTGGCTGGATGCAAAGGAAAGCACCAGCCACCTTCAGACACTGACCTGGGGCTGCTCCACGCTCGGTCCGTCCCAGGAGACTTACATGAGCCTGTTCAGAAAGGCACTGCTGTAAAGTGAACTCTGGTGATATAAATCTGCAGCAGGAAGATGTGGGAAAGAGAAGTGATACTGCTCGATTTCTGCGCCCTGCCTTTCAGCATGGGCTCCGGAGGATGCTGCAGCCAGAGAGGAAGAGGAGGAGGAGGAGGAGGAGGAGAGCAGAGCCATAGCTTGGCCAGAGGCAGAGCAAGGGGAAATGCTCTGAGTAAATGTGCTGCTCAGCATTTTGGGCTCAAATCAGTGCAAAAGAGAAAGGCTCGTGCACATGGAGCCACAGAGCAGCCATGTCCATCATGCTGTGCTCTTGGTGGCAGTGCTGTGGTGGGGAGCAGGCTGCAAACCCCCCATCCCACCTGTCTCAATGCTCCATCCCAGCTCTCATGCAGACACTTTATGTTTTACTCTGCGCCATACAATTGTCTAAAGGAAGAGAATAATTATGTCAATATAATTACATCTCAAATGCAAAAACCCTCTATCTTTACAATATAAACTGACAAGAATAGTTGCAGCATCAGGCACTGTTATCCCAGGGAGCTACCAGACATCTCTGACACCCGTTTCAGTCTAAATGTAAATGTCAGAAGCGTTTCCCTTTTAATACAGTAACTGGTCTGAGCATGTGCATCCTTGCTCAGGATGAGCTGCACAGCATGGCTGGCTTTTTGTTTCCTCTGAGCAGAGAAGGGAGGGGGAAAAGGGACAGGGACACCTTCTAAGCCCTCTTTGTCTCGAGCTTCTTTTTCAACTGATTTTCTCCCAGAAACATTTGAAACTCAGTTAAAAAGCGCTGAACCAAAGCAGCAGTGAGACAACCTGGGGGGCTGTGAAGGATGCCAGGGCAGGCACAGCAGAGCAGCCACCTTTTATTGCTGTTTGCAGCTCTGCTGTCACAACACAACCCCAACAGCTCCCCTTCACCTCGAGTGAAGTGGGATCTAATTAGTCCCACTTGGATTGTGCCTCTTGGAATCACTGCGGTACACCTGCACCGTTCATCAGTCGTCATTACTTTTAATTAAGCAATTAACTGGCGGCTTCTCAGGAAGTTTGAAGTGATAAAATCCAGGCGCTTGAAGGCTCGAGTGAGCCGGGGCGAGCGGCAGAGCCGGTAACTGTGCGAGCAGCCAAAGTGCTCAGGGTCTCCCAAAGAACTCACTGCTTTAGTGGCAAAGGAATGGCACACCAGGAATCACACCCTGCCCCAGTGGCAATTAGCACGTCTGCAGCTCCTCCATCACCTCCGAGGACCCGCTCCTTTGATGACAATTGTCGTTACACCTTGTCAAAGCCATTGGATCGTAAAGAGCAGCTCAGGAAGAGCCGGGAGGGGGCGGCGAGGCCGAGGGATGCAGCGACATCAGAGGGCTCGGCTGGGATCCCGCTGGGAGCTGCGGGTTTGCCCGGCTGGGAGCGCGGCATTCCCGGCTGGAGGCACAAACAGCTCCCGCTTCGCTTCTCAAGTTCACTGAAAGCGCCAGAAAAGCCTTTAAAGCTTGTAAATGAAAACAAAAATGAGATCAGAGAGCTGAGGCTCTGATGTGCTGCAGCACGGTGGCTGCGAGGTGGTAACAGGGCTGCTCTACAAAGGGGGTTTGCCCGCATAAAAACCAGAAGAAAGGGGTATTTACACTGCAACTCTCACCTTAAAGAGGAAAAACAAAAGTGTGGAAAAAAACTTCACACCTGCACTTGAGTTTGCAGTGAGAAAAGTTAATTATTGCACTGATGAGCTTCCCAGCTTCCCTAAAGAAAGGATTTTAGGATAGCGCCTGCCAAGCTCCTGTGGTGCACAGCAGGGCCTGGGGGGGTGCAGGGTGGCTGGAGGGGATGCAATGAGTACGACCTCCTCCCCAGCATGAGACTGCCAACTGGGACTTCATCCCAGCAGGATCAGCCCCTGCTTTTCCACGGGCACCCCAGCACAAGGTGGGAAGCACCCGGCTCTCCAGGGTAGGAGGGACCCCGAGGCTCCTGCTGCCGCTGAGCTCATCCCAGAACTCCCATCCCACAGCTCCCATCCCAACAGTCAGCAGCCACTGATTCCTCCCATGAAACCCAAGCTGTTCAGGCAGTTTAGCCATGAGCAGCGCAGCTGCAGGTCCCCTCTTACAGAAACATGAGCTTCTTTGAAGCTTTTTAGTTATTTCTTGGCACCTACTGGAAGAATTAGTGTCTAAAATGTGGAATGCGTCCATCCTGGCTTGTTAGCAGCTCACATCTCCCTGCTCTGCTGCAGCAAACCCACGGGTAAGGAGAAGGATGCTCTGCCAGAAGCTCTGTGGAAACAGCCCTGTAAAGGCAAGGTAGGGGACAGGGTCCTCACAGCATCCCTGTTCCTGCCCAGGGCTTTTAGTGGTGGCTGTGGACACCCAAAGGAGCTGAGATGAAGCATCTTGCAAACAGCCTTGTTTCCCTGGTGCTAATGATGGACCATCTACCCCTTTTCAGCATCATAGAATGGTTTGGGTTGAAAGGGCCTTAAAGCTCATCCAGTTCCAACCCCTGACACGGGCAGGGACACCTTCCACTAGAGCAGCTAGCTCCAAGTGCTGTCCAACCTGGCTCCTGAGCATCCAATCATCTGAGCACCGACACCAGGAGCCATGGCCAGCACCCAGCACCATCCTTCCTAAAACAGCCTCAAGAGGGAATTTCCAGCCAGTGGCTGGCCCCAGCTCCACACCCCTGCCCCATGCCTGCTCCCAGCCCCTGCTCCATCCTTCCCTGTGCTGCAGTGGGCAGCTTCACCAGGAGATGCTTCTAGCAGCACAGACACAAGCTCATGCACATGCACAATGAGCAGAGACCGGGGCTTGGTTTGAAGCCCCCCAGGACTGAACCCAACTTGCAAATCCATCTCCTGCTTCTGGCTGTGACTGTTTCTGCCCAGGCACCTGGGTCTGGCCTGTCAAGCTCTGGGTGTCAGCACAGCAGCAGGGAACCGAGGAGCTGTTGTTGCAGGCTGGGATCCAGATCTCACTGGAAGAGGAGCTACAGCTCCACAGAGGAAACCCAGGACATGCAACCAGAGCAAAGACAGAGACAGGCAGGGCCAAGTGCTACCCTCACCATTAGGAAACTTGCCCCCCTTGGTGCAATGCACTGGGCTTGGAAAGTGCTCAAAACCCATGCTTACAAAATTCATAAGGCAGAGCAGAGCCATCTGCCTGGCAGGGAGCTCCCCAGCTCCCATCCCTGCTTCATGCTGGATCTCCCTACTGCCTGCGAATGGCAGGAGGCTGCTTCCCCACTGCCCAAAGCTGGGTTGAAATGAGGGAGGGATGAAAATAGCTGCCCTGAGCTTGGCTGAAGGTGCAGGGATGGTGGAGCTGGATTGTGCCGTGCCAGCAGCACTGATAAACATGAGCAGTGAGAACAAAACACCTTATACACAGCACCAGCTCCTGGGAACCCAGGAAACAAGACAGGATTTCTAATCCAAACTGCACAATGAATTTGTCCCTTCAATGCCTCTCTTAAAGCCTGGCAGTAAGTGACAGGTTCACAACGTCACCACTGTGTATTTAAATAAATCAAAAAACCCCTGTTAGGTGCAGACCATGACTTAAGTAATGTTAAGTGAATAATTCATGCAGAATATATAATGGATGGGGGATTTATCAAGAGCAGAGATGGAAGTGGCTTTCTATTAACTATTGATGCTCTCCGCCAGCCTCTCGACAAGCAGGGCTGGGCTCTGCCATCACAGCTCTCCCAAGATGTTTTATTTAAGCACTGTTAAGAGCACACACAGTCTGGGAAACCGCTGTGCTCCTGAGAATGCTGAGGCACCCCTGGCTCCCATGGTGTGCTCATGGAGCTTGGATGCCATGGAGCATCCACCACAAACAGCCCTGGGGATAAACCTGGGGTGTGATGGGTCTGGCTCCCTCTTCCTGCAGCAGATCCCAGATAACCCCAGATGTCTGTGTGTCTGGATAAGCCCAGACCCCACCATATTTGCTTATGAGTTTGTCTGTTAATGAGGGTTTTGTGTCTTAGTCCACGGAGGTGCTTCTAAAATCCCTTTTAGGCTTCTTTGCAAACATCATTTGTGAGAACAGAAGAGTGCAAAGAAGACCATTGTCTTGCTCCACCCGCCATTCAAAACCCCACAGGAAACATTCAAAAAGCTTCTAAAAATACCTGCACAAACACAAAAATGCAGTTGGAAGAAGCCACCCATATCCTAACAAACAGCACATCTGTGTTCCAAAACATCCCATTCCAACAAAGCTGCAATAAACACACAGTTATCACAGCAGCTGAAGCCGTGTGTGGTGGTACCCACAGAGAGAGCAGCGGGATGCAGCCCCGGGGTGGGATGCTGCGGCCCTGCATCAGAACATCTCCTGGCTCCGCAGAGCATCAATGCCTGCATGGCTCTCACCCAGCGAGGAGCTTTGTCTCGTGCCCAGGAGGGTGACCGGCAGCCGGAGCTGCGTGTGAGCACTTGAGGATTCAGGCTGGCAGAGCGAGGACAAAGCCTGTTCATGGCACAGCAGGCGGGGGATGTGGAATCATTCACACTAAAGCACCATTCCCTTCAGAAGGGCTGGCAGCCTCGGGGGAAAAAAATGCTGAAATCTCCATGATTGTTAAATTAAAGATTATTGATAAAATAACTGCTTCTAGCGTGGCTCTGCTGCCAGCAGAAATGCAGTATCTTCAATTACTGCTTGGAAGCACGGCTTCCCTTTTGTTTACTGGGAACAACCAACATGAAAAGAGATGCTCGTAAAGGACTGCAAAATGAAGGTGAATCTATTTCTGCTGTACTCCCAATCCAGTTGGGGCTTTGTGTGTTCAGAGCAGGTTCACTGCCTGTTGGCACCATCTGATGAACCACTGTGCCACCAGGGCTTGTTTGGCAAAGCCAGGAGCACCACAAGGAGCCTGGAACACCATGAGGAGCCCAACAAACATGCTGCACAACAGGCTTTGGCACACTGGGGGCTGGCAGGAGGGAACTTCCCCCATGCCAGGGAACGTGCAGCACCACTGCTGTAATGCCCAACACGAGGAAAAGCAGCACAGGGAGGTGCAGGAATGACCTCAGCAACTCCTCAGCATTTCTTGGAGTGGAGCAACCAAAGAAATCTCCTTTCTGGAACAACACACGGAGCAGAGGGACTGCCCCTGCTGCCAGCCCAGCCACAGAGAGGTGAATCAGGGAATCACAGAGTGGTTTGTGTTGAAGGGACCTTGAAGCTCATCCAGTCCCACCCCCTGCCATGGGCAGGGACACCTTCCACTAGAGCAGGGTGCTCCAAGCCCCTGTGTCCAACCTGGCCTTGAACACTGCCAGGGATGGGGCAGCCACAGCTTCTCTGGGCACCCTGTGCCAGTGCCTCAGCACCCTCACAGGGAAGAGCTTCTGCCTAAGAGCTCATCTCATCTCCCCTCTGGCAGGTTAAAGCTGCTGGCACCGCAGCACCCCCTTACCAGCTCCATGCGCCGGCGGCTGGACTCCAGCTCCCTCTGCACCAGCTCGTCCATGTCAGCCTTCATCTCCTCCATCCTCCTCTGGTAGTACCTGGTGTTCTCCTTCTCCCGTGCCTCTGACTCGGCCGCCTTCTCCAGCTCCTCACCCATCTTTATGATGCTGTCTCGCAAGCGCAGCACCAGCACCTGGGGAGAAGAGTGTGAGGTGAAGCCGAAGAGGTGGAGGTGAGGAGTTAGCAAGCAACGGTGCAAAAGAGCAGTGACCCCTGGGTGCCTGTAGATGTGCTGATTAATGGGGGCAGTGAAGTATTGCGATTGAGCCTGATGTCCTCACATCTGGACAGTGCCAGAGCCTGTTGGAGGGGTGCTGTGGTGGATATGCTAAGCAGGCAGCACCATGCTCCATGTCCAGAGGCAGGGATTGTCTATTCCTCTGGGTGCTTATAGCACTGGGCTCACTGCTGGCTTTCAAGAGATGCCACAGTGAAGCATGTATAGATAATGGCAGGGGCAGGAGCTATATGGGCTGTCCAAAAGCACAGCAGAGCTGGCCAAAGACCCAACCTGTCCCTCCCCAGCCCTCCCTAAGTGCCTTTTCCCAAAGCTGAGGTGGAGGCATCCCTGCCCTGGAGCTCTGCATCCCCTCCGGGAGCAGTGAGGGGTTGGTACCTCGAAGCGCTTCATCTGCACGGCCTGGAAGTCCAGCTGGCTCTCCAGGTCACGGATCCGGGCTTCCTGCCGGCTGACGATGGAGCGCTCGGCCGGGCACTGCTCCATGCGTGCTGCTCTCGCCTGCGCTGCCTGCAGCTGGGGGCATGGGCAGCATCAGCACCTCCTGCCCTGACCCGCTCCATCCCCGCATTCCCACCAGTCCCTCACATCCGTCCCCGGGACCTTTATGGCCCCTGAGCTGACTGATGGGGCATTATGAAAAGCATTGCCTTGAGTTTCCTGAAGGATTCCTGCTGTTGGTACCTACAGTAAAGGCATGACAGGAACGTGTGGTTTTGAGCGAAGAGCACGCTGGTGCTGGCCACACCACACTTGTCTGGGGCTCTTTTGATGTCCTCTTCTCACAAACTCTTTGAGGACAGGAGGCGTAAAACTACACAATTTAGTCCTATGCGGAAATCTGCCTGGGCCAAGTTGTTCCTTCAGGGCTTACGCTGAGTTCTCCAAAGCAAACTGCCCCTTAGTGATGCTGCTAAAACCTTGGTTCAGATTCTGTATTTGACGTAAAACTACAGGGATTTGTTTTCTTTTATCTGGCCTATCTCTAAAGTACCACCTACGCCACCTCAGAGGCAGCGAGTGCTGCTCGATGCTGGGCAGCTTAACACTCTCCAGCAAAGAACTGAAGTTAATGGGATTACTCATGTTTAAAATGAAATCCACTCTGGGAGGGTCAGTGCAGCCACAGAGGCGAGGCAGTGCAGCACCCACCGGCACCCATCCTGGGGTCAGCCCCATCCTGGGGTCCACCCCATCCCATGGGACCACCCCATCCCATGGGACCAGCAGCTCGGGAAGGGAAGAGGGAGAAGCCTTGCCAGGAAAAGCTTTCTCCAGCCCAAGGCCACTGCTGACTGAGCCCTGCAGTGGCCCTGGCCCCATCCTGCCCGTGGACCATGCTGTTCTCAAGGGCACTCACAGCACGTCAGGAAGAGAAGAACCTGACTGAATTAGAATCATAGAATCACAGATGGTTTGTGCTGGAAGAGGTCATAAAGCTCCTCCAGCTCCAACCCCTGCCATGGGCAGGGACACCTTCCACTGGAGCAGGGTGCTCCAAGCCCCTGTGTCCAACCTGGCCTTGAGCACTGCCAGGGATGGGGCAGCCACAGCTTCTCTGGGCACCCTGTGCCAGCGCCTCAGCACCCTCACAGGGAAGAGCTTTTGCCTAAGAGCTCATCTCATCTCCCCTCTGGCAGGTTAAAGCCATTCCCCTTGTGGCTTTGTACCCCTGGGTAGAGGCTTGGTCTGATTTCAGACAAGAACACAGCATCTGCGCTAGGCACAGGCATCGGAGGACACTGGGGTGGCTCTCGCTCCTCAGCTCTGGGTGCTATGGCTGGGCAGGAATTACCTTCTCCTGAAGGCTCTGCTTTTCCTTCTTCACATCCTCCACCTGCGTCTGCAGCTCCCGGATCTGAGCAATATCTGCTGCTGACTGCAGAAGGAGAAAGCACAGCAGTGGGTCAGAGATGGGGGTTTGGAGCGCAGGCCCCACATCACAGGGAGCTCAGGGCTGAAGGCTGGCTCCTGCCTGCACCCCCTACCACCCAAAGAGCCCCTCCTGCACTGGGCTGAAGGAGCTTCACTCTCCTGACTCAGTGCAGCTTCCCTGCCTTGGACAGACATGGACAGAAACCGCGTTGCTAAGGTCATTTCTGTCCTCAGGGTCCTTTCAGATGCAGGTCCTCAGCTCTGTACAATTCACTGACTGTGAATTGTCAGTCTCACCATCCTCCCCCTGCTCCTCTGGGAGCCTTGGGGTTCCTCAGCTCCGGAGTACAATCCTTTGGGAGAGCCTGCCTCAGTCAGGATATTGCCCAGAAAGCCCCGGGCTGGCTGTCAGCACTTTCTGAGCTCTGCATGAGAAATCAATAAAAGAAGGAACAGAAAAGGATCCAGAGGGGAAGCTACAGGATCGTGTAGGGTTGTACCCTGAAACCGAAGACACCTCTTGAAAGAAGGATCAAAGCTACGGGCGGGAGGAGCTGGAGCCACGACCCATCCCTTCCTCCCATCACAGCATCCGGTGTCAGGTTCCCCATCCCGCTGCTGCACCCCTATAGGAGCTGATGTTTGCCCCCAGCCGGGCACCCTCCCAAGGAGGGCGATGCTGCCCCGGCTCCTACCTGGGCGATCAGAGCCTTGTGCTTTGCCATGAGCTCATTCAGGTCCTCCTGGTCCATATCAATGCGCTTCAGCAGGTCGGCTCTCTCATGCTGCAGTTGATTGAGCTGCTCATCCACCTGTGGGAGGATCCACAGGGCCACTTCAGCATCCTACTAGTGCATCCCAGCACTGCCCAGACCATGGGATCCTCTGGGATACACCAGCCTCCAACCCTGTGCTTTACCAGGAGAGGCAAAGGGAGCCCTGTGCATTTGCACCCTTGTAGGCATTGTATCCATCCATTAGAGCACCCTGAGGCTGCTGATGCGTGGGTGATTTAGGAAATCATGGAATGGTTTTGGTTGGATCTTAAAGCTCATCCCGCTCCAACCCCTGTCCAACCTGGCCTAACCCTAACACCCTGTCTGGTGACTTAATAAACCTGCATCTCCATGAACACACCAGGGCCTTGCTTCTGCTGAGGGTCTCCAGCTCCATGCGCAAGCTCTCCAGCTGCTGGTCCGCTGCCTGCTGGGTCCTCTGGGCCTCTGCGCACTTGGCTTCGCTCTCTTCCAACTGGGAAAAATGGGGAGAGAGCACAACTAAAGAAGCAGAATCCATGCGCAGATCCCAGCGTTCCCCCCGCCTCACGGTTTGTTTGCTCTTCGCCCCCAGAGCATCTCCTGCTATTGCATCTCTCACTGCGCCCCCGCCTCTGCCATGGCACAGGGAGAGCTGGGATCATTAATTTGCAAAATTATGGGAATTACATGTAATTCCTGATTAGAGCAATTCACGGTTCCCAGTTTGCAAATGGGCTTTTCACGTGGCATAAATCGCATTTGCAAATACACACCAAATCCCACATTTATAAATGCTAATTTTGCTCCCGGTTTTTATAGCTCAGCCGTTAAGACTTACAATGGTCTTAAATGGGCTGTGAAACACCTGGAAGATGCAGCATCATCTCCCAAGGCCACAGTGCCAGGACGGAGGAGGCTGTACCTGAACAGCCAGTTCCTTCTCTCTCGGTCGGGTTTTATCATAAAGAAGCCTAAACCCCACTCATTGGGTTCCTCGCTGCTCATTTCCCACACCCGGCGCTGGTTTCCCTGCAGACGACGCAGAGCTCCCAAAGGAATGGCTGCACACGTCGGCTCCCAGCAAACCAAAGGCTCACAAGAAGGAGAGTCGGAGCCTTTTAGACTATTTTCTCCGGGTTTACTTGTCTTTTTTAACTGCCTCCCTCTAAAACAAAGGGGGGTTATGAAACACTGCATCAGGAGCAATCCTCGGCTCATTTCCCTCCGTTGTCTGGAGTGCTTGAGACCTGCTTGGAGAAGTTGAGCAGGTGATTTGCTTCCTCCGTGCCCAATCTGCTGGGGAAATGGAAGTCCCTTAAAGTCAATGACTGTTTCTATACTCCTGGCACAGGCCTCTTCCCTCTCCATGCCCAGGCCATAGCAATAGCCTTTCCTACAGTGCATCCCCTTTCGCTACCTTTAACCTCTTTGGTGAGAAAACCTCCACCTCCTGGGACCACCGCATTCATCCCTGAGCCCTTCGGTCACCCCTGCAAGACCCAAGGAGCAGATGGGAAGAAATAAACCCGAACACCTCCGTGTCTCCAGCTTTGAGCCTGCCAGAAGCTGCTCACTGTGGGAAAGACAAAGCTCTGGCATGGAGGCATTTGGCACTTTGAATGCTACAGAAATGCTGTGCCTGTGCCTGTGCAATGGACGGTCTGGTCAGTCTATTCATACACCTGCAGAGCCATGTGCTGTGCTCCCCTTCCTTCCAGGGGCTGAGAAATAGCCCTTGGGTTTGCATAAAGCTCAGGCATGACCAAAATGAACCAAGTGATAGCTGCTGGGAGGTGTTAAAGATGCTGAGCACACCGACTGCTGGTGTTATGACCAAGGGATTTCCCACCTGCCCAGCTCCAGGCTCCTCCAGAATCAACCCCATCCACAACCACCCGGGATTGGCATTTCGCTTGCCATGAGTACACTGAAACTGCAGATACTTTAATCCGAGTGAAACACATCCCAGCACCTCTCGTTAAATGCCAGCCTCCATTTCACTTCATGTAATGGAATTTTCCCACTTGGGAGGAATAAACTGAAATCCCCCCCCCCAAATGTATAATGTATGAACTTGTGAACAACAGGAGTTTGTGCTGCACCATCTGTTAAATACCTGCGTAAAATGGATGCTTCAGCCTGATTAAGAAACAATGCTACACTCGCAGCCATATGGATTTTGATTAACGGAAATGTAGCATTTTAGCAAAGTCCTCGTTCCTGGGGAGGTCTGTGGGCTGGTGCGAGGATGCATTGACTTTTGAGAGAGTCGTCATGAATGCCATTAGAAATGGGCTCGATTTAAAGGACGGAAGAATCATGCGGCATTTTAACACAGGCAGAGCCTCAGTGCTGGCAGTGCAGGAAAATGTCAGCATCCCCAACATTTGGGCTTTCTGCTCTCTTCCAAAACAGGAAGCAGCCAGGCAGAGGTTGGGAGGGAGCTGGGGGGGGGGGATAAGGCACCACAGGAAGAGAAAGCAATGTCCTGCATGAGCCTGCCTGGCTGCAGGGACCAGGCTGCTCAGGGAACAACAAGGTGGGGCTGGATACCAAGGCTATGGCCATGCTCCACCAATGCAATCACTGCCTGGTCTCTCAGATCAACCTGTGGAAGGGTGCCTCAGCTCCAGCCCACTGCTGTGAGCTCCATCACTGAGTGTAGGGCACTTCTCCATGGTTGGGAAGGAGCAAAGCAGGGGCTGCGCATCACCTCCAGCCCCAAAGCAGGATTCAGGAAGTACTGGGGGGTTAATTGCTAAGTGCCGCACTGCACCATTAGCTCAATAATGTTCAAGGGAGAACACATGAGTGCCAGAAATGGCCATTCCCATTGCCCACTCCAGCCATGCCATCCTCTGCCTGGCAGTCTGGGTCAGTAGCACAGGCATGGGCACGGATGTGAGCATGGGCATGGGCACAGACACTGCATCAGGCCGAGCTCACCTTCCCCTTCTCCCTCAGCACAGGTGGGAACAGCTGCTGCTCGCAGCTGTTATTTATGCAGAACTATTATCTCAATTATATATGTGTGTTGTTGGAATTGCTCAGACTTCCCCATTAGTTTGTTTCCAGGGGAAATGCACAGTACGGATTAATTACTGGGTGGGTAGGGAGGACTGGCACTGTTCATTCAGTCCCAGCATAATGGGATGCACATGCAGGGCCAGCCTGTGGATGGACAGACCCATGCCACCCCTGTCCCATGGCAGGGACCCCATGGGACCCTGAGCTCGCCCCAGGGCTGAGGCCATCCCTGGCATGGTGGGCAAAGTGCGGCACACGGCTGTGAACCTGGGCTGTCTGCACTTAAACTACGCAAATCCACGGCAATCCCTGCTCCTGCCTAACAGCATCCCTATGGCAACGCCTCCCAAACGAGGCGCTGCTCCTTATTAGGCAAACAGAAAACACACTCAACAGAAGGTAATTAATAGGGATGCAGGGAAAAAAAAGGAGGCAAAAACATACTTAACCACTGTTGGCTTCATCACACAGAGGTGCTCCTGACAAGGTGGCCCTCATCAGTGCAAGAGGCACTTCTCACCAAGGCCTGGCTCAGCGCAGGGTCCCCTCACCAGCGTTAAACCCAGGAGATGTGTGAATGCCTCTCACAGGGTCCCACTGAGAGGTGATGCTCAAGGGCAGGGAGATGCTGGCAGCACCCACCTGCCTGCGCAGCCGCTCCATGTCCTGGGCACTGGCACCGGGCTCTGCGGGCGCTGCCACCAGCAGCTGCACGTCAGCGAGCAGAGCCCGTGTCCGGCGCAGGTCCCTCCGCAGCCGCTTCTCCACATCAAAGTCCCGGTGGCCGATCTGGGGAGGGAGAATGGGTTGTTCTGAGTGCTGCTGCCCCATCCCGCCCCGCAAAGCCTCCATTGGACCTGTCCAGCCCATGCCAAGGTGTTCCCTGCGCAACTGGAGAATAGGGAAACATGTTGGTAATGCTGAAGATGATGCAAGAAGATTGCAAATATCTATGTCCAAATATTACCATTTTCCATCTATCAAATCGCAGAATCCCAGACTGGTTTGGGTTGGAAGGGACCTTAAAGCTCCTCCAGCTCCAACCCCTGCCACAGGCAGGGACACCTTCCACTAGAGCAGGGTGCTCCAATCCCCTGTGTCCAACCTGGCCTTGAGCACTGCCAGGGATGGGGCAGCCACAGCTTCTCTGGGCACCCTGTGCCAGCGCCTCAGCACCCTCCCAGGGAAGAGCTTCTGCCTAAGAGCTCATCTCAATCCCCACCTCTTCCATCTTATTAATTTAATTCTTAAAATCCTAGTTAATTTTTAATTAATATTATTTATTTTATTTAATTAAATTATTATTTTCATTATTAAAATGATTTAATAGTTCAGTGAAAGGGAGAAAATAAACTTTGCAAACACTAAAACTAGCAGATTCCACCAAAACACCACATTTTTCCCTACCAGAAAGCTGTTCCTCTGAAAGGAACATTTGCATTTGCCCTCCCCTGGTGTCCGTCAGCCATGTGCCAGCCCAGTGACCACCCATATGATCAATGCACAGCCTGGCCAAGAGATCAGGGGGACAGGCAGGCACTGTGGGTCCCCAGATCTGGAGCACCCTGTCCTCTTACCATTGAGTATGTCATCCCCCTGGGAAACCGCCCTGAGCGCGGAGTAGGGCCAGAGAGGGGCAGTGTCCAGTGTCTGCATTGAGAGCGGGCATGCAAAATGCAAAAGTCATGGTGTGAAAGCAAAAGAAGCCAGAAAAACCCCTCTGCTCCTTTGGAAAAACAGTGACCAAGGCAAGGGAAAGCCAGCCCAAAGAGGAAAGGAAGAAAACACCAAATGCCAGCAAGGAAAGCTCCAACAGGAGTTATTTTCATGCCTCTACTGCAAAGCATCTGGAGTCCCCAGGCAGCTGGGGAGGGATGTATCTGCTGCTGCTGTTCCTGCAGCATCACTGCTGGGCGATCTGGATGCTCATCCCAGGCATGTGGTGTCCCCACGTTACTCTGAAGCCTTTTAAAGAAGGGAAGTGGGAAGCACCTTGGAAAAAAAAAACCCTTTCCACTCCCCACTGAAGCAGAGAGCAGCCATGGTTACGAGGATGAGAGAATTAGAGACAGCAAATAAACACGGACGTGGTTTCAGTGCTTGATTTCAGCCCAACTGAGGTACAAGAGCATTGCCACTGAGCCTGTTTTCCGCATCTCTTCTTGTTTCAAAGCTCTTCTCCCGTTTTCTGTTCAGTGGCTAAAATTCACTGTGCGGCTCTGACCCCGTAACGCGGTTCAGCTGCGAGCGCTGGAACCAGAAACCGCCCCCAGCTCCATTCCCTCAATTACTTTGCTGATTTTCTCTCCCCTTTTTTAATAAACTGCTCTGAAGCACAGTGTCCTCTGTAAATCACACAGCGTTTACAGCAACCCTGTGGCACAGCAGGCTGCTGCTATCCCTGCCATCCCTATGGATGGGCTCTTGGTTGCTGCTCAGCATCGTTTTTCCATAGCTCAGGGTCTACCCTGATGGATTTTGTATCACAGCTGGAAGCAGAAATGGCAGCTGCCACCACCTCCCACCTTTGCAGCATGGTGCTTTGAGGTTAGAAAGCTGGGATTGCATTCAATAGCTGCTCACAAGCACTACAGCAATTCCCTAGCTGCACTGTTCCATCCCTTTCTCCTCTATCACATCCACTGCTCTCAGTGGGACCAGTCCCAGTGAGGAGGAGGTGCCTTTCCTCAAGAGCCCTCTCCTCATCCATCTTAGTTCTCCTGCACTGAAGAGGAGGGACGTGCTGGACTGAGAGGCACTTGTAATCATATCCTGCTTTTATACAGTGAGATTTATACTGACAGCTCCCAAAACGTTTTATAAGCCAGGAGCAGGGGTGATGTTATGGATAAACCTCATTGGACCATTTTGTGTCTATGTGAAATATGCCCAGCATTCCAGTGCTCCCGGAATCATCCCATGTAATGAACACATGCAATTGCCAGGGTTGGTGAGCTGGTGAAACCCAGCTTGTGCCAATGGCTGGAGGACACGGTGTGTAACGACCGACCGGATAGACCGACCGGATAACCGGCTCCTCCCGTCCTGCATGGAGGGGGGGTTGCAGTATGATGGGGGCATCAGCACCAGGGAGCCCTGGGATGCAGCAGCACTGAGATGGACTCTGATGGCTCTGATGCCACCCTCAGCCCCAGCAGCCCCTTGACCGCAGGGAAGGGCCAGGCAGGACCTCGCTTGGTCTCCAGAGCTCCTTCAGCAGGAGCTGTGCATGAGGCAGCCCCTGGGCCTGGCTGCTGGGTGATGTTAAGTGATGCCCAAGCCGATAAATGCTGCTCAATGAGGCTGCTTTCAGCCCCTCGCCTTCTAATTAAACAGGGAGCAGCTGTGTGTGTTTTTCCCATTACATGCACTTCAATCACTGCCACAGACACATTAGAGAGTGAAAAAGGATTTGTTCAACAAATGTGTCTGGGGTAGAATTCCCCTGCAAAGAGTGGAATCTGATGAACTGCCTTTCTGGGCAGCTGGAGCCGCTCCAGCAGTTTGGCTCTCATGAAAACACCAACAAAGAGCAGATGACTCCCCCAGCCTAGAGAACTCTCAATTCCCCTCCATGGGGCAGGCTGGGTTCTGCACGATGCCTGCAGCCCCAAAGCCCTCCCAGCACCCAGTGCCTGCTGCAGCACGTGCCACTGCTCGGATGGGCAGCATCTGGAAGGGCATCGCTGCCGGCTGTGCGTGAAGAACCAAGCTGCTGCCCCCCCCGCACACATCCCCATTCACACCCCTTCTGTTATGTGTTTTGAGCCAGGGCATGGGTTTAGCAGCCAGGAGAGCAGAGTGAGCTTCTCCCCACCAGCAGCCCCTGGGGTGGGCTCTGTGCTCTTACCTGTTCACACAAGGTGCTGATAAGCCCTTCTAGGTCCTGCTTCTCATGCAGCACCATCTGCTTCTCCTCATGCTCCTGTTCCAGCTGCATCTCCAGCTGCCGGAGCTGTGCATGGGAGACAACCACAGCCCTGCTCAGAGCCCAGCATCCGCTGCCAAGGCTCTGTGTGGCACAGCCACAGCAACCCCAGGATGGTGCACACTGAAACCTCCTATCACTGCAGCCAGCGCTGGGGACCAGTGATGGGCCCCATCCCCTGGAGCATCTGCTACCCTCCGGCAGCGCAATGGCCAGGGGGAGCAAGGGGTAGCAGTCCAGGAACCTATAGGATTTCTGGGCACATGCTGGGCTATTTAAGCCAACCCACACTGAGAGGTCCCCAAGGGGTGACCCTGCAGCTCTGGAGCAGTAACACAGGGCCTTCAGCCACCTAGAAGAGGGGTTGGTTCCAATCCCCACCACTGCTCAGAAACAGGGCTCAGAAAGGGAATAGGAGCAGGCTGCTAAAGATCAATTGCTCTCTGGCGTGCCTCTGCCATTTACTCATTTGGAAAATAATAGTCAGGCCATGCAGGGTGAGGGAGAGAAGGGATGAATGGCTCTGCTGGCTGAGAGAGCCACAAGGCACAGCATCTCTAGTGATGCTGGCACTCTGTACAGGGCAATTAGACATGCAGAGAGGTACAGAAGGACAGGGAGAATGCCGGGGAGGATCCCTGAGCAATGCATCCTCACAACCAGCCCAGAGCTTCTGCAACATGGGCTGGTGAAGAGGGGGACTGAGCAGCACTGAGCTGCTGCTGCAGCACCCAGCAGAAGGGCAGCACTGTGGGGGGAAACAGTGTTACACAGGGGCAGCCCCCATATTACACAGGGCTTTATGGCTTTGGGCATGACTATGTGCTGACAGGAGCAGGAAGAGCAGAGATTGCCTCATTTGCCTTTCCACTTGTCCTGCCTTCCTAAAATAGCACATGCAAAGCCCCACTGACTGCTTCATTGAGCCTCAGCAATGCTAATTCACTATGGACAGCCAGGTATGCCTCAGGCCTAATGGGAATTGGCTGCTACCACCCATCCCACATCAAACACCCCGGGGCTTTGGAAGAAACTGGAGTTCCTGTTCACATGCCACTGACCCTGTGGCCTTGTTGAAGTATTTTAGTTTCATTAGCACCCAACACAAAGCTCTGTCTGGCTGGAGCTGTGCCCTCAGCATGATGCTGGTGCTACCGGGAGCAGCATCCCATGTGCTGCACCATACATGGCTCTTGTGCACCATTCCTCCAGCCCCTCCAGCACACAGGGACCCACGTCTGATCCAGACCCTGATTCTGCACCCTGGGACTGAGGTGGGGGCTCATGCTGGGGTGGTGGTGAGGAAGCAGCGAGCAGGAAGGACCCCTGTGCACCCAGCACCGTCCCCAACCCATCGCCAACCTACCCTCCTCTGGCAGGACTGCCGCACATCCTCCAGCTCCTCGTCCTTGTCCTCCAGCTCCTTCTGGTGGATCTGCTTCATCCGCTCTATCTCCAGCTCCAGCCGCTGGTGTTGCTGTAGGACCCACAGGGGATTGCCTGGCAGCTGCAGACAGCCCCGGAGGGGTGGGGATGCTGCAGGTTTAACACATGTGCAGGGATGAGCATCCCCAGCCACGGTACCTGCTCCAGGTGATCGACAGCGGCCGTTTGCTGCTCCAGCTCCTTCCTTTGCTCGGCAGCACTGGCTTCCATGTCCCAGAGCTGCTTCCGGAGTGCAGGCACTGCCCGGGCATCCATGGTGCTGGGGGTGCTGAGCTCCTCCACCCGGCCGGCCAGGACCGACACCTTCTGCGCCAGGCCGGACACCTCTGCCTCCTTCTGCTGCTCAGGGGGGTAGAGCAGTGGGTCAGGGGCTTTGCGTTCGCGCCCTGCTCCTAACACCTGGACCATTCCCAACTGCATCCTCAGGAACATCCTCAGACCCTCCCTGCACCAGCAGCCCCATCCCCAGCACAAGCCCTGGGGTGGCCGCAGCAGCATTGCAGCTTCCCCAGCCCCAGCACACCATGTCCCTGTGGTCTCTTTCAGGTGAGGTTGTGGATAGAGGCGGGGAGAAGAGCACAAGTGGCTTCAGTGGAAATGAGAGGTTGGTAATTAGGCAAGCATGGGTGATTATCACTTATGTACAATGATAGCCTTTCTTCTGGCAGAGGATGATGGCATTTAAATACATTAGGCGCATCCTAGAACTGCACTGAAAGAAACTGGAATTAAGTTGCTGGGCTTGTGCCTGATTGCCTCAGCTATAATTGCAAAGATAATGGCTTAGCTCTGAGAGCTCTTCCCAAAACTGGATATAATGCTACAAAGTGGAATATTTCCCTCTTACCTCCAAGCGCTGCTGGAGTTTGCCCATCTCCCAGCGGATGCTGGTGTTCTCCTGCGACACTTTCTCACGGAGACGCTTCTCAAAGGCAGACTCCCCCAGGGCCTGGGCTAACTGCAGGTCGAACCTGGATGGGGAAACACAGGTCACCTCAGCACCTTTGTATCTCTGGGTCAGACCAACCCCCAGCCCACGGTCAGCATCTCAGCACAGGACAGCAGGGCACACGAGAAACAAAGTGTAAATTAAAAGCAATTAAAAAGCACTTGGTGTTTTCCCATGTTTTCTGTGCCTGCCTGGTATCCTATTTTTGGGCAGAAAACCCATTTCCTTTGAACGGCAGCACTAAAACACCGGGGATCATTTCTTACTCTCCTCTGTTGCACACCATGTTTGCCAGCAGTGCTCCCAGCACAAGCACATGCACACCAAGGGCGCACGGAAGCCTGGGATACCCCAGGATGAGGATGCCCCAAGCTCCAGCATCCCTCTCCACAATGCCTCCCCACAGCATCACACTGAGAGTGATTTCCATTATGGAAGGAGGTTACAGTCACACAGCAAGGGGATGTAAAATCCATATTGTGCTCGGTGCCCGCTCCGCCAGCCAAAGCAGAAACAGCAGGAGCCCCGCTCCCGGCGCCACCCCAAGCACCCCCCCTTCCTCCCCCCCAGCCTTACTTCTTCTGCCTCTTCTCCAGCTCGTGGCTGCGGCTCTGCTGGCTCTCGGCGAGCACCCGCGCATCCTCCAGCTCGCAGGCCAGGCGCCGGCACCGCCGCCGCAGCTGCTGCGATGCCTTCTTGGCCGCCTCGCAGGCTGCCTGCGCCGCGCCAAGCTGCGGGCACAGTGGGTGAGACCCCCCAGCGCCAGGGGAGGGGGCACCCCAGGCCCACCGTTAGACAAGGACAATTAGAGGTGCCCTGACCCCGCCGTGCCTGCTGCATCCCAGCCCTGCTCCGCAAAAAGCTGCGCTGGATCCCTCAAGGAATCACATCGCATTTGGGATACAGATACACACACAGAGCTCTCACCAGCCAGAGAATGGAGCCATTAAGGAATGACTTTAAATAAGCAAAACCTTGCGTTAATGAAGCCTGTAACTCCAAACCAACTATCAGGAAGCAAATGGGCTGTTTTGCTTTACCCAAGCTCCAACGACCGGGCTGCTTTTCTTATTACTTCTTAATGAACCATGAATAATATCAATTTGTTTGTTTTATACTCATGGGAAGTGACCTGACTCCCAGGAACTGCTCAGGGAAGCACAGTGGCTCTTTCCCTCCTCATGGCAGAGCCTGGGAACTGCCAGCTCTTTACCTTAGCAGCTCTATCTGTAAGAGATGGTGTGAGCATGGTACCCAAAACACTGCTCAGCACCAAGACCCACCACTGAGCCCCTCCCCACACTGTGCTCACGCTCACACTTGACCACGGTTGAATTTTGCCCTGTTCTGGTGCAAAACTGGTTTTTTAAGCTTGAAGGAATTTTGGGATATTTATTCTCAAACCAGTGGCCAGTGAAAGCATCAGCACCAAGCAGCCGTGTTTCTGAGCCTCAGCCTGCCCAGGGAGCAGGGAGAGGACACCCAGCTCCAGCAGCATCCCTGCTCCGGGGCTGGCAGCACTTGCCTTCTGCTCCAGGCCGGTCCTGGTGCCCTGCTCAGCCTCGAGGCGCTGCTCCATCTGCACCAACCGCTTCCGCAGGAAGGAGATCTCTGTCTGCGCACACTCAAAGCGCACCTGCCACTCATCCTCTGCCAACAGAGACAGACACGAGGGGTTGGGGGGGTGCTTGGGCCCGACCAGCCATGCCAGGGCAGGATGGGTGACTATACAGCAGCACCATGGCTCCTGTATGGCACAAATGCCAGCGCAAAGCTTGTAGGGTGCAGCTCTGCCCCAGCTCACATAGCACAGGTATCCCCACCTTCAGCAAAGCATGCATGTTCATCCCATCCCATCCCATCCCACCCCATCCCATCCCATCCCATCGCATCCCATCCCATCGCATCCCATCTCATCCCAGCCCATCCCATCCCATCCCATCCCATCCCACCCCATCCCATCCTCCTCATCACTCCACAACATGCTTCAACCACACTCAGAGCTGCCAGGTGTGCCGGGCAGTTCCAGTCAGTGCCGGCAGTGCCCTTAGGCAGAATCCCTGCCTGCATCCCAGCTTCATGCAACAGCCAGAGCCGTGCGTGCTCCAGCTCTTGCCAGCTCCTTGCTGAGCAAGCAATGCAGAATGACAGGGTGCCAAAACCACACTGGGAGAGCAGCACTGCTTGAGGGGGCAAACCAAAAGGCTTTGCTGCCCTACAGGGACAGGTCAGGCTGGATGCCCAGAGCATGCATCACCCTGAAGGGATGCCCCTACCTCCTCCAGAGCCACTTATCTTCATCTCACGCAACTGAACCAGCTGCTGGGCCTCCTCCAGCTGCTTCTCCACTGACTCCAGTTTCTTCTGCACTTGGTCATGTTTGCTCTGGGGAAAGCAGGATAGGAGGGAGCAGCTCTACCTGGCCCCAGGGCACTCAAGTCCGAGACAGCAGCGTCACCACCGGCATGGCCCAACATCTCGAGGCTCTCCTACCTGCAGCTCCTGCAGCTCACGGGCTCCCCGCAGCCTCTCTTCCCGCTCCCCATCCAGGACCTGGCAGGCAACATCACCCTTGTACTGCTCATCCGACAGCTCCGTGTTCAGGTCGATGATCTGGGGGGCAACAGGGAGTCAGTCTGGGTATTGCTGTGCAGGCATCAACCCGAGTGCCCCAACTGCTCCCACTGCCTGTGCTTAGGGGACACGGCAAGTGCACATCATCACCAACCAGTGTCACCAGAACCCCAGGCTCCCATTGACAGCACCCAGCAAAAAGCAACCACTGCAGGACCCTGTGGCTGCATCCCTGCAGGGGATGAGCAGGACGCTTCTGCATGCCACCTCCTCAGTGTTAGCATTCATCACATGAAGCCAAGTCACTTGTGGTGTCTGCACAGGTCAGCGAGCCTGCAGCCCTGAGAGCATCATGTGCTACACCAGTGTGTAATTCCCCGTTCCAACTGCAGCCTTTTGTCAGCAGAAGGGATGACACTCACACCGCCACTCTCCAGCCTCATACACTGCACTGGTGGCAGCACAGAGTGACATCTGCCCTTGCTGGAGGGGGCATGAGGCTTTCCCAGGGGACACCCCTGGGAACAGCCCATTCCCAAGGCATCTGGGCTGCTCTCTGGGCACAACCACCCACTGCTGAGGCAGGTAGGATCCCACCCGGCACCTGAGTGCTGCAGTTGGGCAACACAGAGCTGTGGCAGAGGTGTCTTGGGGCTCCAGAGAGGTGTATTAAGGGCCCTGCAGAGGTGGTTTTAAGGGCTCTACAGAGGTGTTTTTGGGGTTCTACGGAGGCGTTTGGGGCTCTACCTTGCTCTCCAGCTTCTCTGCATTCTGCCTGAGCTCGCTGCATTCCTGCTCGGATTTTTCCAGCTTCCTTCTCAGCGCTGCCAGCTCCTCCTAGGGAAGATTGCAGAACAACACACATGGAGAGCTCCTGCATCAGCAGCTTAGTGATGAAAACCTTGTTTTCTGTTCAAAATAAGCGGGAGAGACACGGCTGCCTTACTAATACAATTTACCAGGCAGCTTTGAAGGCTGCTCACTGCAAATTGCCGGGACTGCAGCTCCTGACATGAATTCCATCAGAGGGAGCGTCAGCTCTGCTGTGCGCACAGAGCACGCTTTATGAGGAAGCAGCAGCCCTCAAAAGCCTGGATGAGCAGCCAAGCGCTGGAATCCTGCTCGAGGAGCATTCCCGGGGCCCTGGCAGGCTATCACAGAGCGGGTGCAAAGGCACCTTGTTTGCTGTGATTCCTTTTCAGGCAGCCTGGCTGTAACAGCAGCGAGAGCTGCTCGGTGCTGCCTTGGGCTGCTTTGATTTCCTGCTCGGCACTGAGCAGGAGCAGAACGTGTGGAGTTGTGATAAAAACAGAGGTTAACGGGTGATGGGGCCTGATGGATCCCAGGTGGGTTTGGAGACAGAAGCAGAGGCTTGGCAGCTTTCGTTTCATCTGAAGCAGCCTGAAAACACCTTGCTAAAACCCCACCGAGGCAAAAGGAGGAGCAGGATGCCAGGAAGACAAAGAATTTAGCACAGGCCTCAGACAGTGCAGAAGGTGAAGAAGTGCCTGTCCTGGCCCGCAGATGCCCGTTAACCTCTCATCACCAGTGGCAGGACAGGGGAAAGCCAGCACAGCACTGGTGACAGTACGGAGCAGTCCCCTGCCTCCGGGATGTGTTTGGATGCTCAGCATCCATCATCCTACAGACTGATGTGGGGCATTTGTCCCCAGGTGGCTTGGCTCAGCTGAGCCAGCACCTTGCAGGGGGCATGGGGAGGGCAGTGGGGCAGCCACGGCCCTAGAACAGGGCTTTTGCTATGGGGACACAGTGCATTTGCTACTGCCCCTCTAAAGAAGGAAAGTTATTTCTCCCTCCACAGCAAAACACATTACCTGGGGCAAAAAATGCAGTGCCAAGAACAGATGACAGCTTCTGATGGCCAGAAAAACATCTCTGCTCTGACAGGAGTGACTTCTGTCCAACCTACCAGACAGAGCCCCTAAAGCATCCCATCCCATCCCATCCCATCCCATCCCATCCCTCAATACATACTTCTTTGGCCCGGAGCTGCTCCTCTGTGAGGTTAACGCTGAGCAGGGGCCGCACACGGCTCAGGAGCTGCCACCAGGGCCAGTGCCTGATGGCCTGGAACACCACCAGGTTCTTCTGGATGCAGCGGATGGCCAGGCGCTGGATCTTCAACCTCTTGAACTTCTGGCGGCTGAGGAAGCCCTTGCACGCAGCCTGGAGCAGGATCATCTTCTGGGCTATCAGTTTGTCACGCTGCTTCTCCAGTCGGGAGATGACTCCTGGCTTCAGGAAAACCTGACAGCAAGAAACAGACATTCAGGATGGGGTCTGAAACCTGCCCGCAGCCTGCAAGATGTACTTACGGCAAACACCCAGCAGCCTCCCCAGAGACCTGCAGGAGACCGAAGGTCCTTGGACCAGTGCATGAGACCCTGCACCAGCCTTATAGCAGCTCCCAGTGCCTAAAGGGGCTACAAGAAACCTGGAGAGGGGCTTTGGACAAGGGCCTGCAGGGACAGGCCAAGGGGAATGGCTTTAACCTGCCAGAGGGGAGATAGAGATGAGCTCTGAGGCAGAAGCTCTTCCCTGGGAGGGTGCTGAGGCGCTGGCACAGGGTGCCCAGAGAAGCTGTGGCTGCCCCATCCCTGGCAGTGCTCGAGGCCAGGCTGGACACAGGGGCTTGGAGCACCCTGCTCCAGTGGGAGGTGTCCCTGCCCGTGGCAGGGGTTGGAGCTGGAGGAGCTTTAAGGTCCCTTCCAACACAAACCACGCTGGGATTCTTTGATACAGATTTGCTGATGCCATTGTATTCAGCCTGTATCGATCTCTCAGTGTAAGATCTCTGTCATTGCCTGAGGAAGCTCTCAGCACATGGGACTGATCCCTCCCCACTATTGTGCCCCATTTGCATAATACAGCTTTAATAAAAACTGAATTACACTTGTGAGGCCAGTGGCACATTTAGAGCTGCATTTGAAAGATGCTAAATTGAATCAAAGAACAATTCCAAGGAAACTCCCTCTCTAGAGATAATGCTATGATTGCTCCAGCACCTATCTGATTGCGTCATTAATGTCTGTATTAACTTCACAAGACAGTAACTTTTAGAAGCTAGTGCAAAATCAATGCTCAAAGCAATGGCGAAACTAACTCTCCATAACAAGATGTGACTGGAGCTGCTATTGCGCTATTGATTAAGTACAAGGGTTTCATAGAAGAGGCAATTGCAAACTGCGCTGTGCAGGATAAAAGAAAGCTATTCTGTGCCACAGAACCGTGTCATGAATCCTTTCTTCATAGACTCCGGGAGCTGGAGGTAAGCACGCAAGCAAAATTCAGTTTGCTTTGAGGTTATCACATTTACGACCAAACGTTGCTGCTGTGACGCCTCAGCTGCCCGGCTGTGCAGTGTTAACCCCAGCCCACCAAAACCACAGGTGCCCAATCCTCATTAACTCCCAGGAGATATCAAAGGTAAAGAGGAACATCAATGCCACGAGGGGCTGGATTTCGATAACAAGGTACACACGTCACCACACTTCACAGTCACAGTTCGAATGCTTTCAAATGTGAATTAGGAGCCTTCTGCTTTGATGCTTGGTGAGGCTTGGTTTCCCAGCCCACTGGGCACAGCAGAAGAGAGGGATTCTCTCCACTTTGGGAAGCTTTGGGCAGCTGGAAGTGCCTGGCATGGGACTGGCTCTGCCTGTACACACCGAGAGCAAGAGGGAAGCAGAGCCCGGAGCCTTCGTACCTGGCTGCGCCCGATGGCGACGCTGCTCTTCTCCAGATCCAGTGCCTGGAAGAGCTCTTGTATGGCCTGTGGAGGAGGAGCACATCACTGAACTGCTCCGAAAACATTTAACCCTGGTGTGAGCCTGCTGAAATAGGGCAGAGACCCCTGGTCCTCATGGGCACCCAAGTAAGGGTGCATCCAGCCCCAAGTCCTGGTATGAGAAGGGTAGAGAACCCCGACGGTGGCTGTGGCTGGAGGCTACTGAGGGGAAGGTGAGAGCCCATCCAGCCGGCAGCTCTGCTTGTGGAGCGGAAAGCAGGAGCGAAAGCACCAAGCTCCCTCTGGAGCCAAGCGGTGCAGAGCTGAACCCCTGCAGGGAGGCAAGCTGGAAAAGAAGCCTGAACTCAATTACTCTGAGCTTTGGACCAGCACATGAATGTAGCAGCCAGCAACACCACGCATTTCCCCATGGCAGCCAACACTGTCTGGACAAACGGATGATGTGAAAACCCCAGAGCTCCCGAAACTGAAACAAAACCCCTGCACTAATGCTTCACTCATACAACAGCCTCTGGAGGCCACACACATCTCCATGAAGAATCATTTAACAGTGGCCCCTGGAGCACCTTGCTGCAGCAGAACTGCACCCCAGCCTGCAGCCCTGCATGCCCTGGGGCAAGAAGGGGATGGAGCATGCGAGTGCATGGGAATATGGACCAGCACCATGCATGAAAGAGCGTGCCAGAAGTGAGGAAGTGCCTGCTCCTGCGGCACTGGTGGAACAGTGCAGTTCCATCCCATCCCATCCCCAACAGCAGGGCCAGCATGAGCACAGGGTCAGTCATCGCTGCACTACCACCCTCACTCCACACAAGCATCCCTTGTGCTGCAGTGGCCAAGTTAATGCACTCACTGGGAAGCAGCCTCCCGCTAACACCGCATGGAGTGAGCTCCAGGGAGGCCAGGATTTTCCAAATCCCCAGCTTACACAGTGCTGACAAGGCACCCTCTGCCTCCTTACAGCATTTAATAACAATATTGACCTTTTCTGGCTGTCAAACTTGTCTTATTAAATCCCGAGGTCTTAACTGAATTTGCACACCCTGGCTGGCAGTTTGCACAACACAGCACGTGCCCATGTTTAATTCATCTCCTCACGGCTCTTCCCAGCTCTCAGTGCTTCTCACCGCCTGTTCCAGGGACACCGGGGGCTCTCCCAAGTTTTTGCTATAAATTTATCATGAAACAAATAAAACTGGCAAATCTCCATCTTCATTCCTGAGCTCCCCTCGGTTTCAGGCTTTGTGGGATGAGCTGTTTTACAAGGGCCTGAAGGCAGATGATGCCCCATCTCCAAGAACCTCCACTGTCCTGCTCTGATGAGTCCCTGGGAATGCTGCCTGGCTTGTCCTCAGCCAGCCAGTTTTTGGAGAGACAGGGCAACAGATGGGGTGCTGTCTTGCTGGGACCCCTGCATCCCAGCAACAACGGATGCCTGAGCGAGGCAGGGACTGGGCAGCAGCTCCTGTCCCAGGGCAGGGAGATGCCGGCATGACCTGTTTGGAGACAGGACAGCGGGGCTCATGCAGGATTCAGGCAATGCCAGCACAGGGGCTGCCTGCAGGGAGCTGCAGGAGTTGCTCCTTGTTGCAAAGAAAGCCCTTATGGCATTGGGAAAGGCTGGAGGAGCTCCAGCACTGGCACAGCCCAATGAGGGGCTCCAGCCCATATTCCCCGTGCCACCCAGCACATACCTTGCTCTCATCCGGCACCTCGTAGGCAGAGGTGTGCTTCTTCATGACATCTGGAGCCAAGACCTGGAAGCGCCTCCGGAACTGGGTGAGGAGCAGGCGATCCGCATAGCCTGGGGACACACAGACATCACTGGGGGCTGCAGCAGCCTCGGGGCACATGGCTCTCACCAACCACTGGGGAGGGAACCGGCAGTGGGGGGCTGAGGTGAAGGGTACCTCACCCCAGGGGCATGTCCTTTGCGCACCAAAAGGCATCGAGGGTGATGGGGACCAGGGAGCTATAGTGAAGGCAGGGTAGAGTGAGCAGGGAAGCAGCAGAGATGCACTTGAGGTTGCCAGACACCACCCTAGAACCTCCTGTCATGCAGTAGATGCCCCTGGGCTGCCTGCATGGGTCCCTCTACCCCTGGCAGTGACTGTAACCGTGGTAGGTGCAGGTCTAGCTTGATGCCTGGATGCTCCAAAGGGAACATTCAGGCAAGAGAAGGGCTGGGAACCCCTGCAGAGATTAAACCTCGAGGGCTTTCTGAAGTGAGGCTGAAGTGAGGCAGACGATGAGCAAAGCAAGGTGTGGAGGAGCAGCACCAGCACACAGCAGCAGCGGTGGGCCGGGCGTACCGATGCGGTGCAGCCGCAGGGCATCCAGGAGCTGGGTCCCCTCCAGCTGTGTCCGCAGGGTGGGCACATCCAGCTGCGGGGCTGCGTCGGGCGGCGCGGGGGGACGAGGCACCGGCGCCTCGGGCCCCGCTCCCGGGAGCAGGCAGTGCACGAAGTGCAGCCGGGACCGTCGGAGGAGGCTCGTGAGCGCGTCCTGCCGGGCAAGCAGAGGTCAGCAGGGAGGGAGCGGTGGTGGGGACCCCCCCCGCACCCATTGCAGTCATCCTCAGAACCCTCAGAGCCCAGCGCATGGCAGGAACAGGTTCGGTCCAGGATGCGAGCCCAGCAGACAGGTCACAGAGGCTCAGTGAGACCCTTCCTACTAATGCCCCATGTTTTCAGCTGATGGGCTACCAAATGTCACGGGATTGAGGGCTGCTGGGTGAGGGTTTGACAGAGACACCCAGCACCTCAAAGGGGGCTGGAAGAGGAGTCAACAGGGACCGTGCTACACTCCTCGAGAGAGTTTAGGCACCTAATTATGGCTGAGGTCAGCAGGAGCTTGGCACGCGCCCAGCACGGAGCCTGCTCCAGTTGCCCGAGTGCTTAAGAGGATTAAGCGGTGGCACCGCAAGGTGCGTGTGTAATCTGCTCCATGATGCGTCTGCCTCGGATGCTTCCGCGCGGCCACAGCAGCGCCCGGGCTCAGAGCGCTGCGGGACACAGCCCCGCGGTGCTGCCCCCTGCGGTCCCCGCGCACTCACCGCCTGCAGTTTGAGCTGAGCACACACCGACCGCTTCCTCACGGCCGCGAAGCTGCTGGCGAAGCTCTTCCGGACGCAGGCGCTGCGGCGCAGGGCTGCCTGCGAGCGCCCCTCCAGCCCCGCCACGGAGCGGCAGCCCAGCGGCGCCCGCAGCCGCGGCTCCAGCAGCTCCCGCACGGCCTCCCTGCGAGCAATGAGCGGCGGGGTCAGTGCTGGGGGTCCTCTGCTTCAGAGCCCCTTCCATGGGGATGCAGCCGCCAGCATCCCAACCTCAGCATCGGCGCTGCCCCAGGGCACTCAGCCATGGAGCAGAGCAGGCTGCCAGGGCACCTCCCACCCCTCTGCTCCTCTCTGGTTCGGGCAGCGAGCTGCTCACCTCTGTTAAAACTTCCCTGAATTGAAGCCTGAGCCAAAAGGAGCTGGGAATGTTTAAGCACAAGGTCAGAGCCGTGCCATGTGCAGAGGCATCGGCAGCAGCTCGATTACATTTCAACTCCAATTTAGTGTACAAGGTTCCTTGAGGAGGTGGGGAAAACCTGCACCATTGCTGCGCGGGGACCTGACCTCAGGCAGCGATGCTTCACGACTGGATGCCAACCCTGTGGCACTGTGGAGCCGAGGACATTGTGGGGTCCCCCTGGTGCCCCCCATTTCCCCACTGCCCAAGCCTGCAGGAGGAGACCCCCACTGAAAGGCCAATGTCATGGATCTGCTAACTAGAAGAAGCCAGACAGCTCTCATGGGAAGCTGTTCACTGCGGTGCTATTCACCAGCTCGCCGGCAGCATCTGCTGTGATCACAATGTGTACATTCTGCTGTCAGTCAGCCCCAGGGCTTGATGGCTGTGAGTCAAATCACTTGACATCTGCTCCCCACACCTCAGCTAAGCTCTCCAGATCCCCACAAAGCTGGGCTGAAGCTGTGGGGGTTTATGGCTTTCTTGCACTGGTGTCAGCCTCTGCCTGGGGCTGCCCTGCAGACAAGATCCCATCAGCTCCGTGCCAATCTAAAGCCAGATCAGCTCCATCACTGCACTATGCATTGGGCAGGAGGTGTGGGGACAGCAAGCACCAAGGCTGCAGGTCCCCTCCTCTCTGCTGAGATGCCCCACACAACCCTCTGCCTTCCCTCCCACGAGTGACCTCTCAGAGCTCGGGCAGGTTTGCTATCTCAGCTCTCGCTGGCATCAATGCCATCCCACTCCACTCCATGGGATCCCAACCCTACTCCCACAGGGATGACAGCACCCCAGCACCTCCCTCATACTTACACCGTGGACTGCTGCAGCACCTGGAGGGCGTTCTGCGCCGAGAGGTTGAACTTGGCTTTGCTGACCCAGCCCGTCAGGTCATAGCGCACGGGGTCTGTGCCCAGCCGGTGGCTGATCTCGAAGTGCAGCCCCTGCTCGCACCTGCGCATGTGGCTGTCCCCTGCAGCAGCAACCCCAGGAGAAAAGCTGTTTAACTGGCTACATGGGCTTCAGCTCCAGGAGCTACACAGGGATGCCAAAGGACGGGCGGCTGAGCTGGTCCCAGCTTACCCTCCTGGTCGGGTCCCTCTGCGGTGAAGTAGGAGCACAGGCGGTCGAAGGCAGTGCCATCCCCAGAACCCGGGGTCAGTGCCTCCTCATCCAGGATCCACAGCAGCCCCCTGCGATCGGATCCCGGGCTGCCTGGCAGTGCCTGTGGCTGCAGAGGGATTGGGCTTGGGAATGTGCAGGCGTGGCAGCCTGCTCTCCCCTCCGCTGCCATCCTGCTCCCCACCACCTCTGTCCCGTGTCCCCTCACCCAGAGCAGCCAGAACAGGGTCAGGAAACCCTCATGACTTGATCCAGCTCTGGACACCATCACCCTTGAGACCTCCGCAGCCACACAGCATCCCAAAGGGACCAGTCATACCACTCTGCAGCCGGGCTGGGAGATGTGCCTGGAGTGCAGGGCTTGGACAGGATGGGTGCTTGTATTTTAGGGTGATGCTGCACCTTCCCCTGCAACCCCACAGGCTGCTTTGTGCCACATACACCATGAGGCCCTGCTCTGCCTCTGAATCCCTCCCTCCTCTGAGCAGGAGGATGCTCCAAGTGTGACCAGAGCAACCAGCTCCTAAGGGAACAGGTTACCTGTGAGGAGCTCAGGTCGATGATGGACAGCGTGTCCAGAGGAGAGCGCTCTGGAAGATCAAAAGACACCTCAACATTTTCCTGGAAAACATTATTCAAAAGCTTGCTTCAGTCACAAACTGGCATCGGAAAGCCAAGAGGAGATACGTCTGCATGGAGGGGGAGGAAGGTAGCATGGATGCTGCTCCCACTCGGCTCTGTGGCGTTCCCTTCCTCAACCAAGGGCTGCAGTGGGTGTTCCCACTGCAGGGTCTCCCACCACCCGCACCCAATCCCAGCACCCCCACATGTGCCCTGGAGCAGGGGGAGCCCCTGGGATGGGCAGGGTGAGCCCTTGCTCCTGTGTGAACCAGGGATGCTCAGCAAGAGCAGGAGCTTCTGTGTCTCTCCATGGTAACACAGTGAGGTTCAGGTTTGCAGCCTCAGCATGCGAGTGGAGAAAGCAGCAGTGGGGCTGCAGTTTCTGCCTACCAGGGCATGTGCCAGCATCACCCCATGTGTGACCCAGCTCTGTGTGACCCAGCTCGGGGAGGAAATGGGTCACTGGGGCTCTGGCTCACAGCGGCAGTCCCATGGCTCAAAGGGAATGTGCTTGCACCAGGGCAGGCAGCATCAAAGCGGAGCCTGCTGAGCCCTCTGCCATTTCAAGCTCAGCCGGTACCTATATATTCATCACTAGTGAAGAGCACACAGATACTTACTTGGTGCAAGTGTTGTGTGAATATTAAGCCATGGGAATTCAACTCTTTTCTCAGGGCTAGAGGTATTAGAGTAACTCCTGCAAGCTTAATAAGTTCATCTCTGCTGGTAGGTTTTTCAGCAGCTTATTTCTGCAATAATTTATCATCTTCCTTGCTATCCTCTATTATTCATCACCTGAGAGAAAACTCAGCTGCACCAGAAGGGCACAAAGTCCCTGAGCTGGAGGAAGCATTTCCAAAGAGGTGACGAGACAGCCCGGCACCTTGGGAATGTCAGGAATACCCAACAGGATCCATGACTGGGGCAGTGAGGAGAAGAGAGACCTGGCTCAAGGCGGCTGCTCCGAACAGACCCCTCATTTCTACAGCGCCTCACTAAAGGTACCGAGTTATTTGGTCACACCATGGCAGTGCACAGGGACCCGTTGGGTCAAAGCTCCATCCCGTGTGGGGGAAGCACCCCTGGCCCCTGCTCCTCACCTCTCTGTACCTCTCCATCTCCGAAACAAAGGTTTTCTCGTAGAAGAGCGCCTGCAGCCGCTCGTGCACGTAGTTGTGGCAGAGCTCCTCGAAGGTTGCTGCACGCTCGAGGCGCTGGTGCCGGGGGTTGTGGAAGCCGGGGGTGTCCACCACGGCGATGGAGGCCATGGAGAGGTGTGGGGAGGAGAAAGACCTGCGGAAAGAGGCACTTGCGTCATAGGTTTTACCCATGGACATGCCCCAGCTCTCCCTGTGGAGGTGACGCTGCCTCCTCCTCCTGGTCTGCAGCATCCCTGGGTGGGCATCATCCCATGTAGCAGCGACCAGCACTTCCCACCTCCCTGTCTTCCCATGCCTCCTGCCAGAGAGCACCCACACCTCCTGACACTGTCCCTTTGCTTCTCCCTTCTCCCTCATCTTTGATCCACTCAAGCCGAGCATCTCCTCCCAGCCTGGATGGAAGCACAAGACACGGACTTCTCCTGACCTGGCCTAATGAACCCTTAACAGTGGCATGGGATGAGAGGGCAGCAGGGGAGTCCAACCCTGGGAAACCTCCGGGAGTGTTTTAAATGCACATCCTGAATCACCATCACATCATGCTGCTCCATCTGCAGCAGCCCTGCAGCAGGGCGAGATTAAAGGATTTCTCCTCGGTGGCATGGGGCAGCAAGGATGCTTCCATGAAACACACGGTGGAATGAAGAAACAGATGTATATTTATGAAGTGCTGCCTGCAGATTTCCATTGCAGCATCCTCCTGCAGCTGGGGTTGAAAGATTCAGGTCCACCATCACCATCAACTCACTGAGGAAACAGCGTTTTCATGGAACGTGCCTGGATTGTTATTGCAGCGGTTTAACAGGCTTTGGTGGGCTGAGATCGAAAATAAAGCTGGGCAAAGCAAAGCTACTTTTAAAGGGAAGAGGGGACCCGGGACACATCCCGAGCTAATGCTGTTATTTAGGAGAACCTGCAGCATTTTACATCTCTGTCAGCCCTTTGAGCCCCATCAGCAATTTCCCTTTGGAGTGTGGTTGCTAGGAATTACAATAAAAATATTCTGCAGGTTAAATAACTGCAGGTTAAAATAAACCTGCAGCAGCAACACGGAGTATTTTGGGCACCAGCCTTCATGTGGATGCTGACTTCAACAAACTGAGCTGCACATCAGAACTGAGAAAATGGAACAGTTCGGGGGGCTGATCCTCACCAGGGTGTTACCTTATTCCATTTTGGATTTACAGCACCTGAGCAGATACATCAGCCCACAGAGGATGCACTTCCCATCCTGGCTCTCCAGATGGAAATAAGCCCCTGGGGCAGAGGAAGGTGCTGCCTGCTTGGCCACACCAGCACCAGGATGGAGCTGCAGCTCCCAGGGCACCTCAGCAGCTACTTGGGTACCAGAGCCTCGCACTGACACCTCTATCCTCCCCTGTGATGGAGCGGCTCCCAGCACATATCTGCAGGGCTCACAGTGGGATTCCTGGGCTGGTTTGCTGCTCTGCCTGTACTGGTACCCTTGATTTCAGTCTGCAAACTCACATCTATTATTAATAGCAAACCGGGCTGCTCCTTTCAGCACCATGATGCCCTAGTCGGTACGTCTGCTCATGGTACAGCTTAGAAGCTGCAGTAGGAGAGGGGCAAGGTCTCTGTGCCAGGCTGCCCATACTGGGAAGAGGGCCAGGACATGTGCTGCCCTGTGCAACACCCAGCTGCAGAGACTGATGCTCCAAAGGGCCCTTTTGTCCCCACTGCCAACGCTCAGCCATCAGAAGATCCAAGCACAGCGCATCTCCCATATGGAGGTCTCCACATAACTCCCTTTCTGAGCCGGCAGCAGTTGCCAGCTCCATGCCTCTCCCTGGAACCCCCAGCAAAGGCTCCTCCTTAGCAGCCTCTGAAGAAGGAGCTGTCACCCGCAGCACCCAGCAGCTCCCTACCTGTTGATCAGAGAGACGATTGCGCCAAAGAGCTCCTCATAGAGACCTGAAGCCATCCCCTCCACACACTCCACACCCGTCATCTTCGGCCCTGGCACAGGCAGAGAGGAGAGGAGACAAAGACACATCAACTATTTGCACACACATGGAGCCCGGCTGGTAGCAGCACCAAGCACAGCATCACCCCCTCACACAATCACTGCATGTCACCCACCTGCTTTCAGCTCCCCCCATGCTTCCTGCCTAACGTACATTGATGAGAGAGAACTATTGCCATGTTAAAGACCAGTTCTTGCTTTATCAGAATAACTTGCAGGGGCCTGGCTGTAATTCTGCTGCTGAGGATGAGTTGGGTGTGGAAAGGTTCACCTTGAAGCAGGGCCTATCTCACATGAAGGATCTGCCTCAGAATTAGATTCATGCATTAATCTGAGGTTTATAGCAGCTCAGGAGCAGTTTGTCCAGCTAGAGATCTTTCAGGAGATGGGTGCACCCCGCACAACACCAGCGCAGCTTCATTTGTGGGCAGGGGGAAATGAGCCCACCCTGCTGCCCTCCTGCTTTGGGTTTTTCCCTCCCTTTCCTAGGAAGAACTAGCCACATTGCGTATGTGCCAGGGGCGTTCTCTGAACTCACCTGGGAGGCGACCTGGCAGAGCACAGTTAACGATTACATTAACATGAGCATACTCCAATGGACCTCACTGCCTGCAAAGCAGAGGGGAGTTTCCCCTCCTGCAGCCCCCCGCCACCCTCCTGCAGTGCAGCGAGCACCGCGATTCCCCATCGCCCACAAAGAAAGGGGAAGCGCCGCAGCACCGGTACCTGCCGGGCCCTCCTGCGCCGTGGGCCGGCAGCGGCCGCGCGCTGTGACCTGCGCCAGGATGTGCTTGAGGTGGTGCTTGAAGGTGGCTGTGCTGAGCTCCTCCGGGTCGCAGCCCAGCGCCGCCGCCGCGCTGCTCGCGCTCTCGAACTTCATGAACTGCTTCCTGCCCGCTGCGGAGGGGACGGGGCAGGATGGGCTCAGCAGAGCCAGCGCCACGGGGTCGGCTCCCACGTGCAGCCCCCCAGTCACATCAAACCGCAAGGGTGGGTGCAGGTGCGGTACCCGAGCGCCCCAGCTTCCCTCCATCACCCAAGGATGCTGGATCGGCCCTTCCCTCACATCCTACCATTTGAGGGTGGTGAGACCCTGGCACAGAGAAGCTGTGGCTGCCCCATCCCTGCAGTGCTCAAGGCCGGGTTGGACATGGGCTTGGAGCACCCTGCTCCAGTGGAAGGTGCCTGCCCGTGGCAGGGGTTGGAGCTGGAGGAGCTTTAAGGTCCCTTCAACCCAAACCAGTCTGGGGTTCTACAATCCCTAACGGGCAGTTCCAGACCAGGCATTGCCCTTACCAGCGCTCAGAGCAAGGACCCAGCAGCACTTGGATGCCTGACTGAGACCAGGGTGCAAACCAGCTACAAATCAACCTTTCCAGTTCAAAGGCATGGCCGGTGGGAATCACCTCACCCTGCAGCTGCGTAACATCACACTGAACAGAAAAGCTTTTTCCTCCTTGAAGCCCATCTGCTTGCTCCTGCCACCCCTTCTCCCTGGGGACAATTCCAGGCCCTCTCAGCACTCAGCCCCAGTGGCCCGCTTGGCTCCGCTCCCATGTGCAGTACATGGGGCTGCGCTCCCTACCCACACACTTACGCTAGCACAGTGGTAAAGCTTTTCTCAGCTTTGCAGGGTAATTACCATCTAAAAGGCTGGCTGACCCCACAAAGGCTGACTGAGTTGTCCCTTGGGCAATCCTTTCGCATAAGAAGGCCTTTTTTTGGTCAGCATGGGGTTCAAAACTCTAACTCCAACAGATGCTTTTGAACTTATTTTCCCCACTGTAGTGCCTCCCAGGTGCTCAGAACATCCCTCCTGCCCAGTGAGACATGGCAGAGAAGAGGCAACTCCAAGGAGATGCCTTGAGGCAACTCAAAGCAAGTCTGGACCTATGTAGACACAACATGGCCAGGCTGCTGCTGCCAGGAAGGCACCAGCAACATTGTGCTTTTCAAGAGCATCAATGGAGCAAACCAGGAGGTGTGTTGATGGAAGCTAATGGGATTAGGAACCAATCCCTCAAAATCCGGGATCACCTTCCCTACCTCTGGTGATGTTTGCTGTGCCCGAGAGCAGCCTCAGCAAACGGAGCCTGCACACGATATTTACATCCAGCAGCAGCGATTCCAGCTTCATGATTAAAGTCAACAGGGAAACAATCTGCAGGATAAATCCTTTCACAAAGCCAGGAAGGAAAGTGCTGTGGAGGCAGATGCCCAGCACCCGGCGGCAGCGTGAGCAGAGATGG
Source organism: Ara ararauna (assembly GCA_028858755.1). Lineage (NCBI taxonomy): Eukaryota > Metazoa > Chordata > Aves > Psittaciformes > Psittacidae > Ara > Ara ararauna. Next base: position 14,704,580 of record CM054387.1, on the reverse strand, counting down.
AGCAGACAAGCAAAGCCACACGAAGCCCTCAGGGCTTTTAGGTGGTGGTGGATGAGGAGCCAGCCGGGGAGATCACGTATAGGATGACCCCTTAGAACACAACTGGTGGTTTGGGATGGAAAGCAAGAAATGGCCACATCCTGGCCAGCCCCATGGGGGAGCAGGGTCCCCTGCTCCAGGATGAGGTGATGCACAAAGCAGCTAAAGGACACGTTCCCCATGGCAGGGCCTGGGGGTTCACAGCACACCTGAGAGAGTCGTCTCCCCCTTCTCCTTTGATCTTTTCCCATTATTTCTTATTCTGACTGAAGGCCTCCAACATCAAGGGCTGTGCAGGAGCAGGCACAGGAATCGCCTCAACAATCCAGGCTTTGATATACTTTGTTTTCACTTGTTTCCCTCTGAGCTGGTTGGACACAGGCTCCTTCCTGACAGATCTGGGAAGCAGAGGGGCTGCAGGGCCATGGCTGCCCCAGACGTGCCCCACTGCCCAGCTCCTACCGCAGCATCCTGTGCTGCGTGCTCCAGCATCCCACACTGGCTACTCCAGCATCACACTGGCCAATCCAGCATCCCATGCCAGCCACTCCAGTATCCTATGCTGGCCAATCCACCACCCCCAAGACAATTGAGGGGCTCCATTCAGCCCTGTCCCAGTGCAAAGTCTTCCCAATGGAGCAGTTGCAAGCGGAGAAGCCAACCACCCCACCACGCTGCTCCAGCATGGAGCACATCCTGCTGCTCCGGGCAGAGGGATGCAGCTCAGTGCTTCACACTTCCACAAAACCAAACCACTGTTGTCTGAGCAGCACTCGGTGTTGGATGTATTCCAGTCCCCGCTGGGGGCCGGCCCTTTGGTGCTCCCCAGATTGCCCCCTCGCTGTAAGCAGCTGGTGAGCGCTGAGCCAGCAGGAAGGCTTGCTCAGCCCATTTACTTCCACTTATTTTAGCATTAAAGCATTTGCCCTGCTAATGGGACAAATAAAAGAGCCCATTTGTTCCTCTTTATTACCCTGGGAGGGGACAGGGAGACAGAGGAGGCTCCTCCTGGCTGGAATGGTTTATCCATTCGTCCTGCACTAAATTCTCCAGTCTATTCTCTGTTGACCCATTGCCTGATGTATGACATATTAAAGCCTATATATAACAAAGGGAAGAGCTGTGTAATAGCATGATTAAAGAAATCTGCCATTCTGGCTGCATTTCCCCGACTGCTTGTAATAAAGATGTCAGAGCACTGAACAGATAGCACTGTAACACAGGAGACAGCCCGCCTGGACTGGGCTGAGCTGTGACCACACGAAGGAGATGCACCATTATCAGGATCCCCACAAGCTTCCCAGCCCCCCCCCCCCCAGCAGCCAGCCAGGCTCCAGCCAGGACTTGGCTATTCCCAGTGTTTTCTGCTCCTGCTTCCCTGGCTCTGAACCCTGGACCATGGCCAGGTCACAGGGGAAAAGCAGCTCCCATGCTGAGCAGAGATGCACTGGGGTGCAGATACCCCCCAGCATCCCACTGCCCACAGGGCTGCATCTCTTCCCTGCTCCCTGCAAAGCACAATTCCCAGCAAACCTCCTCACTTTGCAGGCTTGGGCAGCAGAACATGGAGCTCTGCCCAATTCATGCTCCAAACTGGGATCCTCTGCCCTGGGACACACATCATCCTGCCTAAATCCTCTGGGCTGGGGAAAGGAAATCCTAAGGGCATCCCACAGTGTACAGGGCTCAGAATCATAGACTCAACTAGAATGGAAAAGACCTTTAAGATCATCAGGTCCAACCATTACCAACCAGGGTTGCGGCTGGATGGTCACTGTGATGTGAACCAGGCCCTGGAGACTGCATCACCTTGGGCTGGGTTTTTCCCAGGAAGCCATTAGGCTCCATCAGGGCCAAAGTATTGCTCCTGAGCTCAAGGGCAAAGAGCCACCATCCTGCCAGCAGCGCCACGTCAGCTGCGCTTCCCTCTACAGCAGGAAAAGCCACGTGTTGAAAAGCAAAAGGCTTTAACAGAGAGAAAAATGAGCAAGATCGAGAGGCCAGCCCCAGCGCAATCCTTCCAAGAGGCATCTTGATGGAGGATGCAGGGAAGCAGAGGAGCCCTTCCCGCCGGGAGTGAGGTGGCCTTTCACTCACCCACAGCACAGAGCTGTGGCAGAGCAGTGATTTAACCACAGCCAAGGCCACGGCTGGGTGCTGGTGCCCAACAGCTGCTCAGTGAGGGAAAGCAAAGCTACAGCAGGGGCAGAGGCTCTCCGTTGGCATCCTGCTCCCTCCTCTTACAGAATCATGGAATTGCTTTGGTTGGAAGGGATCTTTTAGCAGCAGGCAGCAACAAAAAACCAGGGTAAATCTGGGCACTGAGCTTGGATGGAACCAAGAACAAAGTGTCATTTCCATATCAGCTAAGGAAAGGTCCTTACATCTCGAAGGTTGCAAAGCAGCAGAAATAATGCAGGTTCAAGGCTTTTTTCTCAGCTCTGGCCAGAAAGAGGTAAGGCACCGAGTCCATTCCTGATAGACATCAATGCGCAGGAAGCTGCATAATTAATGCCTATTGGATTCTGCCAGGGGCTCTCCCCCTCACATCGTGATGGACTTTCCCATTACAATACCTGGCTAAATGGCTTCCAGCCTTCCAGAAACTTTCCATTCCCAGAGCTCACAGGGCGTTCAAGGGGGGCTGAGAAACAGCAGGGCACTGTGCACCAGCACATGGGACCCAGGCTCAGCCCGTCCTGCTCCATCCCCCTCCTGCACATCTGCCCTCCTGGTTTCCCTCTACCAAGGGGCTCACGATGCTGGTTTTGTGGCTGGGTCAGAGCACGGTGGGGTTTGGGGTAACCACACCTGGAGCACAGCGACCACGGCACTGGGAGGGCTGTAATGACTTGCCAGCACTGGAGACCCAATTCCCTCTCTGAAAGGCGCATGGTGGGAAGCCCGAAGGAAGCAGGGAGCCGCGATGCTCTATTGTTATAAGAGTCAGCAGAACGGACAGCTTGGGAGTGAGCTGAATGCTGCTCCCCCGCTGCACCCAAACCCTCCCTCCCACTTGAAGAGGCAAAGAATAACTGAAATAAGCCACATTCTGCAGCCGCAAAGGGCCTGGGAGCACTCAGGTGAATGAGGACCGGGATGCCCCATTGGCCCCTGGCTGCATCCACGCAAAAACCCAGCTCAAACACAACTCAAAGGCGACAGGAGTCACTGACACCGGGATGGAGCCGGCCTTTGAAATGCAGCCTTTTCTTCTCAGTGTTTTCCTCCCTGCAGATGTGGTTTCCACCTCAGGCAGAGGGAGGTGATGCTATTCCCCTCCCATTTCATTCCTGCACAAACCCAATCTGCAATGAGGGGCCAGCCATCGGCATCAGCTGTGGTGTGGCCACAGTGCCGGGGCTGGCGGTGGCCGCAGTGCCCGGCTGCGCCGCTCAATGCCAGTGAAGCCCCAGTGATGAGGCTCCCTTGGGCGAGATTTCAAGGAGAGGATTTGGAGCATACAGCTTCAAAGCGCATGAAAGGGGAAGGGAAGAGATGGCTATCAGGAGAGAGGTTTAACCACATTAAAAGAGTCATCGCCCCCACTGAGACTTGTGCTCTATGCAGCTTTGATCCATTTTTTGTCCATATTTCCTTTCATTTCTCCCCTTTTGTTGAAACACGATGGGGGAATCAATACCAGAGCGAGTGATGCTGAGACATGCTCCGGTTGTTAATCCTGTACCCGAGTGCCTGAAAGCCACAACCCTGCCTGGGCCCCCTAGTAACATCCTTGTTCATGCTGAAGCAATTGTGACAAGGTTTGTTGAATGCAGCCCCTGGTCTGCTCCCTGGCTGAGTGATGGGATGATGGGGACAGAACATTCGGGAAGTTAATGCAAAGCAGCTCAGCAAACCCTCTGCAGCGAAGTGACCATTCCCCTCTGCCTTGGAGCCGACACACACGTCCCAAAACCTGCTCTCAGGCAAACCCTGGAGGCAGAAGGACTTTGATTCCTTTGCCAAGAGCCTCATCACACACTTCAGCCTGAGACAGCAGGGTCATACTTTGCAAGTTGGAAAGGCGTTAGGGGCGATGGAGATGGGGAAAGAGAACACCAGAGAGAAGGAGAAAGAGAACTCACGTTAAGTGATAACGGCATTCATCCTTTTAAAATAATTAATATATGATTAATGGCATAAATTACCATAAGATGTGTTATGACATGTTGCAGAGACATTTATAAATGTCTACGGTTTAGTTTATAGCAGCCTTTATGCAGCCTTCATAAATTGAAGTGTGTAAATCAATGTGGCTGCCTCTAAAATGGGTTCGAGCACATCTTAAAATAATTTATAAGGGATAAGGCAATTTCTATACAACCTGTATTAACAAAGTCTTTATAAATATAATCTTCATCCAGACTCATCCTATTATAATTCAGTTACTGTATTAGGCACCCAGGAGATGATAGAATTATTGTTCCCTGGAGCTGTCCCTTCACAGTGTCATTGGGGACAAATGAGTTCATCAATTCATAGACTGTTTTGGGTTGAAGGGACCTTAAAGCTCCTCCAGCTCCAACCCCTGCCATGGGCAGGGACACCTCCCACTGGAGCAGGGTGCTCCAAGCCCCTGTGTCCAACCTGGCCTTGAGCACTGCCAGGGATGAGGCAGCCACAGCTTCTCTGGGCACCTTGCTTCAATGCGTTACCTACCCCAGTCCTCCTCAGGGAGCTGGCACAAGGCAATGCCTTGCAGCTCCTGTCCTTCCCGCACATAGCCAGGGCATGGACCCGCTCCAGAATCCCCCATGGGCAGGACACCAGCACTGAGCATCACCCAGCTCCTCCATGGGCAAAAGAGCTCAGAGCCACCATGACCATGCAGCAGCCTCCGGATGAGCATCGCTCCCACACGCCTCGCCACGCACCCCAGCCCTGAGCACCACAGGGACCTGCTCCCTCCTCTAACCCCAGCACTCGAACAAGGTACACGGGAAGCAGGGGCAGGAGCCCGCTCACCTTTGCAGGCGCCGGCGGCTCCCAGGTGATAGATGCCGGCTAAGACGTGCCACACGGCCGCCTGCTCCTCCGCAGTGATGCCCAATGTGCCCATGGCCGCCCGGAGCTGGGCAAACGCTGCTGAGGCTTTCTGCTTCTCCTCGGGCTGCAGGGAGAGAGAGATGGGGGGGGGGATGTCACAGCCTCTGCCAGAGCATCGCAGGAACGGGGATACAGGGGGAACACAATGGGGCCGGTGGAAACTGCATGGCCAGCAAGACAGTGAGGCTTCAGTGGAGACGCAGAGGCAGGGGCAGCGCTCATCTTGTCCCCTTTGCAGACCATGCACTCCCTGGACTGAAGAGATGCTGCCCAGGGCCAGTGCTGCCCAGCTCCGGCTGATCCTCTGCATCCCAGCGGGAAAACCCTCCATGCTGGGATGAGGAACCCACAGGAATGGGTACCATGGTACCTCACTGTGCTCTGCACTGGAACTGCTGCTCCAACAGCTAATCCTTTTGGCCACTGGACCAGAGCAGGAGCTCCCTAATGAAGATTGAACATTGAATCCATCACTAGATGATGTAACTGCAAATTGCTGTGATTCATCCTGGTGCCTTGGCACGATCTGCCTCATCTCTGTGAACAGCTCAGACTAATGAGGGGCTGGGAATCAGTGTTGGTACTTTTAGCCCCTAAAAATCACATCCTGGGCTCTCCAAAGGGTGCACTTCCCCCCAGGAGCTGACGCTGCAGGGAAAGATCAGGGGCTGTTGGTCCTGGATCACAGGATCTGTCCCTGGGATAGATAGGGGGGGTCCAAACCCAAGTGCAGACCCCAGGCAGCTGCAGCCCCAGTCCCAGCAGCTCCCATGGGGCAGACGCTTCCTCACACCCCAACATTCTCTCCTTCCATGTGCCCTGTACAGAGGCCCCATCCTGAGTCACCCATCAGCAGAGGACCCAGCACATCCCCTACCCGGGGTGACGAAGAGGACGCACTTGCAGCATCCCGCTGCAGGCAGTGCGTGGCTCCAGCGCTTCTCCTCACCTTTGTGAACAGCTTGATCCCAAAGGAATTGTTCTCAGACACGTGGTGCAAGTGCAGCGTTGTCCTGGGAGCAGTTACAGAAGACAAGAGTCAAGCTCCCTCCTTGTCTGCCCCAGCACTCCCCAAACCCCTGCCTGCTCCTTGGAGACACCCATACAGCCCCTTTACAGCAGCATCCCAGGGACCTTGATGGGAATGCTGCCATGGGTCTACCCCACACAGGGGTTGGAGGCAGCACCAGACACACCAGGACCCTTTTTTGCCCAGGGTAGCCTGGGGACATGCAGCTTTGGGGGAAAAGCAGGAACAAGCAGGCAAAGGGACCTCTATTTGATCAGCCCAATTTTGGTGGTAGTGAAAGGGCATAAAAAGCAGTAGAAAGCACCCATTTCCCAGAAAATCTCTAATATATGTGTATAAAATCCATGCAGCATCACTAATGGGACCACTCTCACAGCCTCTTTATCAGAGGGGTCTCAGAAACCACATTGCTGGAACCAACTTGGTTATAGACCAAGGGGAGCCCCTCGGCAGTGAGGACCCCATCAGCTGGGCACCCAGGCATGGAGCAGGGCCACCCGGATCCATGGGACCCTCACACTCACCTCTGTGCCGCATCCAGCCCTGCCAGCATCAGGGGGAAGACGTTGAAGCTGCTCTCTCCGGGGGGCTGCTGGGCGACACGGCCCCGCTCCAGCAGCATGGTCTGGGGAGGGAGCGGAGGCAGGGGTCAGGGACAGCCCCAGCACAGGCAGGAGGAGAGGGGACAGTGGCACCCAGGGACATGGAGATGCTACTGGGAGCTGTCAAGGAGGGGCTGGATTTCTCCTTGAAGGGCCATGACTGCCTTCGGATGCTGTGCACCGCAGGGCGTGCAAGCAAGAGCTGGATCGTGCCCCAGGCGTGCATCAAGGGGCAATATTGCAGTGCACGGATGCAACACCCACAGTGCATGGATGCAACAGCCACAGTCTCTCCCCACCTCTGGAGGTCTGGGCATGTGATGGACTTATCGAAGATGCTACAGTCTCCAGCTAAGCCATTGTCTGATCTTGAGGGAAGGCTGGATCAGCCTCCAGCCTTGTCAAGGGTGCTCCATGCCTGCATTGACACCACTAACAAGTCCTTGCAGAGCTGGGACTCCCCTCTCCAACTGCCCCATCCTCCCACCAGCACCTCAGGGTGGTACTAATGGTCCAAAGAGCAAATGTAGAGAGATGCAGCAGTGGGAAGACCTAGTGTTCCCCACGCAGGAAGCCCTGGTGTTCCCCACAGCAGACACCAGCTCAAGCACCTTCCTCCATCAGTTGAGGCCCCAGCAGCAATGATTAAAGTGCCTCTGCATCACAGCCCTGATGGTGATAAATCCCTCGGAGGCTCCAGCTCGAGGCTGATGTGGAAGGTGCTGCTACTGAAATGCTGAATTATACATTTCCTCATCAACATCGGATTCCAGCCGTTCTGCTCTCCCTGCCTGGGGATGGGTGATGTGCTGCGGGCACCCCACCACACCGCTGACAGAGCTCCTGCTCAGCTGCAGTTTGGGGCACCTTTGGTCCAGGAGGAGCAGCAGAGCTGAGCATCACTGCCTGCCCCATCCCAAGGATCCCGGGTTCAGCCACAGCCCTCCCATCTCACCAGGCAACAAGATCCATGGGGTACCTGGAGGTGAGCAGCCGTTATCTGCCCGGTGGCACTGAAATCCAGCGACAGGACCATGGAGAAGCGCGTGGAGCTGCTGCTGTGGCCGGTGGTCACCGACCCAAAGGCTCCCAGCACTGTGAACATCGCCTGGATCTTCTCCACTGCAAAACCAGCCCCAGCAGCCCCCTGAGCCATCCCGATGGCTGCAGCGCTGCATTGCCATGGCGCTCACCAGAAGAGAGCCAGACCATGCTGCTGCTGCACCAGGCTGCAAACGGGCACTAGTGGAGGCTTCTCCTGCCTGCACCCCTGCCTGCATAGGACCAGCCAGGCATGGTGTCAGCATCCTGCACCATGGGAGCATGGGTACCTGGTGGGAAGGGGATGTGCCAGCCTGCCCACAGCAGCACACTGCTCCAGGCCATTCGCCACCCTTTCTGCAAGAGCAGGGTGTACCCAGTCCTCCGAAACCCGAACCTGCCCTCTAAAGCTACTGATTGCTGAACAGTGCTTCCCCTCGCGTCACCAGTAACTTGATCAGGTGGGAAAAGTGCTGCCCCGAGCACGCCACCAATCCCTCCTGGTGCCTACTCTGCTCTTTATCAAAATAGTCAATGTGCCGGGTCTGGGATGCAGCAGCACCCACAGCCCTGCCAGCCCCTGCTGCACTCGCACCGGCTGCTCAGGAGCCACCCAAGGGCATGAATCACACCAGGAAAGGGTCAGGCAGAGGCCAGCAGATGGAAACGGCATCCTCCTCGTGTCTGCTGCGCTCCACAGTCTAAAGCCTTTGCCCAGCACCCCGCAGCCAATGCCCAGCATCCCACAGCCTCTGCCCGGCATCCCACAGCCTCTGCCCGGCATCCCACAGCCTCTGCCCAGCATCCCGCAGCCTCTGCCCGGCACCCCGCAGCCTCTGCCCGGCACCCCGCAGCCTCTGCCCGGCACCCCGCAGCCTCTGCCCGGCACCCCGCAGCCTCTGCCCGGCATCCCGCAGCCTCTGCCCGGCATCCCTCAGCAGGGCTTGGAGCTCGTACCTGAGACGCTGCCGTCCACGCTGCCCGCAGAGCCCACCAGGAACTCCAGAGCTTTCCGGCAGCACGATGTCCTGCCAGCCCCACTGCGCCCCAGGGGCACAATGGCCTGGTCCTGCCGTTGCAGCAGCAGGTTCCTGTAGGCTCGCTGTGCCACCGAGCAGATGTGGGGGGGCATGTCCCGCTTCCCCTTGGGTGCCTGCGGGAGGGGGACAGCACAACCCAAAACAGGCTTCTTACACAGGAAATCCTGACAGCATTCACACTCAGGGAGGTGGCTTCTCCCCAGGATGCAAAAACCCACAAGATTCCCAGAGGAAAGGGAAATACTGCCCAGCCTGGCCAGCTTGGCCTTGCCACACCACTACCAGAGAGAGGGCTGGGAACTGACCCAGGGAACCTGCAGCAAAACCCACTCCATCTTGCCCATGTGCAATGGTTCTGAGCATTCCTGATCCCGAGTGTCTTCAGAGCATCTCTGGCCCCAAGTATTCCTTGAGCTGAGTATCCTCAGAGCATCCCCCCACCCTGGGCATCCCTTGTCCCGAGTGTCCTCAGAGCATCCTCCAGCCCAAGCATCCCTTGTCCCGAGTGTCCTCAGAGCATCCTCCAGCCCAAGCATCCCTCGTTTCGAGTGTCCTCAGAGCATCCCCCATCTGAGCATCCCCGGCCCCGGCAGCGGCGGTCGCACGGTGCCACCTGCCGGCCCCGCCGCGCCCGGCGCCCCGCTCCTCTGTGCCCTCGGGGCGCGGTGGCCGCGCTCACCCTGCCCGCGGTGCCGCAGTCGGTGCCGCTGTCCCGGATGGACACCAGGCTGGGCCCGGCGAAGGTGCAGGGCAGGCGGGCGCGGTAGCGCTGCTGCAGCGTGTTCATGGCGCTGCAGGAGTTGAGGCTGAGGAGCGCGGCGAGGTCCTCGGCCAGGTCCAGGCTGGGGGGGTTGCTCTGCAGGAAGAGAGATGGAGGCCCCCTGGAGCAACGCCACCGCACCACTGTGCCGGGCCCCTCGGGCACATCCAGCCGGGGCGATGCGCGAGCACCGGGGCTGCCCTGGGTCCATCCCTGCGCCAGGGCCCGGGGGCTCACCCGCTGCACGCTGTCCTCGTCCACCTCGGTGACGCTGCCATCGGCGTCCCGGCGCACCCGCACCCTCCCTGCCGGCAGCTCCGGGGTCCCCACGTCCGGCTTCAGCTGCGTGGCTGCAATGAGAGGCCCATGAGTCCCCCCGGTGCGGTACAATGAAGGTGGATGCAGAGGGGCCATCTCCAATGGGACAAGGAGCAGCACCGGGTGCCCACCCTGCTCCCAGTCACAGCTGAAGACACCGCTTAGGTTTGGGGCTGAAAAGTGAGGGCAGAGGAAAGCATTTACCAAGCACGAATCCGTCCTCCTGGACAAGCCAGACCTTCTCCGCTTCATACCAAACATCCCTGGGAGCCTGCAGGGAGGAGAGAAGGGAATCCTGCAGGAGCCAGTGGAAAACTGCACTGGACAAACTACATCTGCCCCCTGGACAGCAGCAGGAGCTCTGCACTCCTCTGCCTGCCCAGCCCCGTGGGTCACCTTGGGAAACAGCATCAGTGCCCCAGGCCCCCAGTAACCACCCAGCAGGTCCTCGGTGCCTTACCTGGTCCTTGTCTATGCTCTCGCCTGTCTCTTTGCTCTCTCCTGGTGCCTCTTTACGCTCTCCCAGCTCTTCCTTCACCTTCCCCACCTCCTTTGCCACATCTTCGGACTTCTCCTGGGTCCCTCCCAGCTCCTCCTTGGGCCCCTCTGACTTCTTTGCAGATTTTCCAGGCTTTCTGATTTCCCTTGGCTCCTTCTTCCCATCTCCAACATCCTTCTTCATCTTCTCCAGCTCTTTCCAGGCTGGTCCCAGCTCCCTCTTGGCTCCTGCCTTGGCTGGAGGCTCTGCGTGGCTCAGCGGTGCCCCCTTCTTGGCGCTCTCAGAGACCTTGGCCGTGTCCCCCACCTTTGCTGGGGCTTTGCTGGAGCACTGGGGGCCCTTGCTGGGCGCAGGGGCTGAAGGCTGGGGGCTGCCCCCCGGGCAGGGGTCCTTGGGGCTCTTCTCAGGGCACAACGGCTTCACTGCCTTTGGAGCCTCAGGGCGAGGGGTCTCCCCCAGCTTTGGGGCAGCCGATGTGGGGGTCAGAGGCTGGGGGCTGCCCCCTGGATGGGGGTCCTGGGGGCTCCTCTTGGGGCAAGAGGGCTGCGCTGCTTTGGGGGCCTCCAGCCGAGGGGTCTCCGCTGGCTTTGGGGCTGCTGCTGTCAGGCTGGGTGCTGGGGATGGGGCTTTGCTGTTGATGGGCCCTGGCGCAGCCCTCCCGGGGGGCAGCTCCTTGTGTGAGGGGGGGGCCACCCCCTTGCCCCCCGGCCCCTCTGCCTGCAGCCCGTTGGGCAGCGCCTGCCCGTCCTTGGTCCCCTCTGCTCCAGCCACTGAGGTGATCCCGGCTCCGGCCCCGCCGTCCTCTGCCACGGGCTGCAAGTGAAGGAGGGGGGCCGGGTCCGACAGGGACAGAGCGAAGGAGCCGGACCCAGCCCCACGAGGGATGCTCATGCTAAGCACAGCCCGGCTGGACACTGAGCCCCAGCCCTGACCTGCTCGCTCCAGGCACAGCCGATGGCTGCGGGCGGCTGCATGGACCTGGCTGCATGGATGCAGTCGGCATCAGCCCCATCCTCCTCCCTCCCGCTTGGCCACTTCCTGGGTCACCACATGATGCCATGCCCAGGGGCATCCCTTCCAGCTGAACAGAGAGCCTCCTGCTCTGCTCCATTACTCACCTTCTAACTAAGCCAGTCAAGAACACCAAGCTGATTTATGATGAAGCCTTGCCATCCAACCCCAAAACCACCTCAGGCTTCCGCCCCGCAGGCCCCCAGTCCCCAAGGCCCTGCTCCGGCTGGGGACAGACGGGGACACCCCTTGGTGCCAGGGCTCCTCTCACCTCCTCTTTGTCACTCGCCTTTCCCTTCCTCAGCTTGGCTGCCTTGGCCTCCTTCTCGGTCTCCCTCACGAGCTGCTTGATGAACCCCCCGGGGATGACCGACAGAAGCAGGGGGGGAGCGGCAGGGGGGGGCCCCCGGTCCTCGTCCCGGATCTGTTGGCAGGAGCAGAGGTTGGTTACGGGCCCGGACAGGGATGGGAGCCCCAGCAAAGCCACCCCCATGGGCAGCAGCACAGGCACGGAGCCGAGCAGCCCAATGCAGGGCCAGCACAGCGGCTGCAGCTGCAGGATGCTGTGATGCCATGAGCCACCCGTGAGCACTGGGCTGTGGTGAGCAGGAGAAGCGCTGAGAAGCCCTGCAGGGAAGCAGCAGGTTTCCACACACCAGCTCTGGCAGCGTTGCCGGCTCTGCCCAGCACCAGCATGGCCACGGCAGGAACCATCCCGGCTGCAGTGAGTCCAGAAGCAGCTCCCAGCATCGCTGTGGCCACATGCGGGTCCCTCCATGCCGGGCCCAAGCTGACCCCTGTTTCCTGCAGCTCCCACAGCAAAGGCTCCCCCAGCACCAAACCTGCAGAGCCCTGCCCCAAACCGCAGCAGAAACACTCAAACCAGACCATTGAGGCCGCAAAGGTGCCCAGGGCCCGCAGGGCTGGATACAGCACGAGCGGTGTGCACTGGAGCTGCAGGGACACCAACCCTGGAGCCATGCGGGGGGCTGGCTGCAGTGCATCCCCCACCCAGCACCCTGCGAGCATCCAGCCCCGAACACCGCTGGTACCACCCCGGACCAAGACTTTCCTTCTGCTCCCAGAGCGCCAGACGTGAGGAGATGGCCATAGCGGCGAGCGATGGGGCTGTAGGAGAGCCACGGGCAGAGAGAGCAGAGTTAGCCAGGGGCTACCGCTGGCCATGGCGCCATGCTCAGGGCTGTGCACTGAAGGGACGGGGCTTTGGTGTGCTGGGGAGGGCACAGCCGTAAGCAGCCGCATCCGTCCCCTGGCACGGCACAGGGAGGTGATGGTGCAAGGTGCTGTGGCACCGGGGCTGTGCGGGGGCCCCGCTGCCCTGGGCTGGTGGCTCTGGGCGGCTGCAGGAGCCAGCCCATGCCCCGCTTTGGGCTGACCCCGGCTTCACCTGTCGAGATCATTCATGCACCGAGCGGGTCGGGGCTCGTCCGGCCCAGCCGCTCGCTGCAGCAGCCGCATCTCCTTGTACAGTAAAGGGCAGGAGCGCCAGGAGCCGGGTCAGGAATGTCATCTGCCTTCTGCGGCCGCGGCCCTGGGTGCCACAAGCCCCGGCTCCCAGCGGGGACAGGCGCTGCCCCAGCGCTCTGCTCCCGGCCAGGGCTCGGTGGCCGCGGGGTAGAACCGGCCCCAAACAGCGCGGCCGGAGCCCCGCGGGAGCCCAACAACAGCCGGAGCTGGATCCTCAGTCCCGCCCCACACAGGGGGAAACTGAGGCACGGAGGGGGGGAGTGCCTCCGCCAGGCACAGAGCACGGCACGAGTGAGGGCGGGAGTCCACCACCGCCACCACCGCGGCTCCCCCACTCAGGGATGCGGCCCCGGGTGGGTCTGGTCCCCATGCGGGAGCCGGCTGGGGACTCGCTCCTGCTGGCGTCCAGGACCCGCTGCCATCGCGGTGGGTGCCAAGATCCGAGGTCCCCGACCGCCCTCCTGCACAGGGCAGGAAGCACCGTCCCCATTCCCGTCCCCGCTCCCATCGCCGCCCGCCCCGGCACAGAACAACGGCGGGAGCCGCCGCTATCAGCGTCCCCCCATCCCCATTCCCGCTCCCATCGCCGCCGGCCCCGGCAGAGAACAACGGCTGAAGCCGCCGCTATCAGCGCCCATTCCCACCTAAAAATAGCCGAGAACGCGAGGGGGGGGCCCCGCGCCCGCGCTCCCAAACGGCCCCTGCGCACCCCGACCCGCACCCGAGCCCCCTCAGCACCCGGTACCTGGCGGCGGCGGCTGCGGGGCTGCGGCGGCAGCGGGACGGAGCGAGCGGAGCGCGGTGGGACGGGAGCGGCGCCTCCCCCCGCGGCAGCTGCGCCCCACGTGTCCCTGCTAAAAATACCGCGGGACAGCGGCCGGGAGCGCGGGGCCCTCCGCCCCTGAGCCCCCCGCACACTCCTGGGCGCGCACCCGGGTCCCCCCCGCAGCAGCGCGGAACGCTCCGGGCTGATGCGGGTGCCCCATCCCTGCAGTGCCCAAGGCCGGGTTGGACACAGGGGCTTGGAGCACTCTGCTCCGGTGCGACGGGTCCCTGCCCGCGGCAGGGGCTGGAGCTGGAGGAGCTGTAAGGTCCCTTCAACACAAATCAATCTGTGGCTCCGTGACATGAGCCAGCCCTGGGTGCTCTGCTGCTGCAGGAGGGGATGCTGCCACGGCCCCTCGGACCACGGTGCGGGGCTCAGGCACTGGGCTCCTGGAGCACTCGGCTCCTCACATCCCGATATGGGGAGGATGAGCTGCGGGGGACTTGAGAGCAGTGCCCGAAATAGCCTCCAGTCAATGGAAAGAAGTCACTGCAGCACTAACACAGCGGGATCAGCAGCACGGGCAGGGAGCAGGCAGGGGCCGGGGTCCCTGGCACCACCATTCCCAGCCTCACCTCCCCGCTGAGCTCTGCCAGGGACAGAGCACGTGGAAGTGCCACCAGACGACCCCACAGCGACCATCAGGATCCATGTGGCACCCACCACCAGCACCCACCACCCAGCCTGGGGCTCAGGAAAGCCAACCCACCCATCGCTGCTCAGCATCCCCCCCAGAGCTCCATGATGTGCCCAGGGCATCAGCACAGACAGCTGAGAGAGCTGGCAGGTTAAAAGGAGGTAACAGCCTGCAGTTGCCTGGCAGGAGGCTGAGCTGTTCCGTTTCCACCCCAGAGCAGCATGAGGCCGTGCAGTTTCACATGATCCTTCCCATGGTCCCTGATGGGACCACAGCCATGCGGGAGCCCCTGCAGGGCTCAAGGCTGGGCATGAGCTTTTGGAAAGCTGCTGTGCATCACCCGAAACACACCTCATGGGCCCTGCCAGGGCTGGGGCTGTGCTGCTCCACCACCCCAGGCCGAAGATCAGCCCCCAGCATCCTCCTCACCACAGCAGGCACCGTCCCATCTGCAGCCACGAGTGGAAAAAGCACCAACAACCACGGCTCCTCTAGTGAGCAAAGGGCAGGCAGGGATGCAGGGATGCGCAGATCCATCCAGCCGGGCAGGGACCGGTGAGACCGAAAGAACCAGGCGGCAGCACACACGCAAAGGACGGTTTTTATTGGGGTTCTCGTGGTATGAGAGCAGTTGCACTGACCAACACACAGAAGCAGCTTAGCTGTGCCAAAGGAATCCTTCTAAACCAGAAGAATGGTGGGATTAACCAGGAGTGGCACATCACAAATCCACGGGGACCTGGAGATCACCCCTGGGAGGAGAACTCGGCACGTGCAGCAGCGAACACGGGGCACCCCCTCCTCTGCACAATAAATATGAACAGAGCCAAGTACATAAAACAGAGTGATTCTCATAGATACAATATCTAAAGGTATTTACACACACTGGCTTGTCTGACCATTAAATTACACATTGAAAACAGGTTCTCTTTCAATATAGCTCTTCAAATGACTCGTAGCTACTCATGTGAATCTGCTCCTTTTAGTTTGTCAAGGACCGAAATGCAGTCACTGAAACAGTGCTCATGAAACACCTCTCTCAGGATGCTCTCGCTTTATTCTGTTTTTCAGACTCATTCGTAGTTGCCACCTCACCTGCTCTCTCCTCCCTCCCTTTCCTTAAGGAAAAGTTGCCAATACAGCTGGGAAAGCCTCTTCCCAGCCCTGCATCCAGGTAAGCCCGCAGCTTTGTCTCCAGTTCCAGTCTGGCAACACACCAAGTGACACAAACCTGGATGAATCCTGACCCTGCACCAACAACCAGCACACAGCGCCCATTCCCAGGTTTTCCAGTGAAGCCCTGCCTGGGCACGCGTGGGGTCTGCAGCACCGGGATCCCAATCACCCAAGACCCCACAGTCCCACTGGCATCAGCACTGTTTCATCCCTGCTGCCGGCCTCCCTCCCTGCCGGTCTCAGTCCTGCAGCTCGCTCCTCAGCTCAGGAATACACCACCATAGGGCAGGAGTGAGGAGCAGAAATGGAAAATGGGGAGGGAAAGTGATGGTGGAAAAGCAGAAACCCCCATCCCTGCACTGGGGGTCTCAACAAGAGGCAGCTTCGGTGGGGCGGCTGCCAGCAGGCAGAGCTCACCCTGGGTTAAGCCGCACTGAGCACATACTCCGGGCTCCACCATGGTGGAAACAGGGCAGGCGCTTCACTACCTCGGGTACTCCTCAAGCCGCAGGGGCCGCGGCTGCGACTGGGAGTATTTTTAGCCAGTGAGTTATCCGATGAATTCGGTGCTATTTCTGTCCCTCGCTGGGACGGAGCTGCCAGGTTTGGTCACCTACAGCCTGCTCAGTGGTAGCTGCAGCTCCTGCCAGCCGCTGCCCCGGGCAAGCCTCAGGGAGCACCGGGTCCCCTTCCCAACATCCAGGTGCGTGCTCCCCTCCTCGGGCACAGCCCCGCACCGTGCATGGAAGCTCTTCCCTGGGAGGGTGCTGAGGCGCTGGCACAGGGTGCCCAGAGAAGCTGTGGCTGCCCCATCCCTGCAGTGCTCAAGGCCAGGTTGGACACAGGGGCTTGGAGCACCCTGCTCTGGTGGAAGGTGTCCCTGCCCGTGGCAGGGGTTGGAGCTGGAGGAGCTTTGAGGTCCCTTCATCCCAAACCAGGCTGGGATTCTATGGCCAGGCATCTGCCAGGACACCTCCATTGTCTTCACAGCTCTAGCCAAGCAATCACCCTGAACCAAGGTCATTCAGAACCAAGTAATGCCCCGCAGCAGCAAAAATCCCTTCCAGTGAACACACTTTGCCATCACCGCTGCCAAGCAGCCACCTCTGCCCTACACAGACCAGCTCGATGACAGCCACTGCGCAAGTGAGCCACGACCAAAGCGCTTTGAAACCTCTGAGCAGATGCCTGAGCTCTTTTAAACACCAAACCAGCTCCTTGCCCCCATTTAAGGTCATTCACCCTCGTCCATCACCCAGCACAGACTCACGTGAACACCAGCTTCCTCTCTGGAATGCCGAGGGATAACGGGGAAACTGAAACCCAGCAAATGGAGAGGGGTGTCTGCACTTGGACATGGTCGCAACAGCGCCTGGAATCACCATCCTGGGAACAGAGGCTGCACAGATGAGGGAAACTGGTTTGCCTTTATTATGAAAACCAGAATAAAGCTGATCCTGCTTGAAAGGAACTGCTGATTCCATACATGTACGGAGCAGAGATTCTGTGGAATGTCAGAAGTCGGAGAAACACGTATTTAATAAATAATATAAAATGCTTTTTCTCTTGTTAAAATAGAATTCTGGGTTTATAGCTACAGAGCACAGCGACCTTTACATCAACAAAATAAAGCTGAGTCTGGGGGATTAGGTTAACACAAAATAAAAATACCACTGAACACCAGTACTGAAGCAGCCGATGCTCAGTCCGCACGATATGTACACCATGGAACAGAAATCAACAGAAAACAAAAGCGATCACCCGGAAATTCCTCAGACATCTGGATATACATCTGGTCTCTGTAGACTTTAGATATTTGCCTTTGTTTTTTTACAATATTAAAATTAATACTATGCTTTTCCAAAATACACTTCTCAGGTTTTTTTCTTTCATTCGCAGAATCGACGCATTCCTTACACTGAGCAACACAACTAGAATTATTTACTTTCTACTGTACACTTCAAAGTAGTCCTTCCTCCATCCCAGCCACACCTCGAGTGGGAGCATCCCAGAGTGAAATACCTGCACCCCTGCCATGTGCTGTGCAGGGACAGCGACACCCACGCGAGAATGTGAGTGGCTGTGGTATGGGTATGGCTGTGGGATTGAGGCCTAAAGCTGATCAGCCGCCAGGGAAAGAGCCACACTCCAAGCTCCAAGTACCTCTCTTCCCATGAGCTAATGCACTGCAAACCTCACCACATGCACTGGGGCTTGATCACACCGTGGTGCCACGCACCATCACACCTCGAGCTGCTCCAACTCCAACAGCCTCAGCTTGTGCAGGTCACAACTGAGAGAAACAGCTTTGCTTTTGGCACCAAACACGTTTCCTGTTACCTGTGCACTGCCATCAAACTCCTGCATTTGTATTCAGAGCAAAACCAACCCAAAGCTGTGGCTGCCCCATCCCTGCAGTGTTCAAGGCCAGGTTGGACACAGGGGCTTGGAGCAAGCTGCCCTAGTGGAAGGTGTCCCTGCCCGCAGCAGGGGTTGGAGCTGGAGGAGCTTTAAGGTCCCCTCAACACAAACCAGGCTGGGATCTATTTCCTTTGTTCCTCCCCTCCCCATGTTTACAGCAACTCCCATCTGACAAAAGTATCACCCTGCCTCAAGGGCAGGGAAAAGGAAGGGAAAGACGAAAGGAAAGGGAAAGGACATGGAACAGAGCTACAGCTCCCTGAGCAGTCGCTGTGACTCCCCAGCCCAGCTCCGGCAGGAATTACACACCCCTCTCCCATCACGTCACTCAGGCACTTCCTTTCCAGGATCCAGTCATTTGTCAGCTCATACATCAGACACAAGGAATATCTGGAAAACAATCCCTTCGGCACTGGCGACATGCGGATGTGCCTGGGGAGTGCTGAACATGGCACAGAATTCTCTGGGTTGGAACATAAGAAACAATTCGTAACACGCTCCTGAACATGAAGCACAACATCAGGACAGCTGCCATGCTTTCCAGGACATTCAGACACCTTGTGTAAAAGTCTACGTTTAATCATTCACTGGTGCTGCCTGAAGCTCCCATTTCTTTTATCTTTACTTCCCTGAATCATTGAGGAAAAAAACCAACATCTCCCCCCCAAACCCAAAAGTAAAGAAACAAAACCCCCAACCCCCAACCCCCCAACCCCAGCCCTAGAGTTGTGCCCAAAATGCATAAAAGACCACACTGTGCCTTAGGCGCTCTGTGTTCAATGAGATTTTCCACACACGCAGCTAAAGACCTTCCTGGCAAGTAACAGCATCTTGTGCAAGAGAAAGGAACCTCAGAGAATCCGGTACCTAACCCAGGACCGAGCCGTCCGGAGCAGTATCTAACACTGGCTTTGAGATGTGGAATTCCAGCTCTCCCGCCCTTGCATGCACAACCCCACTTGTTACTGGGATCTGATGCAATCTCTCCCCTCCTTACAGCACAGTCATGTATAAGTCACCAACATAAAGCTTTTATAATGGTCAATAAATCAGCTGACTGAAGAACTGACACCATGAGCGGGGCTGCCCTGAGCCTGCACGAGGCAAGAAGGACCCCATGAACGAATGCGTCCCAGGGTATCCCAACTCCGTTACACCTCAAAATGTGCCTACTTCCCTAAGTCAACACACAGCCTTCATTTCATATAAAATCTATGGGTTTGAGGCACGATTTCCTAATTGCAGATGTGTCCCTCCCCTCCTCACAGACACATCAGGAGCTGCAAAATGCTTCCAACAAGGATTTAAGAGTAAAAAGCAACCATGGAAAACAACTGAAAGAGAAGAATGGAACCGATCATGAACTAAGGACATACAAACAAGTTACGTGAGAACTAAGAGCGGTTTCTATCACAATCTGAGGGTATTTTTCCAAATCAAGAAGAAAAATAAGCCCATTGCATGGTATTGTAGGAAAAGCTCAACACCACCCAGTGCAGAGTCAGCGCCAGTGAGATGAGACTTTTCCTATTCCACTGTCATAAGCACCACCCCTACTCCTTACAGAGGACGCTGAGGTGCTAAACTTCTCTTACGAGTAAGGATGGCAGAAGCTGGTACTCCTTATACTGAATAACATGAAAAATAAATGGGGGGATCATCAAAAGCTATCACCTGATTCACAGGGGGTATTTTCCAAAGTGCATTTTCCATTCACACTGCACGGCATGGTCAAAGCACAGCCTTTGGGGGTTAAGCCACTTCCAGAAGCAAATCCATCCAATTTTATCACAAGTATGCTCAGGATAAACTCATACTTTTAAAATATTTCTCCTGGTTTTGCCAATTTGTACTTTTCTACATGGAAACAGACCCAGATTTCATGGAAATCTGTTAGTGACGCCAGCCAGACACACAGTACACATCAGGAGACAAAGCACGCTGCCTGTGCAGCTGCTGTCCCCATCCATGCAGATACAACTCCCATCGTCTTTAGGGACTATGAAACTTGTACCACCACAGCAAGGCAGAATGCATTCAGGTGTTCACTGAATCGGAAGGAAAGCCCAAATTCAGCCCTGACCTCCCTCTTACAAAACACCAGCACAGCCAGGGAAAGCTGACTTGACGTGCCTGAAGTTGTCTAACAGCTAAGAGATTATATCTTTACTTTAGCAAGAGTTTCCACATGACAGGACTGACGTCTCAAGCAGAATTAATATAAACCTGGCATTTGATCAGCTCGTTTTTCAGTTCCATCCCAGTATTTTCAGACTGTTTTCAATGTGGACAGTTTGAACTTACTAGAAAAGACAACTGAAAATCCTTTTGCAAGCTGAGCCGTTTGATGGGTGCACAAAGCTCCTGAGCTGAGCTACAGCGATGGCCCGGGCTACCTATGCTATGAGAACACACTTGCTTCATGGTTTTGTGTACAACACAGAGGGATCCACAAGTCCCGTAACTGAGGAGCGATCCCAACTACGTACCGAGGCACCCAGACACTTTAACCCAGTACATGCACTAGTATGCATTGGATTTGAGTAATTTCTTTTTAATCTTTAAAAAGTGCAGTAGACCTGAAATGGAAAAGAACTGTCTTTATGTTCACTGTAAACTTGTCAAAAGGAATCTGCTCTTTAAAAACTGTGCTAAAATAGTCAAATTTATACAACAGAGCACTAGATGAAGCTACCATAAATTCCTCTTCACCAATTATTACTCTATGGTGTCAGTTATAGTACTGCATATACGTAGAAGAAGCAAAACGGTGGTAGCTACTATTAGTGAGTACAACAAACCAAGTGAATAATTTGAGTTCAATGTTTCCATGAAGTAGCCATAACATTTAAACCACAGGACAGTTAGAATTCAGTACTTTGAAGTGCATAAGAGTCACACTGTTGATCATCAGCAGTATGGAGAAAGGTTATTACAAAGTCAGCAGTAATGGTCGGAAAGAACATGGCAACATGACAGACTGAAGGTTATCCAACACAGCAAGTCTGCAGCTCCTCCTGCAGCCGAGGGGCTCGTCGGTCCCGCACAGACCTGTGCTCCCAGCCAGCAGTCACCATCCCAGTCTCCGCGCTTGGAGAGTATTGCAGAGAGAACAGGATCTTCCTTCCATCAGTAGTTCTAGGTAACAGACCACGGTTCCGACACCGCCAGGGTGGGGAATGCATGGGAGCAACATGCAGCCTCTACGCTCGGCAATTTCACCGCTGCTAGGAGCATGAATTCACTTGCCACGGTTCCAGTCCTCCCAACCTCCAGACACAGAGTTCTGACATATCCCACGCTGTAAACATCAAGTTCTTCCTCTTCTAAGCACATCCCGCGTGCAGGATTGCACAAAGTAATTCGTAAGGATTCTGTGAAACTCGGCATGTTCACAAAGCAGCTTTCCCTAAGTGAACCTGGGTTGCTGTTCCTCCTACAGACCATTGCTATTCCTGTGGCTGAGCGGTGGTTTGGAAAGCTCTACAACTGTTGAGCGAGATTTATTGAGAAACTTTGGAGCCCGGCGCAGCAACCTCTGTGCCTCAGTAAAAGCTTCTGTCAGCTCCTTTTTCCACTGAACAAATTCTGGGTCACTCTGAAAGAGATACAGAAGTCGTTTGGCACTTCACAGCAAACCGCCAATAGCGTCTTCTCTCTTAGTTAGCACTTTAAGCAACTTAGTTTAGCTTTCTGTAGGAATGAGGAACTTTGGGCACCAAAACGCGCAGCCCTTGCTTCTCCAAAGCCAGGCAAGGCAGCAGCAACTACAGCTGGTCAAAACGTGCTGAGCACTGGCGTACTTCCTCCCTTGCAAACACGTCGGCTACCACCAACCGACATGTGCCAACAAGGCCTTCCAAGCCCACGGAGGTTGAGAAGCTTTGAGGTTTTTAGCTATTTACTATTAAACTATTTAACCATTGAAATCCAGGACAGGAGCTGCATGGTTTCCTGCTTTCGAAACTCGAGTGGGATAAGGACTTCCCAGTTCTGCTGAGCTTCAAAAAGTACCCTTAGCTAATAAGTAATGGGAGGACCTGAAAAACTGCAATCATTTTATCATATGCAAAGTCAATCTGATTAACAGTTACTGAAAAACAAGTGTCTCACCTCACATTGTAGGACAAACTGTTTTCCTCCTTTAATCCTCAGTAAGATGCATTTCTTATCTTTAATCTGTGTTTCTTCAACAGACACTATTTGTTCCATTGTCAGGAGGTTTTGCTGTAGCATTTGCAAAAAAGCAGAGAGATGACTGAAAACCCCGTTGCCCATTAAATGAAGCCACTACCTAATTTCTCTGGACTACCCACGTAAATCAAGTTATGAACATGAACAATCATTACACAAACATTTATTTCTGAAGAGTGGGTCATCAACTAAAGATAGACTATAAGGTAAGAGAGGGATTTAGCAAGGGGCTTGGTTGCTCCAACAGATGCAACAAAATACAAGCTAAGAAAGCCAGCAATGACAGCACAAAGTAAGAATCCACAAATAGGTGTGTCTACAACCAGATAGTCACTGTTTTCCCTCAAGAGAGTTGCAAATAATGCTATATATTTTCCAAGTATTACTGCTGTTATAAATAAAGAGCAATTTGACTATTTCAAAGAGCTGAAAGGGAATGAATATTGAAGCACTATATACTTGCAAAGAGGCAAACACACACAGCAGTGTGCAGAAAAGCTTTCCCTATGGACAACAACGTTTTGAAACTCCAAAACCTTACTTAACTAACTACACACAGGATCTGTCTAGCACATCATCACAGCTGGGCTAAACTAAAGTTCCTATAGCATTTGCTTTGAAACAAAATGCTATAGCATTTATAACCTTACCAGTTTATGTTTTTTTGTATAAATAGTCCAGAGGTCCTAAATGAAAAACAACACCATGAACTACCAAATTCCTTTCAAAACATGACAAAACAGAGTAAACAGGTTTCTCAAGTCTGCTTTATGTTTCCTCAGTGCACTGTAGCTATCCATTAACTAAAGTGATGCTCAAGATAAGCTACCCGAATCCACCGGTCACTGACTCAGACAAATCCACAGGAAGAATATGCCTGAGCAGGAGTACATCAGATCTGCCTCAGCACCCACCTGCCTTTCCTGCTGCTGCTCTCCAGAGGACCCCACTTACCCGTGACTCTCCTTCTCCTCGCCATTCAAGTCGGTTTGGGAAGAGGTAAAAGTAACGACGTTGCCACTGAGTCAAGAAGGGGTTCCCCAGTTTCAGCATGTATCCATGCATGATACAGTCCTTCCCCAGGGCATAATCTGCAACAAGAGGAAGCATCAGTATGCAGAATGAAGTGCTGCCACAAGCATCCTGCAAACGGGCTATGTTAAGAAAGGGCATGGCCCTGAACACAGGGTGCCTCCACATGCCCTCGACAGGTTTGCAGTAGTGCTTCATGTGTACAGGCAGACACAGAGCCCATTCTGCCCTAATTACATGGGCTGCCACAGATGCAGTGGAGTAATCAGAAAAAGAATTCAGCTCTTAAGCATTAACTATTAAAAGAATTATGTATTGCTATCCAAAGTTCAGTTTGTGATGAACACCCTCCTGCAAACAAGCGAGGTTTGCTGTAAAGGACCTCCTGTTTGCTTTCTCAGCTTCTCTGTCATGACATCAAATCCCACATAGTCTTTTCTGAGCACACCCCATCGACAAAAGCGATGAAAGGCTGTACATGATATTCTTTAAAAGAGAGTACAAAAGGTTTTCCAAAACATTATGTCATCATACAGCATTTCAAAACATTAAGAACCATCTTAAGAAACACGACACTGACTAAATGAATTCTAACAATTACTGGTGAATGACAGTAATATGAGAGTCTGCCGTGCGAAACATCAAACACATGAATTACTACCTCGCAGCAAAAGATGGAGACAAGTGTATTTGACAGATTACCTTCCTCGTGGCCAAGCTGCTTATTTTTAGCCCTTTTTCTGGCCTCAATTTTATCTGTGTCTGCATTTACTGCATCATAAACAGTTTCTGCTACTTCTTGCTGCCAACGCTCCGATATTACCAGAGGGAAGTTCTTATATAATTCCTGGTCACTATCAAGCAACTTGCAAGAGAAAAACAACATAAAAACACCAACATTTTAATAACTTCTTACTATTCTTATCCCCAAGAGTTAATAGTAATATTAACATTAATAGCACTATTTTAAAAGATGAACTCTAATGCCAACAAAACAAACAGGTACAAACAAAACACAAATACTCACTTAAGCAAAGCTGTTAACGTACAAACACAAAGATATTTATTCCTACACCGAGAACACGCCACCTATTCAAAACTTGTTTGGTCTGATAGCTCTAAAAGCCTCACTCAACATTGCCCCATCTGCTCTCTAGACTTTACCTTTATATAATCCCTTAAACGTAAGCACTATTCTTAACGTGGCTGCATAAAAAGTTTCTCAGCACCAATATCCCATGAATGAATAAAAAGATACCTTGTACACCAGAATGCCTGCCACGCTTCCACAGCCAAATTATGGATTCTTAATAATTAACCTTCAACAGTCAGCAGTGCTTGCTGCAGACCTCAGTTTCCCTGTCACATGAATTCTTTTCTCCCCTAATCCTTAACTACAGTACTTGAATTGAATTGCACTGGAGGAAACTGAAATTACTGGATCTTCAGGAAGGACATGTAGGTAGGACAATGGGAATGGCTTTAACCTTCCAGAGGGGAGATAGAGATGAGCTCTGAGGCAGAAGCTCTTCCCTGTGAGGGTGCTGAGGCGCTGGCACAGGGTGCCCAGAGAAGCTGTGGCTGCCCCATCCCTGGCAGTGCTCAAAGCCAGGTTGGACACAGGGGCTTGGAGCACCCTGCTCTAGTGGAAGGTGTCCCTGCCCGTGGCAGGGGGTCGGAGCTGGAGGAGCTTAAGGCTCTTTCCAACCCAAACCAGTCTGGGACTCCATGATCACAGCAGGAAAGCACACGCTGGATCTCAAGTCAGAAGACCTCTCTGCAATTGGGTGCACGTGGTTTACAGGGACTCCTGACGGCATCTGAGGAAGAGAGGAAAGCTGGGGGCATCCACTGTTGGCTTTCCTGCTTGTAACCTCAAAGAACACATGTTCTTCTCTGTGTCACAGGACACTCTGCAGTATAAATATCACCCTCAGCGGCAAGGGAGGAGACAAGGCACTCAGAACTGGCATCCTCACGGGCAGAGGCGGCTCCTGACACCTCAGTGGGAGCTCTGGCTGCAGCTGACTCAGAGGCAGGAATTATTCACGTCCCTTCTAAAAGGCTGTGACGTCCCAGCGTGAGCACAGAAGCTGTACATGATACCCCTCACTGACTCATGACTAAGAATAAACTTCTCTTATAGGCGGCCTGAACAAAGATTACATGGAAGAGATCTGGCTACACGAGTGTCAGGCCTTGCTGAGAGTATCTGATCCCCACAAGAAAGAAAAAGACCACCCAGTTTCTCATTGCAAAATGTTCCTCTGAATTACAGCATTCCAGAATTGCAGGAAACCGGATTCCTGGTAGTCTAACATTGACAACGTGGAGTTTTCTGGGATAAAGAACATCTTGGGTTCTCTGAGCTGCTCTTTAAACACGTAAAACCTTTTCTGTGCCAACTTCTGTAATTACAGCAGGTGACACTGACAGACAAGTTCCTTTTCGGCACACTGAGTACTTAACATGTGGTTTTGATCATAAAGTTTAGAGCAATTAGTTTCCCTCCTGACTCACTTCTGTGCTAACAAGAATAAAGTCTGATCTACTGAAGAAATGTATGGTAAGAATAAAGAACAGGACAGACCCAAGACAAGCACTGATTCACTTCTTGTCTCCAAGTGCCCAGGAAGGTCCGGGAGAAGGACGAACACACAGGGTGCATCACACCCCACCCATGTGTGTTAGCAACAAGCCAGCAGCTTTAACTTCACATTCTTCACTTCAATTATTTTAAGTGAAAAATGGGTTTGGATATTATCAGAACCTGAAAGTTTCTTTTTATCACTTTTCTAACTTGTAAAGTTCCTACCATTGACACACAGCTATTCATTTTTCAGAGCTTCCCAGTGTCCACTCTGACCATGAAGTAACACTATAAGGTTTAGTTCCATTTCTCCAAGCTACAAGGAACAAACTACAGTTTTTAAAACTACAAACCATTAAGAATTCTTGAAAATTGGATGATTTCCCAAAAGCCATCTGACCACTTGAAATATTTGCTTTGTCCTATAAAACTTGTGATAGGAAGGTAGATTTCAGTCAGTCTAAACAGTAAAATGTAAGGGCTTAGCATGCAACAACAAAGCAGCAAAGCAGCCTGAGCTACCTCTTTCATAACAGCATGGATTAAGTTCCCAAGGTTGAAAGCAATCCCTTGCACATTCAGTAGCCCGAGAGCAAAGGAATGGCATGCACATGGCAAGTTAAGCACAGCAGCCATTCTGCACCCATCAGTTAAAGCTGTGTACCTTAATGCCCTTAGTGTCCTCTTCATCAAATGACCCAATATCAAAAGCATCCGCTGCATTTACTTCTCCCCGAGGAGGAATCAATGGTGGAGGATACTAGGAATTAAAAGCAGCAGAATTAAAGACAAATTCATGGACATTACTGAAATCAATAATATATCCAAGCCTTTTTATTTTTTGCACAGACTGCTGCAAACGTCCCTTGAAATTCAACTTCAGCCAAAGTTGTTCTCCTTTAATAAATGCTCCTCCAAAAATGCAGGGAGAAAACCCTATAGTTTAGAGAGAGCAAAGCAGGAGGCACCATGCAGTCATTTAACCTGACTAATTCAGTTTTCCTCAATCACCCTCCACATACTCATGCAAGTGAGTACAAGACTGGAACCCTGCAGTTTTCCAGCCATTACCTGTTTGGGCCTATTTTCCTTTACTGCTTTACCAAATAATCCAAGGTTACTATCTCAATCCTTTACCTTTTGTAAATAGACTTGCTGCCAATCAATGCCCTTGAAGAACTGATGTTCTTTTACCTCTTGTGCACTGCAAAAGAAAAGTAACTAAAGTTAATAAAGTGAAGGGATTTTTCAAATGTATTTGAGGAAT
This sequence comes from Ara ararauna, assembly GCA_028858755.1. Lineage (NCBI taxonomy): Eukaryota > Metazoa > Chordata > Aves > Psittaciformes > Psittacidae > Ara > Ara ararauna. The sequence goes on along the minus strand of CM054387.1, from coordinate 14,677,560 downwards.
AACCTTCAAAGGTCACACTGCTATCACTTGAAAACATCAGGAAAATGTTTTCTTCCTTCTTTTTCAAAGAAAAAAATTAGCTTTCCTAAGCAAACAACAGAAGACTTTCATGTGGAAACACTGGAAACAGTGCTGTAGGGCTGGCAAGCAATCCCTACTGGTTTACTGTGCTAGTCCGTCATTTCAAACAACACCCATCTGTCAGATCCCATATCCTACTTCCACCTAACAAGTTTACTCCACGCCATTTCATATCATACATACTTTATGGCAAAATAAGCAACTCCTCCGGATAGGCCCCAAGCTAAAAAGCAACCTCAGGTCAGCCTCAGAGGGCTCCATGATAAAAACTGCCTATCCCACTGGACTCAGAGCCAGCCCAGCCCCAGGTGTGACTCTCAATTAGCTGTTATCACACCTCGCCAATGGGTTCTCAATAGCTGTTTACTCCTCCCATTGTTTTCTCTCTGGCCTTACCCTGCCTTTTTGAGTAGGTGATAACACCAGGTTCAGTGAACAGCTATGAGCAAGGTAAAAAAGAGCAGACAAAAAAGTGCCCCTTTCCTTACAGTCACAGAATGAAAGAGGAACATGTGGAAGGAGAGGCAGCCCAAAATGAAGCAAGCATTCACAGCTTTCTGTGCTTGGGGCCTGGGGTTTTCTGTGTGCAATATATCATTACAGATACAAGATAAGCAATACATTTGAAGCTATCAGTAAGTCTGAGTCAAGTAATGTGACTTCCTGCCAAAACGGATCAGGCAAAACCACGAAAACAACACCGGGATGAAAAGCACAAACACCACCCAATGTGAGCATCACTGCAGGGAGCTCGGGGAGGTCTTCAGGAACAGAGATTGTCCAAACCGAAGGAAGCTGAAACGTTACTCCATGCACCGCGCTTCCGAATGTTCTCTTTCCAAAATTAAAGTCATCACAACAGGAAGCAGATTTTGACATGAAACGAATTCACTCATTTACAGAGAAGTGGAAATTTTTCAAGGCAGCAATCCAAGGAGAAGACAACACCTACCTTCTTCCTTGGCACCCCAGCCTCTTGCTAACATCCCGCTGCAGGAGCCCTTCCAAAAGGGACTTCAGTTCAGGAGAAAATGAATCCGGGAGCTCCACATTCTATGAAGAACAGAAGCACAAGAGACGTTTCATTATACAAATGGTGTGATCTGCTTTCCCCACACAGGAGAGTAGCTTTTCTTTGATAGCGCTTGTAAGCAACTCCTCCACGTGCAAATACAGCTTTAACAGAAAGCAGGCTCCAGAGCTCCAGTTTTGAAGGAGATGGGAATTTACTAACCCAGGGCAATGTAAGTGCCACCCTTGCCAGGATCTTACCACGGTGAGCGTCATCCGGTCGATCTCATGCTTATCTTTGGTTTTGTGCTGTCTGAAAGGACTGTGACTGCAGAAATAAGAGAATGCACAGTCAGTGGAAAGCCATAACACATCAGGTTATTGCAGCAGGGAAGAGCATAGCATCCCGTTAGTCCCACTCTTCCACCTCATCAACCCTGTCCTGCAGAACGTGGAATAATTAGTAACACACTGAGCAGTTACAACACTGGCATGAAGTGGCTACTAGCTACCTCCAATTTACCTGGTAAATTATCAGCCCTGTCCTTTTCCTGCTTCATAGTTCTGAGTTTGAACTTCTCCTTTTAGCTATAGAAGACCTTCAAGTATTTACAGATTTAAACAACCACAAAAGCAGAAACATTTTAGTATGAGATTTTTTCATTAGATTTAGGATATATTCCCTGTTTCTCAGTTTTCTTCAAAACCCTGAGGGAATGGTGTTTTTCAAAAATAAGATGTAATTTACTTATCAATACATTATCGTATCAGAAACCATTTTGTCTTGCCACATGGCATTGGGTATCAGCTTGTTTCAACTGGGGACCTGCTATTCAAAGAGTTATTTCCCTTTTATCATCAAAAATGTTTCTGATGAATGGATCTGATGGATGGACCAGGAATTCCATTCTTCTGGATTTAAGCATGACAAGTAAGAAGGCAAGAGCAACAGCCTCAGGTACTGCGATGGTGAGGCTCTGAGTAGATCAGGGAAGCAAATGATTCACTGGGGACTTATGGGCAGATTTTGTGCCAGACTAAATTTACTAAACACCAAGAAACGGCACCATGTGCCCAGCCCTTGTTTTGAGATGTGAGATGTGTAATTGGCTTCAGAACAGATGAGGAAGGAGAGCTCACAGTGAATAATGCTTTGGCTTCTGTCCGCCCACCGATACCACCCCACACATCTCTGTCAGGAGGAACTGCAGCCCATAAGGACTGAGATCTCCCCACCCTGTAAGCCTGAGTGCCTGTAGTAGATGGCATCACTTGTCCCTAGGTGCTAGTTCTTTCATTTCATCACATGACTTTAATCCTGTGAAGGAAGAACCACACCAGAGTCAGTGGTTTTAATCCTCTGTGTCCAAGTGACTCAAAAGGAGGTCTCAGAAGGAAAGATGAGGAGCCCACAGTGGTCCCGAATGAAGGATGCTCTCCCCTCTGCTCCCAGCAAACCTCAACCATCGTGTGTCCTGCTACCTACTTCAGTGGGTGATTACAAACACAGGACTGCTCCTAGCTGCTTGATGCTGTCTGTACTTAGAAATACTTCTTTTCCTGGCAATTTAAACACTGTTGCTTTCTTTATTTGCACACTTACATCCGGTCTAGTTTGTGAACAACTACTGTTAAACTGATACAGCTCTGTAGTTCCATTCAGAAGCCACACACCTTTTGTACAGTGTCTGGGATAGAGGTAAGAGCTCATAATTAATTAGGTGCAAGGACACAGGGTGATCTAACTTATGATCAGTCTTTACAGAGAACCACTCTGAAAAGCTTAAAACATTTCTTCTGTTTCACCATTAATACTGAAGATGCTATTTCCAAACACTTGCCAATCAGTGCTTATTGATTCAGATAAATCCCACAATCTTAATAAATTCTATGTAGCCACTTCAGTGAGAAGGTAATGATTGACAAGGCTGTAATTATCATGTATTTTTGTAAACCAATATGGTAACACACCAGATTCAATAAGTGGAAGCCTCCACACATTATAACTACAGGAGGAAAGACTTCATGTAGAAAGGGAACAGCTTCATCACAACAGCAGGTCTTCAGCATAAAATGAAGCCTATCATTTAACAGGGCTGCTGGTGTGCAATGAACAACATCCTACCATTTAAAATACTAACAATTGCCAAGAGATGAGTAAACTGTGCATCAGTAAAAGTCAAAAGAGTGGATAGAGCATCTGCTTTCCTCCCTGCCCCACACCTGCACCTACTAAAGGAAGCAGGGCTTGCTCCTTGTTTGGTTTGGAAGCAAAAAGCCTGGTTTAGCTTCGCGTGCAGACATGGTCCGCATTGCAGAGATGGCAGTAAGATACCATTTCCGATGCTGTGTAATACGTTACATATTAGTACTTCAAGGGACAGACAACGACGAGGCTCAGGCTAAAAAGCACATGGGACATGAAACCTCACTCACCCCCTCAGGAGTTTGAAAAGCATGCAGCCCAACGAGAACCAGTCCGCACTGCTATCGTATGCGGTTCCCTTCTGGAGCACCTCGGGAGCCATGTAGCCATGGGTACCTCTGAGAAGCAGAAAGGGACAAAATCTTGATTACAACCAGAACTATCACTGAAAAAATAATTCAAAATTGGTGTTTTCTCAGTAAGACAGCCTCATTTAAAAAGAATTCTTTTTAAACTTGATTTTGTTTTGCTTTTTCTGTGGCCATATATATGCACGTTTTGTTTGTGGGTATCTATTGAGGAAATACCTTCAAACATGAATAACAGAACAACAGAGGTGATTAGGCAAATGGAAGCAGAGCTTTAGCAGAATCAGTGTAGGGGTCAGTAAGCAGCTTCCATCTAAGAGTGGACACAATAGAGAGATAGGAAGGTTGCCTACTCTGTTCATTCAGTTTACAGGGAACACAGATCCCGACACCGTCAGCATCAGATCACTCCAGCCCTGGGCCCACTAAGGCTGAGACCTGCTCCTGCCCCCAGCCCAGAGGCGAGCTGAGCTGCCTCCTGCTCTCCCAAGGTGTTCCACATGTCTCTTTCCAGCTAACAGCACGATGTAACAGGAGGATGCCTCCACCAGAAGTCATGGCTGGTCACCACTAGAAAGCAGTCACCATGCATTGCTTTTACCCTTGTTGTAACTGGAACATAGGGATTTTCCCAAGAACCCACTGAACTGCAAATCTTTGAAGGTATGACAGGATGAGGCTTTCCTTTTTGCATAAATTCTGAGACTAAATCAGGGCTAATGAGCACCTAAGAATAAAACTTGCTAGATACAATGTGGAATCCACACACAACCCAAGAGATTCAGATCCCAGTTATGACCTGATGCCAAGAGGCAGAAAGGAACACAATTTGCCTCCATTTCTACAAAGAACCAGAGAGAGAAAGACACAATAAACCCTGTTTTTCAGTCAGTTTAGGAATATTTAATTATCCATTTAGGACAATTAAAACAATCTGGTACTTTAACTCAGCTCTTCTTTGAGCAGTGAATCATCTCAAAATGATGTGTCATCTTCCAGCCATGCCTACACATCAGCTGCTACAACCGCGCAGGAAAACAGAGAGAGGAGACTGAAAAACCTTATTAGAGCTGAACCCAGCCCAGCTGCGTGCCAAAGCAAGCCTGTGTCACACAAGTGTTATCTTTCTTCTTTAAGGACTTAGCAGTAGCTGTATGCACAGCAAAGCCCCCAGATGTAATACTTACACACTGGCATGGGGCTTCTTTTTGGAAAAGTCACAAGCCAGCCCAAGGTCCGATATCCTCACATGCCCGTGTTCATCCAACAAGATGTTTGCAGGCTGGAAAGCCAGAGGCACAGAAAGGTTACTGCCTGGTAGGTTACAGCTCTCAGAACTACATGTTCTCTGAGCACAGTAACTCATCCTCAAACATCAACAGTCTCTTGTAACTGGTAATAGCTTTTTGGGGCTTTTTTTTTGTCAGTGTAACAGTCACTTTCTAGCTCTAATCAACATCCTAATGGAGCACCACCAACCCCACAGATTATGAAAGACTGAAGAATAACAGAAAGCACATGACAGAATAAATCCCATTTGGCCTCAAGTCCACACCACTTTGGTATAGTCTATAACTTAATAGCATCATTAAGCTGGTGAGATGAGTAACTCTGCACAGGAGTCATTCTGACCCCAAGGAAGCATCTTCCAAGCAGGTCACATTGGGTAACAGCTCAGATCAGAACTCTTTTGAAAATTATTAGAAAAATCAGCCAAAGATGAACAAATAATCTGTGTTCTTCCCCACAAAAGGTTTAAGGCAGGATAATTGCACCTGTGGGTATACTTGCTGCTGTCTAGCAGCGGGGTGAAAGCAGTTGCTCTGTTCAGTTACCTTGAGGTCTCTGTATACAACGAAGCGATTGTGCATGTGTTCTAACCCCAGGATGATTTCAGTAGCATAAAACCTCATTTCTTTTTCAGAAAACACTCCGTGCTGGGAGAGGTGGTAGTGCAAATCTCCTCCTGAAATGAGACGAATTGAGATGCCATTAAAGGAACGGTCAAATCTTGCCTCACAGGCAGACAGCAGGATGCTGTGGGGAGCAGTGAAGCATTTGTAGGTTCTTAGAACCTGTGGAGCTCACAGAGACCCAGCCCTACACTCTGCAGGTACCAAGGGGGACAAAATACCTGAGAAAGGTAATAAATAAATCTCATCAATCTGAAATTCCGTTTTAAGAGTAAATCTACTTCATATATATTTGCATTCAGTGACTAATCCAGCAACTGAGTCTCGGTGGAAAGGATTTACACAGCAAGTAAAACACTGTGTAAGAGCAGGCACAACACAACGTCACCCTGTGAGCTAAGCCATGCCATCACCACATCAAATTGTGAATATTCCTAGGAAAGAGTCCAAGTCCCACAAGCACTGAGCATCCTCAGCAAATATGGGCACTGCAGCATCTTCTCTCTCATAACTCTACCAATTCCTCTCTCTGTGTGTCCTCACAAGAGGTATATTGAGGCTTCTAGGTATGAGTTGCTCCCTTTTTGAGGAATGCTTCCCCCACCAACTCTTTGCAAATCTCTGTATAGTAGCCCTTTTACTCTGGAAGCTCTTCCCTGATGTCCTCATACATTTCTCCACATGACGAGCATTTCCCCAAGCTTCCAGCCTGGTGGGCCTTTTGATACCTTTATTTAAGTACGTTAATATTTTAAGGTTACAGAGATTTTCCAGCCTGTTCTATACATTCCCTGGTTCAGATCAATTTACCCCTAGTGCTTGCAGGCCCGTGCTTCACACCTCGAGTTATTTTTTCCTCATTCTCCTTATGATCTCTACAAGTCCTCCCGCCAGTATTTCTGTAATCCCACCATCACCTGCATGAGCCTTGCTTACCATTCATCAGGTCCAGAATGAAACAGAGTTTGTCAGGGGTGTGGAAGGCATAGGTCATACACACTATAAAAGGACAGTCCTAGAAGGAAAGGAGCAAAGAGTTCATTTGGGCAATAAGCAAAGTACCACTTAGAGAAGCTAAAAATACATGGGATGTTCTTCCTATGATATCTGCCCATATTCATAATAGTTTCCTAAAGCAATCTAATCTACACACTCTGATGCTTCACTTGCAGCTTAGAGATCTCAGATTTTGCTGTAAGGAGCCAAAGGCTTAAAAAGTGCAGGTACCATCACTATCCTCTGAAGACTTGCACCTACAGCAGCTACAAATATTCTATTTACCTTAGCTTGCATGAAAGATCCACCAAGCTGACAAGCCCTAAGCCAGCTCAGGGAGAAATAAAGCTGTTCCCATGAAGTCTAAAGGATACACACTATTTCTCACAATTGCATGGTGAACGTTCAGCTGTTGGAACACTGACCGAGAATCTGAGTCATGTCCCGTACCAAATCCCAAAGGAAAGGTGTTATCCTCACCTAGACTTTAAATGCAACCACGCTGGTGCCAGCCCCTGCAGAGCTGCACAGGGTGGGGGACAGCCACCCACTGCTGCCCTGCAGCTCCCCAGCAGCACTCACAACAGATGGCTAAAGGGAACATAACATACCAGGAAGGAAGCCACAGCTCTGATGAGTATGTGATGCCCAGGAGGCAGGAACAGCAGCTCCAGACTATGCAAACCCCAGAAAACAAGTGTGGTGAGTGCAGATTTAAGTGTCACTGCAGGGTGGCCACGCACAGGGATGGATTATACTGCCAGTGCTTGATGCACTTGAGCCCTAATTCACACAGATGCTTAAGACAAGTAGTCCTTGAAAATACAGCTGGGAAAACACCTCTGTGCTGTCACTGATCTGTTCAGTGTGCTGGTACCTCTATAATGCACAGGCCATGGCAGAAAGCTGGCAGAACATCCTCTCTTCATCAGGCCTATACTGGATGCTAATTAATAGGGGATGGCTATTACCTGGTCAATACCTTCTCCAAAGCCATATGAGACCAGGGCTGTTTGGTTAGTCTATAGTGAAAACTTAAGGAGTGGCTGTGCTACTGAAACAGACTGGGGCTGCACAGTAATGCCAACAGACAAAGTTCCGACCCCAAAGCACTGATGGGAAGATGGGCCAAGATGAGCTTAACTGCTGATGAGCCAGGTCAGCAGGCAGGAAGCATGAATGTGACCTACCATGACTTAAACAATGAGTTAATTACTGCAGTACTGATAGTGAAAGCTCTGGGAATCTCTAACAGGAACTCGCTTCCTTCCCAATTTAGAAGCAGCAAAACACAGTGGCCTTGGGCAGAGCTGGGGACGCGGAGCCGGCTCCGGAAGGGAGGGAACACACACACCATCCCCACCAGCCACTGGGACAGCTCAGGTCAGCTCATCCTCCCACAGGGCAAAACCAGACAAGGCTGCAATGTAAACCTTTCTACACTTGGCTGGAATTCCAGCGATTCCCACACTACATGGACCAATCCTGCTGCAACATTCAACTCTGTTTTATTGCTACTGTGCCCATACTAATCCCCAGTGCAGAAGGCAGGCCTGTGTTTGAAACTTGTGAAGATAATTGCTAAATGGTCCTAGAAACAAGGAGGCTCTAGGCAAGGCTGTATGGCATCTAACAAAAGATATTACCTCTCGTTACAAACTCTGTATTCTGTAGCTAAAACTTAACTCCAGAGCTAAAGCTTTAGTAGAACTATTAACTTGATTTTCTAAATCAACTGGATAATTCAGCAGCGTCCCCAAGAAGGCTTCCTAAAGCCTTAGAGCAACCCAATTACCCAGAAGGATCATAATTTAAACACCAGACACAGAAAAATAAAGGGTGTTTCTATACCAGAGCACCTGTACTTTTAGGGATCACATTTTTTAAAGGAACTCTGCAAGTGTAAATGTGATGCGTAGTTCGTTTTTGTGTAAGCCCTTCTAATTTAATCACTACCCTTAATAAGAGAGCTTGACTGCCTAGTGTCCTCGGAACAGGAGAACTAGAAGACATAGCACAGTGGAGGGAACCCCAGCAGTGCAGAGCCCCTACTTGCTAACACAGACAGCACCTTCTGGCACACTGCTGTTACACAGCCCACAAGCAGCCCTGGTCCCAGTTGACCTCGATGCACTGGGTTCGAACAGAAGTTAGGCAAACATTGGCTATTACAGAAAGTAAATATTTTTCTTTCTTTTAACAGAAAGTAAAATATTTTTCATATTCTGCTATTTCCCAAGAACTTCAAACCCTATTTCCAGCCCCCAGCTTGAACATCTCCATGGGACAGGAAGCCAGGGCCTGTATCTTGCAGGAGAGGAAACACAAACCTCACCAACAGTGTGTCCGCGTTACACCAACCATCAGTGACAAAGCACATGCCACAGTGGGGAACCCCCATTTGGTGTTATGTGGCCAAGCCCATCAGCTCCCTGTCTCCTCAGTGGCATCCACCCCACTGCCAAGCTGTGCTCATCTGCAATGTCACCATGAGAAGCTGCTCTCACAACGCAGCCGCGATGGACTCAAGTCTGGGAGCTCCTTACTTAAGAAGTGGTTGTGAGTGCCAGCATCTGAGGTGGATTACTAAATCTGATTACACAAAGGTATGCGTAATCTGCGCAGCTGTTATTATGTACTTTGCAGAGACATCTGGATTCCCAGTTTCATGACTAATTGTACGGCAATGAACTTCCCAGTTCTATTCAGTTCCAGGCAGCACATCAATCCTGTCACCGGGCACAGCAAGCGCCATGCAAACCTAACAGCTCAGATTCAGGAACGTAATGAATTACCTTGTTCTACCCCTTGTAAACCTATTGAATTCTGCATATTCAGAGCGTTCCAGCATCTCGTGTTGGCTGACGTACCCATGTCCCTGAATGGGCAGCATTCTGCACAAAACCTCTGTTCAAACTCGCTTTCAAGTTTCTAAGAATCTAAAACCAGTTTCTCTCCAATGAGCTGATAATCCTTAATGAAAAAATAAATGGGTTGTCCTGCTTTTCTGTTGCTCAATGACGAGCTCTGCGCTGTCAGGTAAGAAAACTACCCCCACCACTAGCAGCCTCGGGAGCAATTTTCTCTTTGAATTGCTAGACATGAGAATTCACAGTCAGTTCTGCAGCAACAGAACCACAAATTGAACTTAATAGGACAATTATTCCTAATTTGCCCAGATTTCTTGTCTAGTCTCCACTACAGAACTTCACCCTCCGGCTCTGGGAACTCCTGACACTTCTGGAGAAGCCACGACTTCTCTTTGGTGAAACAGTTCACTTGATTAAAAGTCTAATTGATAAATCCCAACTGCATCACTGGGCTGTGGCCAACTGTGTGAGGATCACCAAGGCTCAGTGCTGGGTCCTGCAGGTGGGTCCCAAGAACCCCACACAATGCTCCAGGCGTGGGGAAGAGTGGCTGGGAAGCTGCCCTGAGGAAAAGGACCTGGTTGGTGTTGGTCAACAGCCACTGAATATGAACTTGTGCCCAGGCAGCCAAGAAGGCCAAGAGCATCCTGGCTTATGTCAACACCAGCGTGGCAGCAGGGCCAGGGCAGTGATCGTGCCCCTGCACTGGGCACTGGTGAGGCTGCACCTCGAATCCTGTGTTCAGTTCTGGGGCCCTCACTACAAGAGAGACATTGAGGTGCTGAAGCGGGGCCAGAGAATGGCAATGGAGCTGATGCAGGGCCTGGAGCACATCCCATTCTTATTTCAGACACACTGCTAGAATCAGGGGGAAGGCTCCAGGAGGAGCTAATATTTGCATGTCACACAACTGAATTGATGGAATATCTATTATATGTAACAGCTTTTATATTACATGGGAGAAAAAGAAGAAATAAAATAATAACAAATCAATGATACTTACTCCTGTACTGACAAGAGACAGCATAATTCTTTCATTTAAGGCTAATGTTTCTCCTTGCTTCATCTTGATTCTCTTCTTATCTAAACATTTCATTGCATACCTGAAAATATTAACCATTCAGAAAAAGCACCAAAAACACTTCCTCCTTACTCAGTTATTCACTACCAGTTATGCCATGCTTATTTCAATATCCTGTAAGCAAGCTCATAAAGACTTAAACCTGGTACTAAAAACATCATTACATGACTAAACAAGCAAACCTCCAACATCCAACATCTCAGAGTTAAGACATTTTCAGCAAAAGCCTCCTAACACAGAAATGTGCTTTAACAAATAACTCTGTGTCCAAACAACCACAGAGATTGAGGTATCATACATCCACTTATTAACACCTACAAGCAGGGCTTTGCAGTACGAATTAAGTAACAGACACTATTACAGTTACATGTAATTCTATCAGTTTCTGCGAGGAAAATAACATCCTGAACACATGCTGAGTTTTGATTTGAAGTTTTCTTTCTACTCAAAGGTCAGATACACACAAGAAAGCTTTTTTTTTTTTTAATCTTCTACCATCTGTATTACACAAATTAATAACATTTTGCTCAAAACCAGAACGTTACCCTAACAACCATCAAACAAGAGTAGGGTATTACATAGTCTGGCTATTTGGTGAAGACAGCAGGTGAGCCCACTGTTAGACAACAGCTGAGGAGGAGACGTGTGCTCCTTCATAGATGATTTCTAGACCTGGGCAACCACGGGTTTTTAGGCCACTGGTGTTAAACTGCGCTGAGGAGAACACCATGTTACAGCACTGCATCGATGCTCATCAACTGCCTACGCTGACAGCTCTGCACAGCCACGGGGCCTCGCATCACCTCGCCCTGCACTCCCTCGACAAGCCACGTCATTCCTGCCATGCATGTGTGGTGAGTGGGGGAAGAGCGAGCGTGAACATCCCGGATTCTACGTTTCCAAAACAAGGAATATATTCACAGCACGTGCTCCTGCTGGGGAGTCTGCAGACGATGACTATAAATAACACTGCACATGCTGTCCTTGATTTACGCTTTGGCTCCACTGATCAAGTGAGTGACAAGGGCTGTTCAGGGCTGACCAAGACAGGGAACCTCATCCTCATCTGGAACTGCATGCTTACAAAGCACTGCAATCCCTCCCCCTTTGGACTGCTTTCTGCATCATGCTTCTAGCCCCTATTTAGATGTCCTTGAAGGAGGTGATGTGAAAGAAGCCTCAGGTGTGTCTTTGTGGGTTAGTGAAACACCGATGGCATTTACCTTCGAGGGGTGGCTTCCCAAGCTCCTTGCAGGCAGTAAGTGCAGCAGAGGCAGCCATCTAGAGTGGACGGGATCTGGATTAGGGATGGGTAAATAGGTTTGGATTAAGAAAGAACTAAACCAAACCTCTACCCAGCAACTGAACCTAATCTAAAGGTTTTCTTCAAATTTGAAATAGGTTGGTTTATCCCACATTGCACTTCCTTTCACTCTGTATCTGATAAAACCTGTCCTTTGCTTCACTTGCCAGTCCCAAGGTTTATCCACCTCCTGAGACACAAAAATGCCTGGGAAACTGTCAACTACCTCTTCAGGATGGACGCCTTCTTACTGTGGCTCAAGCAAAATAAGATGTCTAGTTGTGTACACAGACAAATTAATAAACTGTACATGGACAAAAAAGTCCCAAAGCAAGAATAGAGACAGTATTGTTAGTAATAGTATTAATATAAATACTTGAAGTCACTGCAAAAATACTGAGCATGACAGCAACATTAAGATGTCTTCCACTTGTTAATAGCATTAATAGCTCAGAAGTTTATTATTATCAAGGATGCCAAGCACACAGCACCGCCAGTGAAGCCAACTGTAACCATAGACATTTGGCACGTCGAACATGCCAGTGCTTACTTAGAAGAGGAATGTGTAAGGATGGTCCCTGGACTAAAATTGTTAGGAGAAAAGCAAGTTGAAAGGGGTGGGGTGGAATGCAAATAGAGAGAGAGAGATTGAGAACACTCTGTTATATCAATGCCCAGATGTTCCAAACAGAACATAATGGGGCAATTATGCCTAGAAGTTGAAATCTGATGATCAAGAGAAGTGTGTGAATGGTTAGACCAGAAAAAGGATAAAAACCACAAAGGGTTGATCTTGGAGTTCCCACCAAGAGCTCTGTTTAAAGAGAACTTCAATACTGGAACTATATTCTACCAAATACAAACAAGGATCACTGCTTTCACCAGTGAAACGTGCTCTTCAGGGCACAAACAAGCAATCACACATAGGTGGAATTCTGTGTTCAGAACCTGCTCAGGCCTGACCCTGCAGGCTGCACAGCACTGAGGTCCTATCCCTACATCATCAATGAGGTTATGTCCCTACATCAGCACCAGCTATGGGATGGGCTTCACTGCGAGAGCAGCAACCTCCAGCAGATGAGAGGCACCACCTCACACCACCACCATGGCTTCCACAGGGACACAGTCCTGCGCTGTCAGGCTCCAAGCCAGGAAATCAGTTAAGCACGCACTTTAAACACATCTGCCCTTTCCATTACCTCTGCAAAGACCATTTAAATGTAGGATGTGCTTAAGAGCTCTGCTAGACTGAAGCCCCACTGCATGGCATGTAACAGGATCAAATATCAAACTCAGCTTAAAGATGATCCAGAAACCGGAACCTCTTGGGATAACATTTAATTACAAAGAACTACGGAGTAACGTGACGCTGCTTCCCAGTGGTTTTGTAAGAAACAACTGGAAGGATTTCCTTACTAGTTCAGAGTTTAGCATTGCCTCTAAAATAAAGCGGCTATATACTCACATTTTTCCAGTGTCTGCTTTTCTGCAACCATACACTTCACCAAATCCCCCTCTTCCTATTATTCTATGTACACTAAAATCATTCATGGTCAGCTGTAAATGCGAAAAACAAACCAGAACAAAACCAGATTCAATTTGCAGCATTACAAAAACTCACTGTAAAAAAAACCACCTAAAGAACATATTCATGTGTTAAGATATTTAACAAGTGTAATTCATATAACATGCATTGTTTTGGAAGAAGGAGCTCCTTGTTTCTATTTCAACCTACTTGCAAGCAATTACTCAAAAAGGAACATGTTCTTCCTTTGACAAGATAAATATACTTGGAGGTACTTACATGAATATTTAGTTCTACGTTTTTCCATTGACAGAATCTAGTAAACTTGTCACTGTAGGGAAAAAAAGTTTAAAAGTGGTCTGAGACACTGTGTAAAGCATCATAGGAAGCATCAAGACTCTGCTTGTAAAATAACCAGAGCATGTGGTGCTATGTAGCAAATGACAGCCTCCCTTTCAAAACACTGTAATCCTACCCCCACCAAGAAAAACAATTACTAGCAGTGCATGCTCCAGATTTTACATCCTTATAGGAGAAAGACATCAGATAATCTTATCCCTGTAATTGTAAGTGCTCGCTATGTCCTCACATCTCTCCTTCAGATAGTTTTTAACTTTTAAAACCAACTAAAATTGGAACTAACAAACACTGAAATTACAGAAAGAGGAAGATAATCGTAAGATAACTGTAAGAAAACAGAAGCAGCTCGAGTCATGCTAATGAGTCTGCATATACTCCAAGGAACATTTTAAACTAATTTTATCTTAAAATAGGAAAAACATTGATAATACCACAAGCTGTTGCAAAGAAAAAAATCATTTCTTATTTCTACACAAATAATTAAGCATTTATCTTCAGAGTAAGAAATAACAGTTCTACAGAGGGATTTTTACCATCATTTCCATCTTGTGTTCTTTACTAGACCTTCCCTGCTTAACTGTGACGTGTCCAGATACAAACCAGGTCTTTCAGTCACACTCAAGAGCTGGTTACTCACAAGACTCTCCCCCAAGAATATAGTTCTATGTTTGCAAACCCCTGAGATCAAACTCCAGCCCATTACTGCTGCTGCATGGAGCAAGAGAAAATCAGCCTTACTATTTCTCCACTCCTAACATTCATCACTATACACAAAGCAGCCTTCATTTGCGGAAGCTCGCTGATAATACACTATTAATTAAATGAAGTTTATGAAACATTTTCAGCCTTATTTTACAGCAATACTTAAGGGCCTGGCTTCCTGCTACATTAGGTAGAAAGCTTGGATAATGTGCCATGTTCCTACCTTTCCATAAATTTCTGAAATATTTTTCCTCGGAGACTATCACAAATTTCTTCTATATATGGCTAAAGAGGGATAAGAAACACAATCAGTATTTAAGCATACAATAAACCGATGATGCAATACTACCCACTGCATTTAACTCATGCTGGTCCTACACAACAGCATTTACTGTGTTTTCATTGAAGGAGACACTTTGAAGGAAGCCCTGAAGCTTCATTTAGTTTTTGGAATACGATTACTGTATAAAACCGGTGTGAAGCACCTGCCTATGGACAACAGGTCTGGCAAATCAATCACAGCACAGCTCTTCTTCCCCAGTGAATTTAAACAGAGTAAGTGGTCCCTGCTGTGGAGTCTGTACTCCCAGAGCTACCCTCTTGTTTCGTCTCCTCTCTGTCCTTACCAAGAAACCAGCATCTTCCATTCACAAGTGGCTTTTTCTAGAGGAACACCTGAACATGTGAGATGGCACAAATGCAAAATTCCACACCAACATCAACTGGGAATTAATACACTTTAAAATTAAAGGAAAAATGCTTTCAAAGGTTTCACATTACTGAACCATTAAGGCTATTTCTCAGTTCAGATTAGTCTGACAGGATGTGTATCCTCCTGCTGGAAAGTGATTTACTCTAAATCATTTAATGGCTTAAAACTGCATAGATTTAAGAAATACTGTGCTCATATACACCAAGGTACAGTTTGCTTTCATTAAATGTGCTTAGAATATTTTAGATAATAATTTGTAATTTGACTTTAAAAAGGCATTTTCATCACTACTACAGCAAAGAACATAACACAAGTACAGTTTATTCTGTCTCCTGAAATAATATGTACACCAAGCCACTTACTGTCACAGAAGTGAAGGAAACAAGACCATTCCAGGTGTGTGAGGCTCACCTGGAAAAGGCTGGCTGGCACTTGTTTCTTGGCTAAATGCATCTGTACATGATCTACAGCTTGTTTCGAGAAAGGCTTTTGGAAAAGAAAGGGAAAGGTTTCAAACAGCTGGAAATGTAAAAGTTTCATTGAAGATCTACAGCACTGTTGTTCTTTTACCCATGTGAGAAAGAGACGTTCCTCAGAGTGAACGGGTGCAACACCCCCCCAAAGCATGTCATTGTGAAACATGCAGACTAACACAGTGAACAATTACTCTAAAGCAGGGAGGCAGAAGAGGGGAAGATGAGGAGGAGAAAGGCAAAGACAGATGGGCCCCATGATGTTCCTTTAAAAAAATCAGTGAAAAATGCCCTATCCAGGTACAGCTCCAGAAACAGGAGCCATGGACCTTCTACTACAGAGCCTATAATAGGTTAATAATATAATAATTAATATGTTAAAACCTACTGCAGATCCTTCTTTAAAGCGACAGCAAATGAAACTGATAAATACACATCAATGGGGCAAGAGCTCAGCTGGAGGGGACACGTGTTTCCATGGGCTGTAACAAAGCTGTATGTGTCCCAGCGTGGCCCCACGCCTTCAACTCGCCAAGCTGAGGCTAAAGGGTGCCTTGTCTCCATGTAGTATGAAAGCCTCCTTTATGGCCAAACAAATCATAACAAAACCCCCAGCAAGCTGTGTGTGACCAGTTTTAAACACAATAATCTCAACCTTTACTCCGAGCCTTCCCAGACACCAGACTTCCACATCCAAACTGTCCCCAGGAGCTCCATTCCTTTGGGGTTTCGGGGCAGGGTTGTTGCTGGGTTGGGGGAGGTTGGTTAATGTGTGCAAGTATATACACACACAAACTGCACTCATGCTATCATATTGTAAAATATCTTGTTTGCAGAAATAAAACCAGATCAATCTCCAAATATTTCCTTTGCCTACCACCAAGTTTAACAATAACTGGCACACAGCTCTCATTACTGGAAATAAAGTGAAAAAGGCATTCTTCTGGGAGACCTTGGAGCAGCTCCCAGTGCCAAAGGGGGCTACAAGAAAGCTGGAGAGAGGCTTTGGACAAGGGCCTGTAGGGACAGGACAAGGGGAATGGCATTAACCTGCCAGAGGGGAGATGAGATGAGCTCTTAGGCAGAAGCTCTTCCCTGTGAGGGTGCTGAGGCGCTGGCACAGGGTGCCCAGAGAAGCTGTGGCTGCCCCATCTCTGGCAGTGCTCAAGGCCAGGTTGGACACAGGGGCTTGGAGCACCCTGCTCTAGTGGAAGGTGTCCCTGTCTGTGGCAGGGGCTGGAACTGGATGGGCTTTAAGGTCCCTTCCAACCCAAACCAGTCTTGGATTCTATGCTGATTTCAGCCAAACCCAGTCCCACTGACTTCAAATGGCAATCCCCAGCACTGCAAGCACTTGTGGTTACAATCCCTTCAGTAATGATCTTAATTGCTCTCTGAATGAAACAACGGTTATTTTGAATTATCCCGGCTGTCAAATAGGGCAAATACTCAAATGAGACAAAGAGCAGTGTGAGATCAGGATGATACGCACATGGGAACAGGACAGGAGCTCCTTCATGATGTATGTGTCATAGATCTGCCGACTCCGGGTCAGCCGCTCTTCCTCAGAATCCAGTTTCTCGTATTCTTTTATCTGCAAATACGAGAGAAAAGCTCCATTAGATCAGCACATTCCTAATGATTTTTCACTTCTTTGGTTTAAGAAGCCCGAATACTTTAGCTGAAGTTTATTTTACTTCATTATTTTCTTAACTAATGCTTAGGGAGCACATTTGCTTGCAACATTTTTTTGTCTTGAAAAATGCTGCATTGGCTCCAAGAATGAAGAGGAGACTTCTTAGAACATTGAAGAAGAATTCAGAAAGTCTTTATCCTTTTTCAGAACAGGTCCTTTCCCCCTTGGATTTGTCTGCAGAAAACTTCCTGTAGCTCAAACCCAGCCTGACACTGTCCCTCATGCTTCCATCACAGCTAAATCCCTTTGCAGTTCATCACTTCCCCTGGCAAAAAAGTGTCAAGACATGTATGGAGGGAATCCCACCAGGGCAGTTCTGCTCCCACTCCCATTGGTAGGAATTAAAAAGTCTGAAACTAATTTTCATTGAGAGTAGATTAACAGTTGCACTCAATGACCTTAAAGGTCTTTTCCAAAACCCTCACCGAGTCCAAGGGTCCTTTGGGGTTTATTTAGAGGAAGAGTTCTTCCAGGACGGACAGAATGTAAAAGCCATACAAGATCTTTAGGGAAAAGATTCAGCTCTGACTTGCTGAGACCTGCCCAGCATCATAGAATTGGAGAATATAATCCCAGACTGGTTAGTGTTGGAAGGGACCTTAAAGCTCATCCAGCTCCAACCCCCTACCACGGGCAGGGACACCTTCCACTAGAGCAGCTTGCTCCAAGCCCCATCCAACCAGGGACCTTTTTAGATCCCTGCATCCAAACAAAAGGAAGCGTGCAGCCCTGCTCTGACTCAGGAAAACCAGAGCACAGTAGTTCCCAGCTGGATTTCCCTCAGTGCCTGCGGCAGAGGGAACGGGACAGACTGGAGCTGTCTGCACCTTCAGCATACAGAACAAACCCTGCACAAGAGATGTACAGAGCATCTCCTCATGAAGCAGGGGCAGAGGGAGGGCTCTGCTGTCCAGCTAGACCCTTCAGAGCAGAGCAGCACCGTGGTTAACAGAAAGCACATCCCTGAGGACTTCAGAAAGCGAAGATGTGAGAACCCAGTGTTCTGCCTCTTGCACCACACACTTTCTTTTGTCCCTTCGTTCCGAGGCTGCTCCTTTCACAGGATGAGCTGTTCCTCACAGCTCTCGAGCAGGTCTCCATGTGACAACTCAGACCAGCCTACCTCAGGAGGTGCAACACCGTAATTGAACTCTGTGTTTTTCTATTCCCCTTGTTTGCTGCCTATGATAAGGCAACAGTTCCCCCGCGAGCTGCCATCTGTGACTGCTTCCCCTTCGTACCCAGTTATAATTAAAACGATTCAATACATCTTTGCCAAGGAAACATTTTTTAATTAATGCAATGCCATAAAATAATTAGAAGTTCAGGAGAAAGCCTGATCCATGGTATATTGTCTTACTTGAATGCAATTTCCTGCCCTTTGACATTTGGCTTTCAAACCACCTAATTCTGCACGCAAAGCATCCCTCCACCACATCCTCACAGGCACATCCTCACCTGCCCTCGCCTTTTAACCACAGTCCCTTTGTCTTGTGAAGCTTTGGAGAAAGGGACAGGAGGTGACTTTGGTGGTGCACTCGGGGCACCTCAGCCTGTTCTCCCCCTGCACACTGCCCGATGCTGCTCATCACAGGTGATTCCGTGAGACACCTCTACTACAAACCACATTTAACACATGTGCCTGACATATTCACTGCTAATTTTATACATTCATTAAATAGAACATTACTGTAGCATGCCAAAAACCACAGCACTAGGCAGAGGCGAAGTGTCAGTGTTCAGAGCTGTCATCAGTCCCTGTCAGCAGCAGCTCCGCAGTATTGCTCCTGACCCAGAGATAACTGCCCCTGCCACAGCATTTCAACCCTTCCCTGGCCAACTTCAGCTCCCCTCCAGAGACACAGCTTTGACAATGGGAATCAGAATGTGTTGGGTTTCAAGCACCCAGAAGTACTTCTTCTTTTTCTCCTTTTCTTCCCCTTCTTTCCGAAGCTGAGCTGGATGAATCACTCCCCCAGCTAAATGCCTGATCGTGACTTCAGCTGCAGTAACATGAAATCCCTGGAGTACGGGGCCCTTCTACATCAAGTGCTTTTTAATGGGGCGATGTACTCAAATTATTCCACATGTAATAAATGCAGCAAGCAAATCAACTATTAAAAAATAAAAGAGAAATCCGGTATGGCACCAACAACACTGCACCAAACCCCTCCTGAAATATCTGTAATGGGACTTTTTGAACAGTGCCTGACAAAGCACTGAAGTTCTTTTTAAGCCACACTTTGCTAATAACCTAAAAATACAATTCCAAATTGTTTCAGAGATAAAGAGGCAGCTAAAAATAGGATCTGCTAAACAATCCCTGACAACGTGCCTTTTTGATAACCTATGACAGTGATACCTTCAGGATATAAAAAGGTGGAAACAATAGGAAAAAGATTCTTCTTTATTGACAGTATCTAATATGGGGGGGGAGGAGCTGTGTGTTGTTGAGGATTTCTCTCCCACCAATGACCAACTGCAGCTATTCTGTGCTGCCAGCAAGAGAAATTCAACTCATCAGCTTAAGAGTAATCCAGACAAAAGGTTATCTCAGGCAGCTTTCCTAATTACTAGTGAGCAGTAGAGGCTGCCTCTTCCCAGCACGTCTGCATGTTTGAACTGAAACCAGCACCTCTGACAGGATTAACTACACTTTTATATTTAGAGCCTCACAAATAGAGCACGGAATGAATGGAGCGAGGAGGCTCCTCAGGGTCCCTGCACTGCCGGGGCCCCCCAGCCAAGGAGACATGGGAAGGATACAACGTGCTCCCCCGAATTACAGATCCCTTGGCATGATGCCTGCCTTGGGTGCCGTGGCTGTGTGTTCCTCCATTGACTATCTCCTGACAATGGAGCACAACTGACCGTATCGACCATGACCGCATCAAATTGCCAGCTTGTCAACAGTTACACTGCTATCTTAAAACTCTCCCGAGCTTGTTTAAAGTGATGGTTTTGTCCCTCTTAGGTGCCATCGTTACTATATGAAAGATTGTCTCTCATGAACCAACCATTCCACTGTGAAGCTGAAGTGACTGAGAACAAGGTCCCAACATCCCCCTGGATGTTGCTCCTCCCTCTCAGCATCCCCGAGGAGCAGAGGGAGAGCCTTCCTCCTTACCTCTTCATAAAACTTCAGTTGAGGAACAGCTTCATCAATCTCATTCATGCAATAGTCTTTAAACAGCAAAAATCCTGGAAAGGAAAGAGAAAAGGGAAAAATAAAATGAGAAAATGTCTTATCATTACTGCGGTAACCTGTCAACAGGGATACAGCCCCCAGGTAACATCCTGGATTATCTATACCTGCACAGACCCCTGGTCTCAAGGCTCAGCAATTCCCATCACCAGCATTCAGAACAGAAAAAGATCATAAACCTCACTTACCTCCCATAGGTGTATTAAACATATTCCAATTTCTACCTGCTGAGAATTGTATGAAATGTTTCCATACTGCACCGGAATATCCCATTCCTCTTAAAGGATGAGATTTTGTTCCTTTTTTCAGAGTAAAGACTAAATACTATTCACATGGTTTGGTTTTGAAATAGATTTACCTACATTTTATTGATAAAAAACAACCTCTTCTGCATTCCCAGTTTAAAATTACTGGCTAAAGTTACCCCTAATGGGTTTTATAGCACAATAAATTACACCAGAATCTTTATAGCTCCTTTACAAGTAATTTAAAGCATGACCTCTGCAGCCTGCTGATGAGTATTTTCCATTATAAGCATCTCCATGCACTGTGACAAGCTGAGTCTCATGGAAGTGGTGTCCTTATGTGCGCCTGGGCTGGTACCTGCTACCCTTTGACTTTACATGGGTATCTGCTGCCGCAGCTCACGCTTTGGGTTTACAGCCCCTCAGAGCTGTAAATGAACCAGGTCCCAACTCCACCACACCAGGCAATACCTTTCCTTAATTAGAGTTACTGTTGCTTACAGAAATCACAACCATCTTTTGGAAGTAAAACCAGGAAAACATGAAGTACTATAGCAAAGGGAGCAAAAAGCAGCAGAGTGGCTGAGCCAAGGGCCAACACTGGCTGGGCACCGCTTCTCTGCTCCTTTTCCTCCCCAAAAAAGCAGCATGTGGAGACAGAAAATGCCCCTTTTCAACTTAAAATATACAGAATATTTAGTGTTAATATTTATAAGAATACAGAGAAGGGATTATACATACAGAAGACCTGATTTAATTAAAATATCATTGTAATTTGAATTTACAGCAAAATTATATGCTCGACTAAGAAATAATACAACCACCTACAACATCTCATGTATTCCAGACTATACCACACAGTAATTCCATTGTAGTATGTACAGGAGGGCATTAACTGTCAGTTTAGAGCATCATGCCCTTTCAACTCACTATCGCCTGATTTTATCAAGGCCCTAAAGAAGAAGAAACCCACCAGCTAATCAGAAGCAAACCCCTCAGTTCCAGCAGATAAAGCACCGCTAATCAGGCAAACAAAAGCTTTAATTCATTAATAATGAAAACACTGATCAGTTTCTTGATAGCCCCTCTAGATACATCCAGATCCCAAGTTACATTTCCTATTGGAAGCACTTGTTTTCCTGGGGTCCTCTGGATTTGTCACAATCAGAACACCAGCAAAGGGATTATAACCAGACAGCTCCCATACTTCGCTCAGCTCATTTAGCTGGTTCGGGTGGTATTTCAAAGGTTACACAAACTGGGGTTCTCTGAAGGACAGAAATCTGATTAAGAGATTCCCCTCCGAGATCCTCCAAACTTTCTCACTATTCCCAACAAAAAGAATCATTCCTGAAATATTTTACAAACAAACACGCTTTTCTGAAAACACACCAACCCACCCGAGTTTGCCATTCCCCGCAGCAATCTGCACTTATGCTGGGGCTTTCTTCTCTTTTAAGGCCTTGCCTCAGTTCCTATCTTGCTGGGAATACTCTTGGTGGGCCGTTTCCCTTACTGCAGAGGGGACAGGGGTGCAGCACCAGAGCAGCCCCTGCAATGCCCACAGCTCACGCGAAGGATCTTGCTCACCCAGTCCCCAGTGGGGACATGAGGGGTCCCTCCAGCAGGACTCTGAGCAGGTCCCAGACTGCCCCTTCTCCTGCCCAAACCTCAAAGCTGCTCCTGGCACCTCTAGAGCATGGTGAACGCAGCCCAAATCTGGCTCAGAGCAAAACTTGCCACTGAGGGCATGAACCCAGTTCCTTACTTACACATGATGGAAGCAGAAGCAGCATCGAGCAAAACACTGCTGAATTGACTGAACTTTCCCTTGGACAATGAACCAAAGAAGATTACAGTCGTGTAATTAAGAGGCTAAAGAGTGGCACAAAGAGCAATGAATGCACTGAAAGAAAAATCCCTGGCGAGGTCCCAGCCACTGGCTGGTCACCAAACAAACCCACAAACAACAAAACCCAGCCCACAAAGACAACTGTGGGAGGAGTGTGAAAATACACCACGCACCCTCAACAATGCCCTGGCAAACATCGGAGCCCTGCTTAGTGTTTTCCAAACTCTTTAATTTCATTATGGCAGGGAACAAGAGGAGGCTGATGCTGCTCACGCTGCAAAGCTGCTTCTCTCCAGGGCTCTGTTCTAAACTGCACTGCTGGGCAAGAAAATAAAGACATCCCAAATGAGAAGTTAGGAACCTTTATAGATGATTGATATAGTCATAATATGCTACTGCCATATCAAGTATGAGAAAACGCTGCTACCCAGCTCCAGTGAACATGAGCAGAATTATTACAGCTGCATTTTAAAGCCTATGATAAAAAAAATAAATTATTAAAAATACTGCAGTAAAATAAATCATAGCATGAAAACATAGGGCCCGTAGGGACAGGACAAGGGCAATGGCTTTAACCTGCCAGAGTGGAGATTCAGATGAGCTCTTAGGCAGAAGCTCTTCCCTGTGAGGGTGCTGAGGCGCTGGCATAGGGTGCCCAGAGAAGCCGTGGCTGCTCCATCCCTGGCAGTGCTCAAGGCCAGGTTGGACACAGGGGCTTGGAGCACCCTGCTCCAGTGGAAGGTGTCCCTCCCTGTGGCAGGGGTTGGAACTGGATGAGCTTTAAGGTGCCTTCAACACAACCCAGTCTGGGGTTCTGGGATTTTAACCTTTTCTTGAATGATTTGCCTTAAACTCTTTTACAGCACCAATGCAAATACAAACATTCTACTCCCCCCTCACCTTGCATTTGCAGCTCGTCTGACTGCTCAATCCACGTCCCCAGGTATCAGCACATGTGACATCTTCCCACCATCCCGAACTCAAACAAATCCAGTGAGACCCTGATGTTCCCCACACTGGAAGTGTTTGTGTTGCGACCTCCCGGAGTCTGCATTTCTACTGCAACATAAAGGAAATCTCTCCTACTGCTGCCTGGAGATTGAGTGAAAAATTACCAGCCAGAAACTGCAGCTCTCACATAATTGCAGAACTAATTGACAGACGCAGCAGTGAAGAAGTGACAGGAGTTTGAAGAAGTTCAGGCAGAACTGACGCAGAGCACAATAAGCACCTTTAACTACACACCGAAAAATCAGACCCAGAACAGAAAGCAGGAATTAGAAAAATGATAGCGTTAAGTAACAGATAAAAGGAACCAGCAATTATTTATGAAATCAAGATGCTGACAGCTTTTGCTTTAACAATCTCTTCCTCTATACCATATCATTTCTGCAACAACCAGATCACTACTTGTTAAGGGAAACGAAAAAGAATTCTTAAAAGTTTTTTCTGGTACCACCAAAGCGCTGGATGGTACCCATAATGCACACACTGGAGTACGAGACAGACGGAGCGCAGAGCCTCAACTTTCCCACTCTCCAGACAGTGTCTTTTTCCCATTATCTTTTGATGGACAATCCTTTACAGCTAAGTTTGCCAAATGCCACTAATTGCACTAATAACCAAGACAAAATGTCTTTCAAGGAGGGGTAAAGACAACCTTTGGGGTTCGCAGCTCAGTCTTAACTGGACAGATGGGGGGGCTGAGGTGATGACCCTGGCATCCTCTCAATCCATCAGCCCATTCCCAGAACTCATCTGCCACCAGACAAGGTTGGTTTTACCAGCTTGGAAAGGGACAAGGAAGGGACTTAGGTTAATCCATCTCTTTTAAAAAGGAACACAGCAATATTTCACACAATCACAGCCCGTTCTGCACGGAGGCCAATGCCCATGGGCTGTATCCACCCTGCAATGTCAAACCTTTCTCTTACAGTTTTAATAAAGAAATGCTGCCCTTTCCACTTGCAGGGACAAAAGCCACCTCCTCATTTTACAGCTCCATGTCATTTTCCTGCCCTGCTATCAGTGCCATTTAAGCAGGAGGCACTGCCCCATCAGCAGGTTCAGCTCTGCCAGCAGTGGGCAGCGGGACAGCAGCCACAGCCACCGCACAGGCCAGGCCAGGGGACAGCGCTGGCCTTCTGCCTGCTCAAGGTCACTCCTGTGCTCACACCACCATATCTTGATCTCACCAGAATGTCAATTAATTGAGAGCATGGGATAGTAATAAAACAATTAATGAGGAACTCTGTAATGAAACCAACCTGGCAGAGAACGACTTGCCTCACTCTAACCGGAATGTTATTCATATCTGATCCAAATACCTTTCTAACGGGAGTAAATAAAAACCTTATTAAAACAAACAGAAACGACTAGGTAAGACAGCAGAGCTAAAAATAGACACATTCTGCCCTGATGTAAGTATTCACAATGTCACTGACTGAAAGGAAGCTGCAGCTATTTACGGCAGACCTGAACGTGGTCCAAAATGCTGATGTAGGCACTTTCGAGTAGGCAAAATAGCAAATTAGAAAACAAAAATATCAAGCTGCTTCCAAATCCTAACTAAATGTGCTGTGTACAAATACAGAATAACGACAAACCAGTAACCAGTGACATCTGCATCAGAACCAGGCTCCTCAGACCTCGGCTGCAGTGAATGGCTCCGGCTCCAGGCAGAGGAAGTGTCAGCACAAGCTTCCCACCATCAGGCTGGTGCGAACCATGCAACACAAGGAGTTTTCCTCATCTAGGGCCTTTAAATGTCTCTATCCTGAGACCTTCCAAGAATCTCCTGATATTTCTTATGTGGCTGAATTCAGACAACAGTTTGAAGAAGTCAGAGGAGCAGAACCACAGGGACACAGACAACTTGTCTCCAGCAAAGCCTCTAGTGCAGGACTGCGAAGGAACCTGCAGGATGCAGTAACAGCAAACCTCAACCAACACTCCACGGTGACCACCACCAGCAGCAGTAACAGATCTGGGTCATGGACACCAAATATTAGGGGTAGACTCTGTTATTAAACCATATAAAAGCTGTGATTCAAACCAGGCTGCAGTTGTTAAGTAATATCCAGTCAAGTTCAGGATCTTGTTCTGTACGCTACACGCGCTCAGTTGCCATAGCACAGCATAATTAAGACCACCTAAAAGCTCCAGAATTGAGAGAACCACTGATTCCCTTGTTCAGGAACAAAGCGACTTGCTACTACCAGGGAAAACTCATCTGCGTAGGAATCACAGCTTGGGCTAGGTACAAAGCCACAAAAATCCTCCCAGCCCAGAAGGCACCACAGATTTCACTACTTTGCTTTCCAATTATAAGCTGTTTGTCCTTAACCTATTTTTCCTAATAGAGCCTAACGTACATTCACTGTTCCTTAAGAATACATCACAACAAATTAAAACATATCTGTGTGCATAAAAAGCAGGGTAAAAGAACAAATTGTATTCTCCAAGACAGGACTTGCATACAGTGGGGAGGAGCGCAGAACGACTTCCCTACAACAGAGTCCAACTGAGCTCAGCATTACTAAGTTGCCAGGTAGCTTGTTTAATGATGCTTATAAATCACTATATGAAAATAAACTTTGGCTACAAGGTTTCAAGTGTCTTCAAAGAAAATCCTTAGTTCCAGGCATGCTTTCCAATCGTTTTCCCACCCATGAAATCACTAACACTTGTTACAATGTGGTCAGCCCTGGTCCCAAATCCTGGAGCAGTGCGTGCCTTCACCTCCTCCAGCACACACATACTGGACACAATGGAGGAGTATTCATAGACTGTGTGTTAATCCTCAATCCAGGCCCGCAAGGGAGAGGCTCTTAAGCAGATAATGCACTGTCTTACCAAGAGCATTCAATCACTATTCTGCCTGTAGCCCTGCAGACCAGCTCAGAGCTTAATACTCGAGGTGGATTAGAGAGCCGGCATCTCAGACAAGAAGGCACACTGTAAATACCCTTCCTGACAGCAGCCAGGAGCTCAGCACTTCCAAAGGGCAGGACCAGCAGCTGTCAAGATGTCAAGCGGTGGCACAGCTATTCACAGGATAAAAGGGCTCCTAAGGAAAAGGAGAATGTGCTCTGGTTTTAACATGCAGCTGTAAACCATTAAAAATGCCATGTCCGTGCTTCACCCGCTGCAATTGCCACTGGATCTTTACCTCAAAAAAACCCCAAACCCACCAGGTTATCACCCTAATATCCTCACAAAATGTACCTCTGAATACTGAACATACAATAAATCTCTACTTAAAGCCATGAAAATAAAAGAACAGGGAAAACTTACAGCTGAACCACAATAGGACGTATCTTTCATACTCTGGTCTCCAGAATTCCATTTGACTAAAGTTACAGAATCACAAAACCATAGAATGGTTTGGGCTGGAAGGGACCTTAAAGCTCATCCAGTTCCAAGCCCCTGCCATGGGCAGAGACACCTTCCTCTAGAACAGGTTGCTTCAAGCCCCATCCAACCTGGCCTTGAACACTGCCAGGGATGAGGAAGTCAAGTATGTATTCACATACCAAAGGTGAACGAGAAAAGAGGATTGTACATCAGAAAATCTTCCTCTGAAAGATGGACTAGTATCACATATAACTATTCTACTTTTAAAAGGACAACTAAACACAGAGTTGAAGCATTTCATTTCAATCCATCAGTTATTGCAAAGAAAATGATTAAATTCCTTCACTGAAGCTCATCAAGAAATATACAGCACTTGAGGTTTTGTTCTCTTTTCACTCGTACATAGAAGAAACTCCCACCGCTTTTGCAAGTGGTATTAGCAGCTACTAGCAAGCTATGAGCAAGCTAACAAGCATTAGCAGCTTAAAAACGTCATGATGGCTGTTATTTGTCGCAGCGGTTCTTTCCCCACGTCACAAGGCTGTGCAGTCCCTATGAAGGATGTGCCAGTTGTTGTTTTCTGATCAGTGGTTTTCCATTATACAACCTTTGCAAATTGCTTACATAATGCAAGGCAACATCCCTCACTATTGGAAAGCACACTGTCTCTTCTGACCTCTCCACACCGTAAGCCACTCACCAGTATGAATTATTAAACACACGAAGCCCACTGGGAGGTGTATTTCTACTTATGAGAAAGGGCCTGTGCGTGGCTTTGCTTGGGGAAGAGCAAGGCACTAACATCATTTATTGAAGACATGGAATAATTTCACAACAAAAGGGGATTCTCAAGTGTCTGATGCCAGTCTTCACCTAAGCCAGGACTGCTCAGTATCTGAACCGCTGTAACGATCCAAACCGTTCTGCCACAGCATCTAGGAAGTCTGCTGTACCGTGGTTAGAACCAGAACACAAAACCAGTAGTATTCAGTTAGTAAATACATGCAGCACTTAGGTAAAGAGGAGCAAAACCGCTAAAACAACAGTGACTGAGCACAGATGATTCTCCTACATGAATTTTAAAGCCTTCCTCTGGTTCATTCTGTGCATTCTAAGAAGAAAGCTGCTGAGAGACGGAGGTTCAGAAACAGATGGTTCTACTTCTCTTCAGCCTCTTTCCCCATTAAATCACAGACATTAATGACAGAGGCATCCAGAAACATTAAGAAACCGTTTTGCAGATTTCTGAACCCACCTATCCAACCACTGCAGACATACACACATCTGAGAGCAGGACATTATGGAGGCACTGGCGGGACACAATGCTGTCATGGGAAAGAGGCCAGGGAAGAGAGAAGCAGCAGCCCCACAAGGTTACTGCTCTGCTCCCGTACATAGTGTGAAGATTCATGTTGTGACGGTGTGTTACTCACCTCCTGACCATCACCAAGTGATGTTCTGCAACAAGAACCTTCGAAATCCAGACAAATTCCCCAGGGGGTTTGCAAGTCCTGTTATGCACCATTCTTTTAGAGGACAGACACTGGTATAGAACAATCAAAGCATTTGAAAGGTTTATAGTAAATATCTGCTCTACAAACAAATTGACGAGGAAATTGACAACCTGAGCTCTCCAGCTTCTCTGCTCTGTGACTAACTGCTCAATCTCCCTAAAGCTGAAAGTCAGAAGACTTCAGAGCTTCAGTAATTCAGAGTCTACTTACTTTTTTCTTTCTTCCTGAGCTTTTCTCCTGTTACTAATGGGTTATCCCACTGAGATGAATGAGGAGCACTGGCAGGACCACAGAATCTGCTTATTAGGAGTAGAGAGCTATGCAGGTAAACCTCATTAAAGTTGTTATCGTGCCACGTTACAGACATGGGAAACTAATATTTACCTATTTCACAGTGGTGTTCAGAGGCTTCATTAGTGGGTGAATTGTTTCAAGGCACGTTGATAAAAACTCCATGGGTGCGCAACTGTTTTGCACTGACTGAGAAATTGCTGGGGAGGAGAAGGGGGAAATCACGACTGCACACCATCACTGTTGGTACCCAAGGAGAACATCCCAGCAGAAATGGGCTAAGAAAGCTCAAACAAGAAGGTAGAAAAAACCATCTTTGGTATGGAAGTCACTTTGCAGCATATTAAAGCTGAGTTTCACAGCATCACAGAATCCCAAATCGGTTTGTGCTGGAAGAGACCTTAAAGCTCATCCAGTACCAACCCCTGCCATGGGCAGGGACACCTTCCACCAGAGCAGGGTGCTCCAAGCCCCTGTGTCCAACCTGGCCTTGAGCACTGCCAGGGATGGGGCAGCCACAGCTTCTCTGGGCACCCTGTGCCAGCGCCTCAGCACCCTCACAGGGAAGAGCTTCTTCCCAATATCTCATCTCAATCTCCCCTCTGGCAGGTTAAAGCCCTTCAGTACATTATCCATTATATGAAGTTCCAGAGGATAGGATATACATTTTTTTCTACTTTAAAGCTCAGAATTCATCTGCAACTCCTCTGGGAAATCACACAATTGAGTATTTCCAACCCCTCTGCACCAGCACGCATGAAAGCGTATCAGGCTGCATCTCAACAAAGAAACGCTCAATTATTTATGCCCAGAAGAAAACCCAAAATGAATACATATATTTTTTATAGTGACTTTGGATACTATTTGTCCCTGACACACAAGACTCCTTAAAACTGCCTGCACATAAGATCTGCAGTGGGAATGTTCGTCAATATCCCTCTAAATGATCTTCAATGTAATTCATGCGAGTATCACCTTTATCACAAAATAAAGTATGTTTAAAGAAATTTAGCATCCAGTAACATTTAAATTATGACACAGAAACTAGATCTCAAACCTAACCCTACTCCAGTGAAGAGAAATTGCACACAGTTTGTAGCTTCTCTCTTTCACTGCCCACACCCCACCTTGATACGAGCGGAGAATCACTGTGAAATTGGCTGGAATTTGGGGGTTGGAACTAGGTGATCATAAGGTCCTTTCCAACCCGAACCATTCTATGATTCTATGAAACATCTTACATGAATCGTTTCTGTTTCAGTTTACAATCGCCCAGTTTCCGACCTCGACCTGCGGTTTGGGGTTTGTGCTGTTTTTAACTGATCATATCAACGGTGCAAGGAAAGCACGAGCTCAACGGATTCAGAAACCCTCCCGCAGGCTCTCCAGAATCCAGGTTTTAGTCTAAACTTGAACTGAAAATAAGAAGTAACACGAGAAAGAAGAAGATCAGTCTTCAAGCAGTGTTTTAAATATGGGGGGTTTTGCTTATATAGTTACTTCCTAATTTTGATGGTGCCTACTTCTGGATGGTGGCTGTTTCCCCTAGGTCAGAAACAGAATCTCAGGAGAAAAGCACTTCAACAACTAACCTGCCTTCTTGCTTTCACAGAAAACCCACCAAGCAAGTACCTATTTTCCCTATTATATGGCTGCACATTATTCAACATCAACATACCAGAACAGAGTAAAATTATCGCAGTGCTACAAGTCTCATGGACACTCTTAAGAAAGAACTCCAAGGCTCTCACTCAAGTCTTAGGTCAGTAGCTAACGTACAACCTGGAGCTGACTTTGGTTCTCAAAGCCATCTGGCTTTAAACACTTCACATGGGGTTTTGGGTGGCCCCTCCTGCTCACCACAGTCCTCTCCCCGGAAGGATGGAGGATTTCAGTCCACCATCAGTTCCCAGCACGCCCAGGCCACCCCCATCACTTGCACGCCCAAGCTGCAGCTTCAGAGTCATCTCGAGCACACCAGAAGCAAGATCTGCTAATAATTCTGTCATCCCCTGCTCATTGTATAGTAAAAACCTCAGGTGCTTTTCTTTACTCCCAACCAAGTTTATTGCTTTCGTTGTTCTGTCCTCAGAGGCCTATTTAATTAGTTCAGAATGCCAACGGCACATAGATCTTATGCTTAAACTAAACAATAGCTTAAATAATGCTCTAGGGAGGTGCTTTTCCCAGCCTGTTATTTTTAGGCATCTCGGGGAGCGCAGTGCGCTGTGCTACCACAGTGGCAACAGAAAGAGGAAGAGCAAGAATGTTTTTCTCAACGATTTGCACCCAAGATCCACCTAGTGATTAGCATCGGAATTCTGAAATAATCAAATATGATGGGTCCATCAGCAGAGAAACAAACAACAGAAAGTGTGATGCACTGCCCTAAAAAAACCCTCTTTAGCTGTTCTCACCCTTGTTTGGAGGGGTTTGGGCTTCTCTCAATGCTGTCACTGACAGAGCTGGAGGAAACAGCAGCCAGAATGGCCAGGAGCACGTTTCCCTCTAACTGCAGAGGGCAGGCAGAAAAGTCCCTCCCTGCAGATGGAGGTTGTCTGTGCAGGAAGAACTACAAAAGAGACCCAAGGCTCATCTGCTCTGGAAACTCAGCTAAAAGGAATATACATTAGCTATACTTAGCTGCTGCGGTGTAAAGGGAGCAGATAAGAAGCGAGAGCCCCGCAGAAGACGTGCGTGTGTAGGAAGAAGCACTGATGCAGATGGCAAAATGCTCACCCTGGCTGGGAAGACCTCCAACTTGGAGCCTGCTGATTTAAGAGGATATGAAAGACAGTTAAATGAATCACCCAAGAAC
The DNA here is from genome assembly GCA_028858755.1 of Ara ararauna. Lineage (NCBI taxonomy): Eukaryota > Metazoa > Chordata > Aves > Psittaciformes > Psittacidae > Ara > Ara ararauna. The sequence goes on along the minus strand of CM054387.1, from coordinate 14,646,042 downwards.
GATCCCCTCACTAAGCAAAAGTAGATGGTAAATAGGACAAAAAACCCCACGTTTGTAACGTGTTACATCAACTACATGGGTTTTAATTGGCTCTTTTTGCAAGTGCATTTCAAGAAAATAAACCAGAAATTAGATCCAGTTTCAGGGGAAAAAAAGCCCATGCAAGCCACTTCCTAGGCAAGGTGAAAGGCTGAAACTGCAGCATGACCAGCTGCAGAAACAGCTCAAACACCTTCTGGTCTCATCTTTCCCCAAGACCCAAACCCAACGGCCCTGGGTAACCGATGAGAAACCGAAATGGGTGTAGACAAACTGCCACAGCCCACCAGCTCCCAAGCAGTTACCAGAGAACCCAAGGCTGAACCAAGCCAGGACCTGAAGCTGCAGGATGCTTTACTGTCACATCCCATAAGTCCTAAGCTGATTGTGTTCACTGCCTACCATGTAGATGCAATTTGTCAGTAAGTCCAGCGTCAGACATGAGAGTCACTGAACTATAACCAGCAACAAGTTTGCTCCAAAGCATTTAACTTTAATAACCTCGATAATCCTGTTCTAAAGCAATACTATGACCTAATTCACTCCGGTTCACGCTTGGCAGCTGCACTGGCTGAGCAGACCCTGATCCACCCAGCAGCTACGCTCATTCCAGCTCATTCCCAAACTGCCCTCCGGAAGCGGCGCTGTCACAGGCGTGCCCACCCCGCAGCACGAGGGAGCACGAGGAGAACTCAGTCGTGAACCAAGAGCAGGTTCTACACGTAACTGATAGATATGGGGATACCAGAAAACGTCTCTTTTGCTAAAGCAAACACATAATGTGGTGGGGTAGCAAACAGGATGTGGTAAATGAAAACTAGCTAGAGGTGGTTGCGCACTCCGCTTCGAGACAGCCTGTACTTCCCCCATGAAGCTTCTGCTGTGGAGGAAGCAGCTTCTGTGGGAACAGCCGGCTGCTGGGCTACTGAGTGCTGCCAGAGTGCTTTTCTGGGTGGTTCCGTATCTTCATGTCCTCTGAGTCATTAGGAGATTCTTAGAGTTCAAGATCATTCTGGAGCATCACTCCTGCAAGCAGTCATCCCATCTTCGAGAGAGGAGAGCAACCCATTTGCCTTCATGAAGACAAAGATACAAACAGAGGACAGACACTTGTTTATGCACATCTTATGAAGCCTCCAGGCCAGTTTCATCCCTGGAAGGCTGCTGCCATTGCCTGCTGATGGAGTTCCTGCTTTTATTGTGATTCCAAGGGGCAGAGCAAAGGTTTTGGTTTCCAAGCTCAAGCTGTCCCTGCAGTTGCACACCTGGGGAAGGTGGCAGGGAGGGAATTTAGGCCAGTCTTTTAGTGTGCGACCTGGAAAACACTGAGCCTAAAAGGATTTAAGGGCTCATTAAAGATAAGCACTTGCACCTGATAAGAACAGCACCATAATTAGACATACTCACAGGAAAACATCCAACAGGAATGGCTCCACACAGGACATCAGAAAGAATCCTATCAGACAACTGATCAAAGCCCTAGGGTTTGCATTTGAAAGGAGAAGACTGAAAACCAGAGAAAACAATGACCTGGGGCTGCAAGAAAGAATTGTGCTCTGGGGAAAATAACAGCTTAACAGTGCTCATCTACATGCTTGCCAAAGGAAAGAATAGGTGCCTTGATGAAGCTTTATAGTTAGTACACAAGGATAAAACACTGCATACTAGACAGCTCTTTAATTGAGAACATAAAGGCACAGGAAGAGCCAGCAGCAAGGGGGTGAAGAAGCAGAATTACAGCTCAGGACCAGACACTCATCCGGCTCTGGTTGACTGAAACTCCTCAGAGCAGGAGCTGCCTCCCGGGCCCGGGGCGCAGCCTGAGCCACATCCCCACCATGCAAAGAGACAGCAATGAGAGTAAAAAAGTGATCAGACTTTTTAATTACCTCACCAGATTTATTCTCACAGCCTCCCGCATCATGCTTGCCTAAAATCGAACGTACTTCACCACAAGCAATTATGCTAACGTCTGGAAACAAACTCATTCAATGGCAAAGAACAAGCTAGAAAATGCAATCAAATTCAAATGAACCACCACAGTAAGGAAATACAACATCTTCCAGAGCAGTGCAAAGTCTTCTGGTCAAAACAGTCGCGTTTCTCTTTAATCTTTGTTTTCTTCCAGTCTAAATCCTACTTCAGAAGAAAGCAGCTTCAGAAGTGACCGAAACGGCACCAAAGTGGTCACAGGCAACCTCCCCATTTCCAGGTAACAAGGGCAGGCGCTGCTATGAGTGTACCATGGGCAGAGGAGAGGAAACCTCCCTGCACATCTGCAAGCTGCACACCTCGAGACCAGGGCCAGAAACTGGTGTGTTAATGGGGGCTCTAAATGGCCACGGGCTCTAAAATGCCAGGTTCAGTGGGCACCAGAATGGGGACAGAAGAACACAGAGGTATTTTCCTTCCAAGGCTACAGTTACCCAACTGTAATCGCCATAACTTATTAAATAACAGCAGCATTCTTCACTGTTCTTTGGAACCAATGGTGAATGAAATGTATTCCATTACAGAAATAGAAATATCCATTACAGTGAAGCTGTCCTGGGTTTAAGGAGATAAAAAAAAAGACAACCCCACTTCATTGCCACCAAAGAGAATAGAACAGTTAGAGCCAGGCTGTGTCTGCCTGCTTAAAATTCCACTTATTTTGCAACTGCCATGCTAGAGCAAATCCTAATGATTCAGCACAGACATCTAAACTGAAGCACATGCTGGGAGACGTCAGTACAAGCAAACAAGGTATTTACAGTGCAAAATTTCAGGCCAGAATAAAAAGTGATGGCTTTTATGCACAAAAATACAGACCACACTTCAGCTACTGTAATACAATGGAAAGTTCCTTGAGGCTGCTACAAACTCATCCTTTAGACTGGTGTTTCCACAACCCTCTTTACACAAAGCAATGAAACCCATTAATGACAATCTGTGAATACTCTTTATTTCAATCTGGCAATACTTAAAACTCCCACTGTGGAATATTCTCCCACCTACTGAGCTGCACATTTCCAGGCAACCAGGGAGGCTGGACATTGCTGCTCCAGCCATGGAACCCAGCTAAAGCTCAACCAGCCCAAAGGTGCCCCCATTGCACCACTTTTCCTGGGCAACAAGGCACATGGCACCTTGTTCATGAGCATTTGCTTCCCCTGTTACAGTCTTGGTACAGACAGGAACAGATCCATTGACCTCCTCAAGTCCTCCCAGCCTGCTTTATGGTTTTGTCCCCATTTTGCAAGACAAGAGCAGCTGTATCATCCCAGCAGACATATGCCAAAGGACAAGGATTTCACAAGCCCCTCATGAAACCCATTCCCCTGCTTCACCATCCATTCTACTACTAAAACTGTTTCAGTCGTATCCAGATTCTTTCATAATTCACATGCCAAGCCCCTGGAAAATTGACCAACCTCATCATTTCTGCAACAGCTTTTCTGGTTTTGAAGATTGTTCAACCTCACTTCTCCCTTTTAGAGCCTACATTAACACCCTATTTCAATACTTCCTCGTGGGTCGTGTTTAGCCGACTGCTAAGTAAGGTCTGTTCAGTCCCACTGCTCTTTCCTGGCCTTTCTCCAGCAGGACCGTGTATATTTTGTAGTCCAGTGCCAGGATGGACACAATACTCTGCCAAAACAGCATTACTTCACATGCCTCACTGGCTACGATCCTGCTCTTATATTTAGTCGTACGATGCAGTGCAGACAATACGACCTCAGTGTAACAGCCAAGGCAGTTAACAGCGTCTACCTGAGCAGCGGTTCTCCACCCTGGATCTGTGTGATTACTCCAGCACAGACACAGAGGGCACTGCTGGTTTTGACTGAGAAGCATCACATTTTCCCCCCCTCCTCTAGTCAATGGAGTCATACACACAGCATACAGAAGTTCTTCATCCCAACATTCACACTGTTAACTAAAATGCTGCATAGTAACTGATCTCTGATGCTCTGGTGCAAATTCCTTCCACGATCCCATGGAAGCACTCACTACCTGTTCCTCAAGCCCATCTCCCCAGCAGTTTGCCCCTGCATGCACACAGCAGGTTCACCCAGGCCACATCTCCCTCTGTTGCCAGCAAAAACATGATGTCAGATAGTCAAGACAACACACAGAGTATCTTTTCTACTACCGCTCCCTTATCAAGAAGGCGTATTAGCCCTGCAGAGAAAACAAAAAAGTGTAACTGATGTGACACATTACATTGCTGACAAGCCCATACCACATAATATAATTTTCTCCTTGATGTTTCCAATAACTTAATTATTTTCCCAGTAGTTTTCCAGCCCATGAAGTTGACAGATTGCTTTGCTTCGTCCTCTTCCCTTCCACAACATTTCATTTTACTGAAGACGTTTGTTTTACTGCATCCTGTCCATACTCCAGTGCTCCTCAGACCATCTCCAACACTGGCTTCCAGCAGTCGTTACAGAGAGGTGGCAGGCAAGCAGGTCTTAACATTTACATGAGTAACATTTCACTTAACTACGACTTACCAATTTTCTGATGAAAGATCTTGTCGAAGGTTAATTCACCCCTTTCCTCAAGGTATTTCTGCATAACACTGCGGATACTGAAAAAGAAGGGGGGAAAAAAGAGTTACTTGAAACTGCTTATTTTAAACCAAACCTTTAGCATCCTTTGGAGAAACAGATCTCTCAAATGAAATGTTAGTGTAAAAGACTCATGCAAGATGAGAGTTTTTATCCCAGTTAGACAGTGTGGGATGAACTCAAGGGTGGTATGGGGCTGCCAGCAGGAGCTGGAGCACCAAACACTGTGTGTTCTTCCTCAGACACAGAGACTGCAGCAGAAACTCATAGGCAGCATCAGGTGGAACCTTGCCTCAGGGTCACAGCACTTCCCAGGGGACATTCTGGTCATCATTTCTGTATTCTTGCATCAGGTTTTAGCTTGCACCATGTAAAACAAGTGTATAAGTCACTCAAAGCTACATCAGGCTGTTAGCGCTGCAACTGCCATCTATCACCCAGAAAACGAGCCAACACAAGCTCCATTAGGCCCCTAGCTTGGCTGCAATGCACTTAACATTTACTTTGCCTAATTTATACTGTCACAATCACCCATTTAAACCACATTAACAAAGATTTCCTTTATTTGTCAAGTAACCTCAATATCATTACAATATAATGCCCATAAAAATTCCATAGGGGCAGCAATACAAGTTCATAAATTTGAGAATCAATGCAGCCCAGCAGCATCGTGCCTTGGTAAACCAGCCCTCTTGTCATTGCGCAAAGCCAAAATTCCACTGGACCTTTTCTGTTCCAATTTTACAACTGCTATTTTCATATGTTCTATTTGTTTTTTTAAGAAGTACCACAAGTGCCCTGTAGAAAGTGCCCCCGTCTTAAACAAGACTATCAAATACCGCTCAGGTTCCTGCAGAAGAAAGACTGAACACCTCATCTTTGTAAAATGTGGCCTCCGAACTGCTTTGGGTTATGGCAGAGCCCTGCCTGAAAAAGCAAAGGGCTGAGACCATCCCCAGTCCTGTGCCTACAAGGACCCATCACCAGAGCTTCTGAAAACCCTCCCAAATATCAACCAGCATCTCTTCCATCGTTTTTGAGGGAGGAAAGTATCTTCACTCCTCCTCAAATGAGGACCTGAGGCATGAAGTCTGCATGACTTGACCAGAAAAACATCTCTAATAAAAGCCAAGAATTAGCTGGAAGGCTTAAACCCCAGCATAGGGAATCTCTCTGTGAATAGTTTCTATGCATATCTCAAAGCCCCGCCTGGAACACAGCTCCACGAACACTGTGATCCCAGGCGAGCACTCTAGAGGGTAAGCACCACGTCAACTTAAACAAGAACGGGGAGGGCTGAACGCTGTTAATCAGGTTCAAGGTTATAAATTATTCAGTGACGAACTTGCTAATCTTTTTATCTGCTCATTAAAAACTATGCCTCCTCTCTGCATATTTTAACAATCTAAACAAAATACTGATTCCCAGCAAAGAGGAAGCAGTAGATAGAGACTGTGGTTCTGTACTCAGGAAAAGCAAGGTAGTAAAGGAAAATCTCTCACAGAAGTGGCAGAACTGCCAAGTTTGGCTGCCTGCTCTATGGGTAGGTTTTTAAAAACATACATTCAAGCTTAACATGTTTAAAATGGTGACGGCAAAACTTAATTCTGCTCTTAAATATGTAAAATGCCAGCACAGTGATGGCAAAATATCTCCAGTTGCACCGATACCACCACGTGCCGACGAGCACAGGCAGCATGGTCTGCTCTGTATGCCGCTTCTCCCAACCAGCCCCTCCCCTTGTCTCTCCCTGCTTACGGAGGGCTCATAAATGACCCTGGTGTGCATCACCATAGACCATGAACTCCCCTCCTGGTTGACCTGGGCCCATCAGAGTGCCTGCACTTGGAGCACTCTTGCGCAGCGCCCCGTTCCCACTGACCGCTAGACCATTAGTAACAGAATGAGCCCTTTTAATAATAATGGCATCAAGAAAGCTTTTCTCTGCTCCAGCAAGTGCACTGCAAGAAACTACACAAACACAGCCCAGTCTGGGCAATGGGAGAAGAGAATGAAGTATTTAACGTGTGACTGAAGTGGCCAGGAAAACACTCCGATTGTGATAGGAACAAAGGAGCGTGCCTCCTCCTCTCCCTCGACACGCAGTGCTTCTGGTCTGATGGATAACATGGCAAAGGAACAAAATGTTTTGGCAGCTACAGAATCTGAACAGATCTGTAAAATGATCACAGGCTCTGGGAGTCCACACCGCATTCCAGCTTCTGAGCACAGGCTGCCACCCCTTCAGAAGCAGTTCTCCTTATCCAGATGAATAAATAGGAATAAAGGACATGGACTAGACTATGACTACACAGAATAACCACCTTCGGTTCTCACACAGACGTCAAAGGTAGAAAACCTGTGTTCAAAAGAAATGAAGCAGAGTCCATATATGCTTCAGAAGGATGGAAAATTTTGAAATGGAGCCTACCATATTCCATAAACAGGAAGGAAGAACCCTCTCTGCCTCCATATACTGAATCATCAGCTGCCCTACAAACAATCTGGGTTAAAAGCTGCATTTCACAGAGAGGCAACCATTTCTGAAAAGCTTTCCATACCCACATGTGCTTTCAGCACAAACCACGCACTAACGCGAAGAGCGGACTTCTTTGCACAAGTTCATCTCAGTTCACAGCATGATCTACCTTAAGAGCAACACTCGGAAGCAGCAGAAACAAAAGCTGGCTAAAAATTAAATTCAGAAACAAAAGTGCATCTGACTGTGCTGCGGCAAAACCTTCGGTCCGTGCATCTTCTTCCTTTCTGAAATAGAGAATAGCAAACAGAAACATCAGAAAGGCTCAGCTCACTGTCCACATACCACAGGTCAACTAAAATAACAAGTACACTTAGGGGAAATCACCAGACGAGTTTAAGATTTTATGAGAAATGTAACAGGGACTCTGAATACTTCATTGCTGGTTTAACCAGCACTGAACTGAAGTGGGGATCTGGGATCATGATGCAGCCCTTTGCCCTTGACAAGTCAGGGAAGAGAGCTGCACTGTGCCAAGGTCAGCCAGAGACAACTAATGCAGAGGTGACCCATCAGCCAAGTTTTGGGAGAGCTCTTCACTGCAGATAAGGCAGTCACCTCCATCCTTGGCACTGCAGACAGCACCCACGTAGTATCTCATGCTGACGTTGAGGGGGGCAATGGGATGCTGCAGGTGCTTGGCGCTCTCATCTCTTGCAGCCCCATGGGAGAAGCTGCCCTTAAAGCAAAGGCTGAACGACCCAGCAGCTCAGACTGTACTGCCTGCCCAGGAGCAGGCAGGAAGATGACACTGATATCTATGAACTCTGTGAGCAGCACAGGTCGCTCTAACCCGGTCAGCTCCTCCACTGCCCCAGGAGAGGGGTCTGTTACGAGCATGAGCTGAAGAATCTGTTCAAAGAAGCTTCAAGCTGCATCTTGAAGCTGCAGTTACTACAGCCAGCATCCTGGTCTTTCAGACTTGATCAAAGAAACACACTGAAAAGCAACCTTAAGGTTAAAATACATTTGGCAATTCAAAAGCTCTCGCTGTCTACCAGCATGTGTGGTGGCACACGGTCTAACAGGACACAGCCGACCGCCACGGGGCCAAGGTCAGTACAGGCGGAACATGTCTACTTCAAATCACAGCATCTGAAAACCAGGAAGAAAACACATTATGTTCGATTTAAGACAGAAAAGCATGTGTATGGAACAGGTACCATTCACCCACAGCCCTCCCTCCCTGGTGAACTACACCAGCAGCAGCAAACCAGGAGGTCCCTTGGAGAGAAGGGCGAGGATGAGGGCATAAGCAGAAACAGAAGTTAGGGAGGAGGGCAAAATAAACAGCATTCATTTTGGCATTTCCTAGAAGTTCCGCTCTTAATTTCAAAGCTGCATGGATTCTGTCCCTGCAGGTCTGATACACTGCATTGTGCAGGAGCAATCCTGGAAGAATCTTGTACCTAGGAAATGCAAAGGGTAAAGAAAACTGTGATGGTATGTATGTGAATACATACTCTTACTACTGGAACTCGATCAAGAAGCTACTTACTATTGGCCTTACTGTACCCTAAAGGAGCTTTTAATTATTTATCATAAAAGGCCATTATTTTTTCTTATAAATCACTAAGAGTTCAGATTTGTGGGATATTACATATTGCAGAGATGCACCCAACAGCTTGAGGAGAAAAATGTTTGGCCTTATTGCAAGCATTAAAGATTCGTACCTACATTAGGAATGCACAGTTACACTCACTAATACATTCACCTATAGGCTGAACCAGAAAAAGGGGAACAGAAAAACAAACCAAGAATGAAACGGCAGCTTTAGGGAGGCTGGCCTGAGGGCAGAGTGCAGTATACAACTCTGCCATCATTTCCTGTACCATCCTGGGCAAGCCCTGAACATTCTCTGCCTCAGCTCTCCAGTCCGTAAAATTAAGCTGGGCTTCTTTTCTTCCTCCTTTTTGTCATCAGGGCAGTAGCATCCTTCTGCATGCGTGTTTCCTGTACCCAGCACAAGCTCCTGATGGCTTCTGGCACATATAAGAACTGCTTAGATGCTAATAATTATTTCAAGAGAATGTAAGATATTCAGCAGCTAAACCATCACTGCCTCTGGCTGCCAACCTTTGGCACCACTTTCCCACTCTCCCCATTTCAGCATCCCATTTCCACACCGGACAGTCACCTTCCATTTATTCTCATCTGCCTTCTCCCTCCTTGTTCTTACCCCCTATTTCCTTTTTCCCAACCTCTCTCTCATCCCATTCTCACCTTGCTCGCTGTACTCATCACATCCCCTCATCCCATCTCTGCTTTCCTCTTTGCCTTCTCTTTCTGCACTAATATTCCAGCCTGGGCCCGCAGGTAAGTCTCCCAAAGACCTGAGCTTGCTGCAGTTAGAAAATAACAGAGCCCACTTAAGACTCAATTTCAAATGAGGAGAAAATCTGGAAGCCTGAAGTGTAACACTGCCACTGCATCATCAGTAATACAGCTTCTCCTCAGAAGTATTTTTACTGAGGTTTTGTGGAGAAGGAAAGAAAACAAGTCACATAACAGAAGGCGACAGGGAGAAGAAAGGAAACATCTCAACATAATGAGTAAATCTGTGCGGCTGATTATTAAGGATGCTGTTATTTTCTTGTAGTATATTCATCACTGGCATGAAGAAATTCTCCAACTGAACAGAAAATTCCCCGTGAACGAGACTAAACTGCAACAATCGCTAGATCACAGCCCCCAGCTCAGCTTAATGCTCCACTTCAGGGGTGAAAGCAAAGGGCAGACACTTGATGCAACCAGTAAAAAAGAGTTAGCTTCCCTCCTGTGTAAGAGGTAAAAGACATGCTGAACATATCACAAACCACTCCAGCCATTTCATTTTGCTTCCTGTTAGACTTGTACCCAGCTCAAAGTTCAGCAGAAGTTAATACTTCTCCAAATTATTTTGTTCTCAGATGCTGTAAAGGGTATTTTACACATCGCAATGCTTGCTCAAGCAATTAATGGAGCAAAGTAAATTCCCAGCATATAAAGCTAGAAGGGACCATGAGACCATCTATTTACGTCTTACTTGTAAAATTCCATATTGGAAGAGGAAAGAAATCATTAGAAGACTGTGGAGGAAAGAAAAAAAAAAAACAAAATCCAAACATTTCTGGACAACAATGAAATAACATGGAAAATATATGTTCCTTCTATTCTTTTACTTCTGAGCATCCTATACTATCCTATCCTATTACTGCAATACCCTTGACAGCAATGCAACATCCAGTTGACTTCATTATTTAATAGAGAAATAAAAGTGATGGTTGGTGCTACATTAGTTAGAGCACACACTCATCCTACTTTTGATCTCATCAGCTGAAAATAAAGTGGGGGAAACCAAACTTCATATCCTTCCGCCAGTGCAGCAGCGCAGGCGCATGTAGCATGGGTCCTGGTCATTCCTGCATGGATGCCACAAAGGACAAGAACTGAGATAGAAAATAGAAGGGGAAAGAAACTGGCACCTACTTCTACCCAATTTTCTGCCCTTGCACACCCTCTGAAGCTGATGCCAAGGCCACTGCCAAGTCACTCGCTGCAGCCAACTAATGCTCTTGTAACTGTCAAGGACAATTAACAGCATATTCCACCCTGTTTATGATGGAAGGGATTAAAACTCAGCCACACATTCCCACACTCCCCCTCCCCCCTCCAGTGCATGTATCTCATCCAGGAGACAAAGCAGCTTCACTTATGCAAATTATAGTAATGGAGCAAGTTTACAAGTAGAGAGCCAAAAGCAAGAGCTACATAGTGATGATGTCAAAATACGCACTATCCTCATGTTCCTTGAGGATCGGCTGCATTATCATTGCTGGAATCTGAAACTAACATAAAAGCCTCTAAGTACATAAATTTTTCAGGAATAATTACACTGCCTGGCAATGTCAAGGACTTGCCCTTCCACCAGAATGCTGCTACTGAGAGAGTACAAGGAGGAGAAATTGGAGCAAAACCACATCTCCTCGCTCCTGCAATTAAGTAATTTGTCACTCATCATTCTTGTTCTTAAACAAATACAAAACACTGAAGATGTGCCAATTTTTTTTAATCTTCTCATATCTATAAAATGTTTAGATCGTTCTTTAAATGCAGTGTGCAACCATAAACATTAAGTGAGCTACCACGAACTATGGCCAACGTTTTCCTTCGCCTGTGATTTATTTACTCATTTATAGTCTCCGGATGCAATTGTACAGAGACTTCAGTGTTTATTTGCACTATCCAAATCCATCAGAAACTTGCTAAAACTGGACCACAGATCCCGCCCCAAAAGCCTTTGAACTGCCAGCATGACAGGGTCAACAAGCCCAACTCAAAGCAAGGACAGACTGGCCCACAGCCAGGGCAGCCAACCCTTCCTTCTTTAGAGAAGTGCCTTTAAAAGGCTTAGTAATGCAAAATGGATCAAAAGTGAAACCTTTCACATAATGTGTGGCCTAAGAATCACCTCTTCCCAGAAGTCTTTTAAACAAGTTCAAACTACAGGAGCTGGCGCTTGTTTGTGCATCACCAACACATGGCATCGGCCGGGCTGGACTGCCTTTTGCCTCTAATAAAGGCTTTGATTTGCGGAGCTCTACCTGAGAAACCTGTCCTTTCCCCAGTTCCCTCCTCCACAGGACATGACACATGCTGACAGGATGAATTCCTGGCGCACTGGCAGGGGACTGGGGGGGTTCTACATGAACCGGGGGGAGCGGAGGGGTTCTACATGTATCCCAACCGTCTCAGACATTATTATTTATGAAAGGCATATTTATATAGGTGTTTACTCAGTACTGGGATTATTTTCTTGCAGAAACTACTAAGCAAGGGGTGAAGCTCTTGCTGTGGGAAACAGCTGTATTTTCTAAAGCTAGGAACTGCTGCTTTTACCTCAATTTAGTTCAATTAAACTGTGTTATTCAGTTTATGCATCTGGACCTGACGGCTCCTGACTGGCTTTTTTCTAATTCTATTAATTACAAAAAAAGAAATAATGTTGTTATTGATAAGAAGATTAAACCAGGCCATTCCACAGGATTCCACCTGAAAAGAAACTGAGAGCTGTGTACATCCATGTCCTGATCTTATAGTTCCAGAGCTTTGCCAAAAACATTTCACATGGGAAAGCCCGGGCACTGTAAAGCTGTCATACCTGTACAAAGAGCAGTGGCTATTAATTTTGCTGGAAAGGCAAATCTGCCTCTCCACATCTCCCACCAGGAACACCATGTGTGCTCCGTGTGCTGCAGCTGGTCAGATGCATCACACCTACAATGCAACATCACACCACAGAAGCTTCCCCTCAAAACACCCCTGGAAACATCCCTGTTTTCAGCACAGCATCAGCAGATTGCACACTGATCCCTTCCCAGATCAACCTCATTTACCTTCTTTCTTAATTAAAGTAATGGCACCCGAGGGAAGGTCTATGTTTCAAAACATAAGCTTCAGTCTCACAGCATCCCCAGAGGAGAGCTAATTGGAGCATCTCTCCCGAGGCCAGAGCTCTCTTGCCTGCACACAAAGATGCTCTGAGTACCGTGTGCTCAGGAGCCAAGAAAGTCCAGGGCCTCACTGCTTATCCAAAGCTTGGAAAATCAAACTGCAATCCCTGCATCTGCCAAAGGTCCTACGAGTGGCCAAAGGCACACATTTACTTTCTGTCAGGCTTAGTTTCTGATCTGTAGATCACAGGTAGCACCAGGGCCCTTCTTTCAGACTCTCTCATCTATTAAAGCTTTGCCATGGGACCTTCATCCTCCCATGCTCTTCTGCACAGGACTGCCTTTTATTAATGTGTCACTGCAGATAAACAGATAAACAAGTAACAGCCCGAATTCCCAAGTGAGAGAACACCCAACTGGCGCAGGGAGCAGCATCCGCAGCCCTGCTCCGCAGGCTCCGGCACTGACAGTCCACATCCATCCCGAAAGCCTGCATTTTCCCTAAGCCAGTCCTGCGGCACAAAGCTGAGATAAAAAGCAAGCACACGTTGTCAGCAGCCCCAAGCTTCCCGTATGTACACTAAACTATTTTGAGAAACCCATCTTTTTACTACCTTCCCAACCACACACTTCTACTGACAGCACTTAGGAGGCTGAATTGCTAAATGAAATTTAACTACTGTCATCTGTCCTCACCCCGAGCAGGGCTGAGCTCTTCCACAACAAAAACACAACTGTTCAGTCCTTCTTGCAATGGTAGCTCAGAAAAAATCAAGTTTTAACGCCTCCTCAACCAGTTACCGTATGAATATTCAAGCATCCCTTTTCAGCCAAGCAAGGTAAGATGTAAGCTTCAGTCTACACACTTCATCATTCCTGAACAGGAAGACTAACCTTTGGAACACACACCTCACTATGAATCGCACTAAACTAAATGAACAACTGCCTTCTTGACCATACTTGTCAATAGTAATTTACTACATTAAGTAAGGAAATGAAAAATAGCCTAAGACAGGAGACAAGCAGGATGGGCCAGCGCAGCGCTCATGCTGCGCTCCAGGCATCCAACAGCACTGTTGCTTGAGGCAGGGGACAAAAGGCATGCTGGAGTGTCTCAAATATGTAAAAATACACCCTCATGGGTATTTTTAGCACTTGAAAACTGGGCAGATGCTCTGCTGTCTCACTGAAATGAGAAGACACCATCTCAGAAATGTCAGCTCCATTGCAGAAGTACAGTAGCACGGAATAATGCATCCATAGGAGTAGTTTACTACCTGTTTCATGACAGTGCCCAGTGAACTATGAGAAGCTTCATTTAACAGCAACACTCTGGCCTTAGAAAGTGCCTAGTGCTTGTCTCCAACACATACCTACTCCAGGGTCACCTACAGCACTTGCTGGAATCCTTGCCTTATGTTCATCACATATTCAGCCATCCATAGCTCTCACCAAGCTTTGCCTCCTGTATTCTTCACTTAAATGTTCATCTCAAACAAGGAGATGCAGTATGGCTGCAAGACAATAAACGAGTTCCTAAACCCATTTCATTCAGAATCCTTTTTCCTTCTCTATTTCACAAACTGTGCGTCTATGAAACCATTCTGAACAGTCTGAGGGTCCTGCATGCTGGTTTTGATTTCTCACTTCAGATTTTTCAATTCAATATTTAGTAAGTCCTGGAAATGGCATAAAAATACCAAGAAATACTTAACTAAAAAAACTGTAAATGTCAAACAAAACCCTGAACTGTTTTGCAGTTTTACACAGCCAAGCTTAAGAAATTCTATTCAAATAATTTACAGTCATTATTGCCACAAGCAGATGGAACACGCTCCGGTGAAGCACCACCACCTTACAGAGCTAAATTCACAAATTCATCCGAATTAAGCATTAGATCCTTAATCCTCCATGGCATCTCCTGTTTAATTCCGCATTCATTGGCACGTTTCTGTGCAAAGCCCAGGAAATGCATAAGCCTTTGCAGAATCTGGGCCTATGTTCTTCTGAAAACAGGAAAACAGCACTTTGAAGATCTCTACCATTTGCATTCAGATAGTGAGGAAGAAGCGTGATACAGCACAAGACTTCCTGGAGCTGCTACATTCTCTAAACAAGCTGTGTATGAAGTAGGGGTTTGGTGTTAATGTCACTGCTGAGATCCTGCCATGCCACCGACCAGCAACACAAAAGGTGTTCCAGGTCCCACGCATGCCATCGGAGGGAAGCGAATGCAAATGGGTAGAGAGAAGCAGATGGGGAACACCACAGGTAAACACAGCAACCACTGCCTCAGCACTGCAAGCACCATGAGATTAAGCACAGTAAACCTCAGAAGCCTCATAACAGACAGGGTGTTTCAATGAGGGATTCGGGAAGGAGTTTTGTAGACCTGAAGGCAATGATCAGCATGGACCAAGGCCGGCAGTGCCTCTCACCTCACATCGGGCAACAGAAGCTGCAGCAGTTCCTGATACCGTGACACTAAGCAAGAGATGCTCAGCGAGTGAGTGCCAAAGCAGAAACCCAAAACTGAGGGGTATGCTTGGAGCAACAGAGAAGCACCTAGAAAGATGCAAAGGGATGACATGAGTGTAACAGCAACAAAGACAAAAATCACACAAACAACTGTCAGGAAGATTTGGGTAGAGACAGTACTCTAAATGAATAGGCACAACAAGAAAATGTCAAAGAAAGCCAGAGAAAACACCATCAAAGTAACTGAGACTGACAGCAGACAGAGGTTTAACCTGTATCTTAGAGATGTTACAGAAGTTTCAAGAGGTACGAGAAAACGCTGGAGGGAACATGAAGGAACAACTGAAATTCAGAGAAAGAGTACAGCAATGCCAAGAGAACAAAACTGTAAAACCAGAAGGAGCGAGGATAGAGATGCTTAACTCCCAGCTAGGGATGCCCCTGGGTTTTCAGCACTGTAACATGGAGAAAGCAAAGCACAAACAGCTCAGGATAGAACTGGGAAAGAAAAAGCAACCTCCATGCATTCAGTGAACCTCAACTGGTTTTACACCAGTTGGTTTGAGTACCAGGCAGGAAAGCAAAGAGCACACTCCAGACTAACCTTCCTCAGGAAGAAGCAGCAGGGTATCAGTGCCTCAGTCTTCACCTTTAAAGGTAAAGCAAGGATGGATGATAATTGAGGAAAAACATGTTCAAAGCGTGGCTTTTAAGGTAGAAGTGACAGCAACATGCTTCCTTTCCCCAAGGGGCAGAATTCAGAAGCATACAGGAGGACAGCAGAGCTGGATGGAACCCACTGCAAGCCCTGCACCCTCTTTGATTCCAGTTATTGGATTTCTTGGACCACTTTTCTTTACTTCACATTATGAAAATCCTTTACTCAGAACAGAGGAAGCTGCTGGCAAATAAAAGGAGCTCTTCTATAGTGTTCTTCCACTCCCTTTGGCCAAAATAAGGGATACCCAAAATTTACACGGAAAAGTGAAGACCTTCAGAACTCTGCCTAAAAAATGGAGTGCAGTGAATTTACTCCTTCCCCCAAAACTAAAAATATTGCACATTAATTGCGCAGAAAATGATCAAGGTTTCATATTTGCTCATGTTTCAACACATCTGCTTTTCCGTTTCAGTCCTATCTGCGCAGGACATTCTGCCTTTGACACCCTTCTGTCCACCCATGCGAATCCACCCACAAAGCAGCTCCCACGGAACAACGCAAAACTCAGGGATACCGCAGCTCTCCCAGGCCTTGGCAAGGTCCTTTGGAACGAAAGGAAACGCAAGAAGGGAAGGAAAAGCAGATGACAGAGGATGGAAAAAGGGTCGCTTTGTTTTGGTGTTTTAAAACAACAAAAACACCCTCAGCTTCTTCCTTGGGCACTTCTTGTCTCATCAGTGCTCGCTGGCCTTTTTCTTCCCAAACTGCGATATTTAACGATTTCGGTACAGAAGCAGTCTGAGGATACTCCATGTAAACTCAGCAATAATCAGCCCCACGGCCAATAAACTCTTCACCCTCATAGTTTATTTGCTGCTAAGCCTTGGCCTGCGGCCTTGGAATTCATTCTGCTGCATTACAGCTATTTCCTTGTAAACAGGAAGCCCCCTCAAATTTGCATTACAGTAAACTCATTTACTTCATTTGCCCTTATCTCAGCGATAGAAAACGGTGCCTACAGGTGTGCCAGGCTCCAGCAAAGAGACAAAGCGGAAGAGGGGGGAAAACCTTTGTGATATATCCCCAGGAGGTAACGTCAGCGCACAGGATGCCATTGCTGGGCAGTGGTTGCCCGCTGGAGATAAACCAGCACAGAACACGTTCCTGCTGCAATAAGGCAGAGCCGTGGACTGTCAGGCGTGGATATGATATTCCAGTGACCTTCCTGCTATCTGTCCCGCTGACAGCCAGGATGCCGCCCGCAGCATTACAAGCCGGTGCTCGTGCTCCTCCGAGGAGCTGCTCTCACACCCCAAAATGAAAATATATATTTGGAAATGTCGTTTGATTCCAAACTCATATAGGGGAGGACGTTGTGTGCAGTATTTTTTTTACTGTTACTATATCAACCTGCATTAACCAGCCGATTTATGTAATTTTAAATGAATCACTTTGCCAGCGATACAGACTATTTAAGTGTATCCAACACACTGTGTCTGCTTTAACGAGAGCGACCAAAAAAAAACCCCGACCAGAAGCCAGCAGGAAGACATCTGACACCAGAATAACGGTCACAATTTCCTACTGCATGAGGAAATCCCTGGTTTCAGTTAGAAGCTGAGAAGTTCAGTCATTTCAAGCAACCTAAGAGCCGTTTGTGGTCCCAGGCTTAGGTAAGTCTGCTCTCATTTATGTCCACGCTTCCTCTCATTCATTTCCTGAGCTGTCCTGTCCGTCCCACAGCACCCTGGCACCGCTTACAAACCGATCCCTTGCTTAAGGCTCCTCGCCTTCTGCAGAACACGACAGTCCAGGGGGGATGGCAAACAATCCTTTTCCTTTGGTATCTCGTGTAATCTGCAAACAGGTTCTTCCACACGCAGCTCCGGGAGCGAGGCGCTGCACCCACCTCACCCTTCACCTCTCCTCCTACTCCGCAAAACTTCCTCTTGCACCCGGCTGCCGCTTCCCGAACGCGGCTGAACCATCTCAGGGCAACGACCAAACATCAGCCAAAGGTGGATCCTGGAGGAGGAGAGCACTGTGCTCCGGGTTCTCCAGGCCTGTGCTGGGCTACAAGGCTTGCTCTGCACTCTGCAATGGGATATAGGTACCAGCAGCAGCTTTTGAGCCTCCCCACAAGCTCCAACAGCGCTGCTGTTTGTTCATGTGGGTGCTGGAAGGACCCTTCCTCCTCTGCACGCCTCCACATCCCACCCTCTACCTCCTCAGAGGGGCCCCATCCCTGCCACAAAGACAGAACCCCACTGCACATCCCTGCCACCGAGGACAGCAGTACTGAGGAATGCGAAGCTACCAGCACTCCAGGAAAGCACACAGCACCTCAGGCTAACAGCAGCCTAAGTGTTAGGGGTATTATTTTCATGAGCATCGCCACACATCAGGAGAAAACCAGGCACCTTCATCTGCTCACCAATGCATCCTCAACTGGACCCTAAAAACCACTGCCAAACCCCTCTGCCTGAGGTTTCACACCCTTGTGAAGGGAATTACCACAAGCTGAGCACCCCCGTGCCCCTCACCTTCCACACTGCCCAGAATCCAAACATAAAGGCAGAAAAACAAGTGACCAAGTGCGAGAGGGCTTCAGGGAGCCCTCGCTCGCGGCAGAGCTGGGCTAGGCCACCAGCAGCCGTGCAAACTGCCTACACGCTTTGCAGTGCATTGGGGGGTTGGTTTTTTCTGCTGCAATCTGTAGCTTGCCTGCTAAACCATCAGTTTGCATATATACATGCATATATATATACAGAGAGCCGTGAAAGCTTACTTTCCATTTCAGCAGTAAATAAGTAAGCGATGCTCAGGTGATTTTATAACCCGTGCATAACCAAGGGCTGCCGTTCAGCAAAAAAGATGCTTTCCATAGAATCCCAAACTGGTTTGGGTTGAAGGGACCTTAAAGCTCCTCCAGCTCCAACCCCTGCCACGGGCAGAGACACCTTCCTCTAGAGCAGGGTGCTCCAAGCCCCAAGCAAACCACCCCAGCCCGGCAGGACGCACAGTGATGGAGCCGGCCGAGAGACCGAGCAGTGCCCCGGTTCATGGCTGAGCACGCACCAGCTCTGCTCCGAGCGCTGCCTGCGAAGGGAAAAGCCTCCCTCCGCGTCTGTCCCCGCATCTCCCCGCTCTGTTGTCAAACCACCGAGAAAACAGCTCTGCGGAACACAGCAGCGAGCGTGGTTCCGTTCGGGTTCACCATCCTGCGGAGCTCACCGCTCCGACTGCCTCTCACCCGCTGAATGAAGCACCAAGTTTGGGCTCGAACAAACGCCCGATCGCGGGGCGGTCGTTTCCCCCGGAGAAGCGGCGTTCTCCGCACCTCCACCTGCCCGCAGGCGCCCCACAAGTTGCTCCAAGCCCTCGCACCCACCGGCCCCGCTGCCCGCTCGGGCGGCCCGAGGCCGCCAGACCGTTATGTTCAGCACCGCGGAGCCGGCGCGGAGGGGCAGGGAGCGGGGAGGCGGCCGGGCGGTACCTGGGCTCGGGCAGGGTGATCTTCTTGCTGGCCCTGGCCGCCGGGGTGCTCTTGCTCTTCTCCATCGCCATCAGGTAGCTGACATCGGCCAGCACCGCCTCCAGGTCCGCCATGTTCCCGCTCCCGCCGCCGGGCTGCAGATGGAGGCTCCGCCGGGGCAGCCGCCCCCGAGGCAGGGGGTTGGCGGCGGGCGGGCGGCGGCTCCCGCTCCCCCTCCGCCGGTGCCGCCGAGCGCCTCCCGGCTGCGCGTGTGCGTGTGGGAGCGGAGCGGGGCGGAGGGGGGGGCAGCGGCCGCCTCCCCGCCCTCCGCGCCCGGGGCTCACCGCCGGCCCTGCGCGCCCTCAGCCCGCGGCCGCCGCGGCGGGCGGGCGGGAAACCCCCCCCCCGGGCCGCGCACCGCCCCCGCCGCGCCGCAGCGGCCCCTCAGTGCTCGCCCGTCCCCGCCGGGCCCATGGCGGCGGCAGAGGCCGCCCGGCGCGGCCCCCACCCCCGGCTCAGCCTACGCGGCCCCCGCGGCGCCGGGCGGGCAGCTCCGGGTGCGCCCGCGGCGCTCGGCGGCCATGGGCGGGCGGCGCGGCCGCAGGGGCTGCCCGGCGGCGGCGGCGGCTGCGAAAATCCGGACCTGGATTCGGCGGCGGGGCCGGAGCCGGGGTGGGATTGGGGCGGGGGATCGCGTCCCGGTGCGGCCGCGGAGCGCAGAGCGGCTGCCCCGGGGGGGCTCAGGGAACCGGGGGTAACCGCAGGGTCCCCGTTGTTTGCTTACGGGGGTGCGGGTGCCCCGCGGGATCCCCATGGCCCAGCCCCCCGGCAGCGAGGGGAGAGCAAGAGCTGAATGTGGCCCATGGGGTGCCAGCGCCCCGGAGCGCAGCAGCGAGCCCCCTCAGCGCCCGCCGGGCACGTTGCCTCGGGATGGATGTCCTCCTGGTTCATTGGAACATGGTGTGTGTGAGAAAAGCGGGATGTGAACAAATGCACCTGCGTGGAGCCCCGCCGCTGCTCATTGAAGCGCTGTGGGTGCTCCCGCACCCAGCAGAGCCCCGCGCTCGCGGTCCTGGTTGGAGCTGTAGTAGTAGCTCCGCTGCAGCCAAGCAGATATGCAGATTTCAGCTCCTTTCTGCTCTGGATTTCGTCAAATATGTCATGAATAATTGGCTCAATGAAAGGCTAAGTCAATGACAAGTCTGAAGTTTGAAACTCAGCTTGTTTTGAGCTCTTTTCAAGTGCCGCCACTCCTCCTTCCTACAGCTTTATGAAAGTTAATGATCTGATTAAAGCAAGGTAGAGCACACAGCCGGGAGGGTTTCACCGAGCGGCTCCCGAGGAGCCGTCTGAGAGCCTGCCTTTTGTGGGAAACGTGGGTTTAAACCAACGCTCTCGCCAGAGCGGATCCGATGGGGAAGGTCTCTCCTCCACCACAGAGGTTCTTCTGCGCCTCCTCTGTGGAATCATCTTAGAGTTATAAAATCATGGACTCACAGAATCCCAGCCTGGTTTGTGTTGGAGGGACCTTAAAGCCCATCCAGCTCCAACCCCTGCCACGGGCAGGGACACGTTCCACTGGAGCAGGGTGCTCCAAGCCCCTGTGTCCAACCTGGCCTTGAACACTGCCAGGGATGGGGCAGCCACAGCTTCTCTGGACACCCTGTGCCAGCGCCTCAGCACCCTCCCAGGGAAGAGCTTCTGCCCAAGAGCTCATCTCAGTCTCCCCTCTGGCAGGTTAAAGCCATTCCCCTTGGCCTGTCCCTGCTGCCATGGAGAGAAACGCTTTTCATTTCCTGAGCTGGGAACGTGCAGAAGCAGCAGTAGCACTGTTGATAGCATTGCTAAACACCATCATCCTGATGCAGCCGCTCCGAGGAAAGGGAGACCAAACACACACCCATCACTGTCCGCCTGTGCCACCTCCAAGAAAGGCCTTTTGTGGTCTAAAACATTTAAATGACTTTACAGTGATGTTGGTGATAGCAATAACAGCCATGGAAATGCCTTTTCGGATTCCAAATGCTGTCCTTTTTATTCCCTGACATGTTTGCACTGTTATCATCTGGGTTTTACTGTAATGAACCCTCCAAAGGTATTCTTGGTGACAATTTCTGCGAAGTCATGTTTGGTGATGGCCAATACAGAAACCTAATTGAGAAACTTGGTCTCTTCTTTCTGCTTTGGGGTTTCCATCGGTGTGAACCATCGTGGCAGCGGCACCTACAACGAAACCGGTGGTGGGTTACAAGGAAAGGCTTCACTATAACCATTCACAGGGCTGTGTCACACCAGCCTCGCAGCAAGGGGTTAGTGCCTGTTGGCTCCAGCAGTATGAAAGACTCACACATCTTGCCATTCTATACTCAGAGGTTGTAAAGGTCACTTGGATGGGCTTCTTGTAATTATGGAGTGGAAGCAACCCTAATTGTTTTCCTCATCCTGAAGCGAGCAGAACAGGTACTGCAGGCACCTGACACAGGGAAGTGCGATTCCTCCAGTGCAAGTCGGCAGCTTTTCTTGGCACTGTATCCCAGGTTTCATGTTTGCTCTGTATGTGGGGTTTGCTTTTGTGTGCACTGGTTTGTGGTGGTTTCAGTGTTTGCGTGTGGTATTTGTGTGTTTACAACCAGCGCATGGTGAGTGCTCCCCAGGGTGAAGGGAGCCCTGTTTCCATCGATGCCAGGGTTAGCAGAGCACAGAACACGATACTCCTGCACACTGTGAATGCATCTAAATACCTCCTGACATTTCTGTGCATGCTGATTGATCCTGTTCAATCAATTCAAGCGTGTCTGGAGGCCTGTCTGGGTTGAGCGCCGGGTTTGCAGAGCCAAGAAACCTTGCCTCCCCTCTGGCATTCCTTCCTTCCTAGGAGCGAGTTTCTCCTACCGTCTGTATGAGATTTAAATGTTTAATTTTGCGCTGCTCTGCTTCGCAGGATGACAGATGATACTACAGAGAGTAACGCGTCTGAAGCAGATTTATTAGTGTGCCCTATACCAGCACCATCTCAGCAAGATAACGGTGCAAATGCACAGGAGGGTGGAGGCAGACCTGCAAGCAGGTCAGAGCTCTGCCTCTGTGCGTGGCTAACAATAATGATATTCCTCTTGAGTATTTGTTCTCTGGAGAAGATTATTAAATACTATTTTGTGAGTATTTCTGATCTATTACCAGAAATACACATAGCTTAAGTTTAAGAGCATTAAGCAGTGCTTAGCTCAGTTCCCTCCATGGGATGCTGCTGTCTACGGAGAGAACAAACCAGCAGCCAGAATCCCACTGCATTCCTTGCCCCTCCTCAACAGTGCTGGTAGGGATAATACATTTATCGGTGATGGATCCCAGCAGGATCTGACTCTCCGTGGCTTGTTTGTGTAACAGCCAAGCAGAGAAGTTGCGTTTGCTGCTTCCTCTACTCCTGGCAGCATTACCTGGTGTGCGACCATGCTCTGCTGAAAGGGAGAGGGCAGAAATCCCTTCCCTGCACTGCCTCTGCTGAGCTGCTCTTGCCTCAGAGCACAGGGTTACCTGGAGGTAAAGCACAGGAGCAGCCACTCCTGCGTAAGGAGCTTGTCTGAGGATTCATTAGCAAGCAACAGTGAAGTGCCCAGAGGACAGTAAGAGGTATATAAATGCAAACTACTCTGCGTGGAACCTCGGCAGTGTCAGCCCTCCTCAGCCTGCTGCCTTCTCTGATCTCGCCCCACAGCAGGGACCAGAGGCACTGCTCCCACGCTCGCCCAGCAGGATGCAGGGACAGGGATGTTTTTAGCCCAGCATCCCAAGGAAACAGCCTCACTCTATCCCCTCTGCCTGTTGGGTTTGCTGGGCTCTGGGAGGCTTTGGACCCTCTCCGAACCCAGGGCAGGGTGGGAGGCACACACAGGGCAAGCCCACAGGCATTCCTCTGCAGCGCCCACACCAAAGCTGGAGTTCCATCCCATCTCATGCTATGCTAATAAGCAGTGAGAGGCAATATGGAAAACAAATAGAGTAATTAATGGCCATTTCTGCTGCTGCTTTTATTCTCTGACTATTCCAGAAGGAGCAATTTTGCAGAAGACAGCCTCTGCCTTCACAGTGCCGATGCATTAGGCACCCTGAATCTCAGGAGGGGAATGAGCACTGCAGCACTGGCCTCCTGGAGAAACACAGAGGCTCTTCTGCATCTCTATGCATCCCTCCAGCTCTCTGCCAGATAGTCTTAGGGAAGGTGCTTCATCCACCTCTGGCAGGTAAATCACACGATGTAGTTCATCATCTTCATGTTCCTGTTTGTAACTAGCTGACATGATGATGAGGCCAAGTTTGAACTAGGAAACAAATGGCCATGAAATCCTCAAAAATATTACCACCATCAAACATTTGTACTTGAACAGTCTGACTGGTGATAATAACATCCTCTGGGGGCAGATATTAAAACCAGAGTCATGCCGTCTCAAGTCTTGCATGAGAAAACACAGGCACAAGAGGTACAAGTCCTTCCCTTTGCAATTGCATCACACCATTTCTCTCTTTTCACTTGTTTGCTTATGTTAGAACCAGAAGTCAGCTGAGTGTCAGTGTTTGAATCCAACTGTTGTGGGTTGAGACCCCCATTTGTGTTCAGATCCCCAACACAAGAAGGACATGGACCTGTTTGAGTGAGTCCAGAGGAGGCCACGGAGATGCTGTGAGAGCTGGAGCAGCTCTGCTCTGGAGCCAGGCTGAGAGAGCTGAGCTGGGGCAGCCTGGAGAAGAGAAGGCTCCTGAAGGGGAGACCTTAGAGCAGCTCCAGTGCCTAAAGGGGCTGCAGGAAACCTGGAGAGGGGCTTTGGCCAAGGGCCTGTAGGGACAGGACAGGGGAATGGCTTTAACCTGCCAGAGGGGAGACTGAGATGAGCTCTTGGGCAGAAGCTGTTCCCTGTGAGGGTGCTGAGGCGCTGGCACAGGGTGCCCAGAGAAGCTGTGGCTGCCCCATCCCTGGCAGTGCTCAAGGCCAGGTTGGATGAGATTCTCTGATCTACGAAATTCTGATTTTATGAAAATAAAGACCATTTATGTCTTTACTAACTGAGCTGTGAACAGAGAGTTAACATTCTGGAGAGGAACACTTGTGTGCTGAAAGACACCCTCATCCAAGACCACCTGCAATGGCTAGATGTGGAATCAATCCTAGCACCTGAACAGCCACTGCTGGCTCCACAGGCATGGCAAAACACCAAAGCTTTCCCTTGCAAACAGGAGTGCCAGCAGGCTCTGCCTCCCAGCTGCACACAGCCACCGGTCCCTTCCCATAGCTGCGTTCTGTCCCTGCAGCCCGATGCTCTCTGCTGCTGGAGCTGGCTCCAACCTCTGTGCACTGCACACAGGAACATTTCTAAACCTGAGCAAGGTGAGGAAACAGCTTTTGTTCCCACCATCCACACACCTAAAAGAAGAAACATGCCTCTCACCTGGCCAGGGCGAGCTTAAGACACGCAGGAGAAGCATCCCCAGCGCAGAGCAGCTGCCAGGTGACTTGGGGCTGCAGAACCAGCATCACCATCCCTGCATCACCACATTGAAACCAGCCCAGTCACAACACTGCTGGTACCAAACCCCTGCTGTGGGAGAAAGGCAGGCCCAGGGAGCGGAGCTAATGGCCAGCCTTTATTCTGCTCCCTAAACACCATCACCTGGTGCCACGAGCACCCACCCGTATTTCTCTGCAAGGGAGGCTGCCCGGCATGGAACCTCTTAGGGCAAGAGGGGAACAAGGAGATTCTCAATTTACTTTAACGCTTAATTCTCCAGCCTTCATTGTCCTTGCAGTCCCTGGCCTCACAGGGACCTTCTCCATGCCCCTCTGCCTCTGCCTCCCTTTGCCCAGCTCAGAACTGACCCATCTTCCAGAACTCCCTGATTTAAAAGCAACAGAGGATGTTGCTTCAGTTTGAGGGAAATAAACCAAATGAGGACTGTAACGACAAATATCTTAAAGCTCTAAGAAGAGTCCCCCTTCAGCACTAGAAGTGAGAGCTAATATCAGCTGGCATTAAAGCAGCGCTTTCCCTGTACAGCCTGATTAGACAAACAGATGCCAAGAGGGAACCATTGAGCATTCGTTGTTCCACAGCCTGGCTTGAATGTAACTTGGTAGAGGGAAAGGGGGAAAAAAAATAGTCAATAATTGACTAATTGAGCCATAAATTCTGAGGGATGGAAGGAACAAACCCACAACTGCGCAGATAGTGAAATGGCACAAGTTAAATCAGGTTCTGTCACTGCATCTGATGGAAGGTAAATCATGCAGCGCTGGAAATAAAAGCCCTCCCGCGCCTCCCGGGTGGTTTTGGTGCCCATTGTAGGAGTGGATCAGGACACCATAGATCAGCATATGCAGGAGTGTCTCAGAGGGAGCTCTGGCAGGCAGTGGGAGGTGTGGGGCTCACAGCAGCACCCCGGGGCGATGCCAAAGCACCCGGTGCTCTGGTGGGAGCAGTTGGCAGCCGGTGGGTGCTGGGGCTCCAGTGTGCTGAGCCAGCCTCGGCAGCCTGCAAGGAAACCATTCACATGTGCTCCTTGGAAACGAGTCTGGTTATGTGGCGAATGCTTTCTAGTCATTTCTCTCCCCTGGCTTTTAGTCCTCAAAGTCTATTTGCACACAGATTGGCATTTACTGCCCTGGCTGATCATTCACCTGGGTCCAATAACACACATCTGGTCCCCAGGCTGGCCCTGGTGCTTGATGTTACCACAGATGACAGCAGCATCAGATGGAAGGTGCACGGTGGCAGAACACAAAGTCATGGTTCCCTGTGGCCCAGCCACCCCTGAGCCAGCAAATCCCTTGTGCTGGATGAGCACGGGGAGGCTTTGCCTTGCTCCAGCACCAGAAGCTGCAGTAGATGTCCCCTTCCTCCAGCTGGCAGCTCAGGCTTGGTGTGGGCAGAGTGGAGCCAGGGCTCAGCCTCCCCCTGGCACACACATCCCCGGGGCTGCTGCCTTGGCCCTGCTCAGCCCTGTCCCTGCTGCTTGGCCACTGTTTCATGCAGCGATTGCACTGATTCTGCAGCGGCCATGGCACCCACACACAGAGGAGTGGAAAGCAGCTCATCTCCATCAGCTGCAGATGGAGGAAGCAAGAGACAGGGAAAGCTGTGCCAGGCTCCTGCGTGTGTCCCAGCCCTCCTTTCCCCCTGTCTGTGTTTAAAACCTGCATGGGAAAAGTCCTCCCTGCGAGGCTGCTCTGGAAAGCAGAAGGGAAATCACAGTGCTCTGCCTGAGCCAGCCGTTGCGCTGTCAATTTTTCTACTTGGCTGCATCTCTATTTCAGCGAGAGAAAACAACTCTGCAAAACAGAACCAACCTGGTGCTTTCCATGTCCCGTGGCAGTGCTGCGGTGCGACAGGCTGCGCCTCCACCTCGGCTCCGGGGCACCCCAGGTGCTGCGGATGGAGCCCTCACGCAGGCAAACCCCACCAGAAACATGGGGTGACAAGGCAGGAATGCGCTGCCAGCTTGGGAACAAAGTGGCATGGAGTTTATTTGTACTTGTGTCACATCAAAGGGGCCCTTGTTTGAATTCTTCTCCCTTTAGCCTGGAGGAGAAGAAGGGGAAAGATTGGTTCCTATTAATAGCCTCGCATCCCACAAGATCCAAGCCTCACAAGAAGCCATGAAAGACTGCGGCATCTGATCCTCTGAATAAATGAGGTAATTTTGGAAGAAGTGTGTGCTCAGCAGCTTTAATTACTGCCTTCTCCACTTCGGCAGGAGGTGACACTGACAACTTCTGTGTCAGTAGCACCCAGGTCCCAGAGGAGCTGCGTGGTGCTCCTGGGCCCAGAGAGCCACCAGCACAGAAAAGTGAGCTGCCTTGCCCCAAAACTGCCTGATTGGGCATTAAACTTCTCCAGGTCTGGCATGGAGCGAGGGGAAGGAACACCCCAGAAAGCCAATGGGCTGGCAAAGGGGGGCACTGCTACCACAGGGATGCTGAGGGACTGGTGCTTGTGGCACAGCAAAGGGGTGCTCAGGAAATCATCCCTGCCAGGCAAGGACCGAGAAGGGAGCAAGACCGTGTGGTGTGGCTCTGGTCCCACATCCTTGGGGGTATCGCTGCTGTAGGAAGGACTGCGAGCAGCACATCAGGGATGTCTGCTGCCCATCTGAAGGCATCAAGCATCATCTTGTAAGAGGATTCCTCTTGTTGGCTGTAGGATGGTGCAGGGGGTGTGCCGCTGCATCAGCTGTGGGTAAAGCCCATGGGTTCAGCATCAAACTGGCAGGAGAGCAGGGAGGGATCTGCTCCTGCTCCACAGCACATCCTGGCCACACAGAGTTATGTCGGCTTTCCCTTAAGCAGATTTCAGGCTCTAGGTACCAGGTTTAATCCAGACACCAAAGGTATGCATGGCAGTAGGTGCCTCTGGCCGGCAGCTACAGCTGCATCATCACCCCACACACGGATGCTGGACACCAGGTTGCCCTTTGCATGCCAGGCATGAGGCCACCAGAGCCGGTGGCGATGTCATTCCCAGGACACTGGCTGTGTCCTTGTGCCAGCACTGAAGTCCGTGGCCGCCTGGGCAGGAGCAACACCACAGGAAAGGTCCATGGGGGAAAGGAGCCCGGGACCGGAGCGGAGCAAAGCCATGCTCCTGCTGTGCTGTGCATAACCACAGAGCAGGATGTGCAGGAACATAACCCATCCTATCTGCAGTCCCCAGATACCAAACAATGCGTCTACCCCCTCGGTGCCCTTGTCAAGCACACCAGTGAATTATCTTCATTTCACAGCTGAGGGAACGCGGTCCAGGAGTCCTCCTAGCCCCGGGGTGCAGGTCTGCATCCCTGCAGGACCCTGTGGATGGGGCCTGGGGGCCCATCCAGGCAGATGGCTGCAGCATCCCGAGGCAGCCTGCCCGGGAGAAGAGAGATCCTCTGTGAGGAAAGCACAGTGAATAACCTGCCAGTGACCTCAAAAGCATCTTTCTGCTAAAATGCATTCACGTGGATTTAGCATCTCCAGCTCAGCTTGACCCGGCACTGGTGAAAAGCACCTTTGCACCAGGGCAATTTAGTTTGGCCTCTAAAACACAGCCATTACCATGCACTGTACTAAGAGCAAATCAAAACCCAGATGGGATGTAGAAAAGCCACTTGTTTCAATTAAAACACTAAAAGCAATGAGCTGCTTTCTGCTTGGGTAGGGCAAAGAAGGACTAAATGCCTCTGAACCACCCAGAGGAACATGCAGGCTATTCATTACGGCTGTTGTGTAGGCGCATGGATCACAAACCCGGCAAATAACGCCTTTCCCGGTGCCTTTGCTGTGTGAGAGCTCCAGGGTAGTGGCACATTGCACTCAGCAGGCGCGCAGAGAGCTTAAACCAAGCATTGCAGTCGCATGTGCTCACATTCCCCATGCAGCCAGGCTGCTGGGGGAGAAGAGTGGCTAATTCAGGTACCCAGATGCCATTACTGTGGCAGCGAGAGGCACTGGGGTGCTCGTGCCAGCATCCTTGCAGGGACCATCAGCCTCTGTCCTTCAGATACCAGCTCGGTGTCGAAAGGGATGTTAACAGTTAAAGTGTCCTACTTCCCTGTTCCGCACAGCCTCTTCCCTTGGAGCTCATCTCCGAGATAATGGACTTTGCCTTCGGACTTAACCTTCTGTAAATCGCTCTCCCTTAATTGCTTATCATCTGGAAACCTCGGAGCGAGCCAGGACAGGCGCTCCCCGCCATGTGATACAGCCATCCTCTGCATCCCTGCTGCTGCCCTGCTGCCAGCCTGCACCCACGGCACCCAGTGTGCCCACAGCACCCAGCGCATCCACAGCACCCACAGCACTCAGTGCATCCAGAGAGCCCACAACAACCAGTGCACCCACAGCACTCAGTGCATCCACAGCATCCAGTGCACCCAGAGTAACCAGTGCATTCAGCACACCCAGTGCATTCCCCCCTGCTCTCCATCCGTACAAGAGCATGGGAAGCCCTCAGGAAGGCAGCACATGGATGTGCTGGGGTAAGGCAGGGCACAAGCACCCCTCACAGCACAAATGCTGCCTGGCTCTAGCTCTGGACACAAGCCCACACCAAGGATTTGCTGCCAGGGGACCTGGTGTGTCTCAGTTCCAAATGCCCCTTAGAGCAGCATTCCATCTCCTGGCGGTGGAAGGAGCAATCCCGTCCTGCGGAGAGAAGACGTCACAGCTGGAAGGTTGCTAAGCGAGCAGTTCCCTCCTTATGATGCACGACTTCATTACTCGGCTCCCGAAATGGATGTTACATACAAATGACATTTGCCTCCGAGCATACGAGCATCCCAAAATAGTGTGCGCCTCCCTGGGTTGTTTGTATGGGTTTATGAAGAATGTCCCTATTGTCTGCGGGGTTTGCAGGGCTGGAAATCGCTGCTGCTTCTGTCCTAATGCTTCACGCAGGGCTTTACCACAGGCCAAATGTTCGGAGCAGGGGATGCAGCCCAGGGAAGGGCCTCTCGCTGCTGCACCCCAGGGATGCTCACATGGGCATCCCCTGCATGAGCCTCTCACTGCTGCACCCCAGGGACCGAATCCTGCTCACACTGCACCTTCCAGACCCAGGACAGCCACTGCATCCCATCCCAGGCTCCAGACGAAGGGAATTCTCAAGGGTTACAGCCTCCCACTGTGCAGCCACAGCCACACAGGCAGTGCCTGGGGACCAGGAGGAACCAGCTGCTCCCGTGGCCATTTCATCTGAAATTGCTCAAACTCAGCTCAGCACAGGCTTTTGAGATGAACTGAACCATACAGATTAAAGGCACGGCACCAGCTCCTGCACCTTATGCAAGATAGAAATTAAGGAGGAAAAAGGAAAGGTTATGTCCATCCTGAAGTGAGAAATCTGATGTTCATTTCCCCCCTGATTTCAGCAGAACATCCCCAGCAGTTGATCTCTGCAGCACTGCCATAATCCAGTGATATATTTTAATCCCATTATGTTGCCATGTGCTGGCCCATAGACTGCCTGGACCAGGAGGGGCCGATGCTTCCTAATAGGCACTTCTGCTGCCCAGGAATTCTCCTCGCTCAGAACAGTGCCTTTGCCTTTTGCTGACATTAAAAGCAAGACCCTGCTGCTGGTTTCTGTGCTGCCGTTCTATGGCGGTGGCTGCTCACATTCCAGTTTCCCACCTCGAGCTGCTGGGTCTGCTGCTGATCCCTGTGGTTTCATTGCACCAGGGCTGCCCTGGCTGCTCGCCTGCAGGGGAAGAGAACATTCCCTTTAGTCTGATGCGTCTGGGTACATCCATGGGATGCAAAGCCCTGCCCCACAGCACAAGGGTGGCTGCAGCCCTTGTGCTGGCAGGGCTGAGGGCTGCATGCACTAGGATGCTCTCAGCTGCAACTGACTCGTTATTTCCCAGCACATAGCTTTGGATTCTCATGTCATTAAATCATACAGGTTTTGCCCTGTTTCATAACCGGGCATTGGGAAGAGCACCCCGAGCTGCAGCACAGGGCAGGAGCAGCGCTGCTGAGTCCTCTCCGCTGCTGTAATCCCCTGGTACACGTTAATCCCATTACGTCTCCATGCGGCTGTTTCCAATTCTGGCCTTTGAAGAAGTGATGTTTCTTAATCAGCCTTTCAGCTGGACGGGAGTTTTACTGCTGGAAGGAGCCTATGCAGCTGCAAAGCTTCTGTCCTCCCATCTTGTCCCTCTTCGCACTGTTAGGAACAAAAACAAGCAGCAGGAAAGCAAACAGGAGCCAGGAATTCTGGACGGTGGCATCCATCAGATCCGGCCCTCTGCTCCCCACGCAGCGCAGAGCCTTGGGTACCACAGGGTGATCAGAGCAGGTCTGCCTCATCAGTTGCTGGACAGGACTTGGTATTCCCTCTGCCTCTGATAGAAGAGATCTCCTCCACTGACCCACACAGCCCCTGTAGGGTGGGAAAAGCCATAACTGGGGCTGGCAGCAGCCCAGCGACGCCAACGGGTCCTGGGCCAGTGCTCAGCAGCATCAATCCCAGCTCTCCATGTCTAATCCCATGTTTTGGCTGCAGCACTCAGAGCCTGGAATGGAAAAATTACCTGACACCCCCAGCCCTCACACAAGAGCATTGACCACTATAAACTGAGGTGATTCTATAAAGCCAGGCCAAGGATGTCCTGCTCGCCATGGGGGACAGTGCCAGCACCCCTGTGCCCCCTGGGCCCTCTCTCAGCTGGATTATTCCACTCTTGCCCCGGCTTTCACATCCATCAGAAGTGAGATTACCTTCCCATATGCCAGAGCTGGGCAGTGATAAAGCACAGCCCTGCAAGGCTTTAATAACACATGCTCGGCTCCTGCTTAGTTTTCCTTCCTTTCTTAAGCATTTAGGATGTGTGGCTCACGTCTGTGCGTGCACAGGCATGAGGCTAGCGCTCGATCTAATTTAAAGGAGAAAAAGCCCAAAGCACCGAAGCTTAGAACCTCATAGAGCCACGTGGCTCCAGACGCTGGAGAATTAAAATAACAGTAATTGCCAAAGGACAAAACTCCGTGAGATCCATGAAAACTCACGGAATCCAGGGCACGCTCAGCACCCAAGGCTGCAGATAGGATGAACTCACCCCACTGTAGCTAAGAGCAAACATTTCCCGTGCTTCAGGGTTTTAGTCAGTGATTTCCTGACCTTGGTGCATCCCCAGGGCCTCGGTGCCCTGTGCAAAGCGGGATTCACCCAACTGCTGGCACTGGGCACCACGGGAAGGCAAAGGAAAGCTGGTGTGAGCCACGGGTGCGTTGTCGTCTCCTCATTGCATTTGCTTCCCAGCCCATCCTGCGTCGGATGCAGACACCCGCAGAGGCGCGTTCCAAGGACACGCAGTGGTTGATGCTCAAGCTGAAAAACACAGCGGGAAGGGGAAAGCACCCAAATCTGAGGTGGGATCCAGCCAGGGGCTGGCGTTACTTTGATTCTTCCATGAATTACTCCATGGTAAATTGCTGCTGAGAGGGTCCCAGGGGAGCCCCAGCGCCCCATGGCTCCCAACGTGCCTGGGTACCAAAGGAAACAGCCACTGGAGGGGAGTGAAACGCAGCGTGGCTGGTGGTGGCGATGGGGTTTGACCCTCCCATAGTATCTGTGGGGTGAAAGAGAACAAAGCTCTTTCTTTGCCAGTCTGTGGAACAGCTTCAGCTCCCCCATCACTAAGCAGAGCAGCACCTGATAGCTGGGGCAGGGAACAGTGGGGGCCTTGTCCTCTGCCCCCCATCCCTCCAGCCCCATGGGTAGGGGCGTGCAGTGATTGTTTGTGCCATCACCTCCCGAGCAGTGCAGCAGCCCCTGGGCAAAGCTGGGCAGCAGCCAGAGCCTCATCGGGTCCTGACCATATGCTTGGATCTGACAGCTCCTGCCCTGGTGTTGGCTCAAGACCGGAGCCCCGGCTCTGCCCCGGGCTGTCACCACGCACCAGGTTCCTGCTCCCCTTCCCCACACCAAACCTGGCTCTTTGCCTCTCCCAGACAAGTCCATGGCTCCGGAAGACAGGGAGATCTGCCCCCCCTGCCTGTGCTGCCAGGCACATGGCTTCACATTTAGTATCTGAGGCTGCTTGAAAATGCAACCGGGGGGGACATGGCTCTTTCCAGAGCTATCCTTACCTGCAGCAGCCAGGAACAACAGCAATGAGCAGGGAATAACAGCCGGGAACAGCAGTGATGACCAGGGACATCGCCAAGTCCCCTTGCCTGGAGCAGCACAGGGGCTTCTGGTACTCCAGGAGCAGGTTGAGATCAGAGAGTGGAACCTCCCCCTGAGCAGAGCTAAAGCTGCATGGTGATGACCTGAGGGCATCCACCTGAGAGGATTCCCCAGCATGAGCCCCCCCCCGGGCTCCTTCTCATTTTTCTCTTCTGCTTTCAGTGCTCTTGGCCCCAGGTGCCCCCATCCCACTGCTCACAGCCCGGCCCTGTGGTTCCCAGGGGACCGTGGGTCTCACGGCTGGTTTTAGCATCTTGCACCCACAGAATGCACCGTTTCCCACTCGCAGATGAGGCAGAGGCTGCCCGTCAGCAGCACAGGGGGTGCGTGTCCCTGCTTCCCTTAAACCCCATTTGCACAGGGAATGTTGAGGTCTGGGATCACTCTGAATTGCCCCTGTTGAGTGAGATGCACAGATTTCCGCAGGGATGCTGGGCCTGGTGATGCGCTGCCAAAGCACGACTCGCCCGGAGCTGACATTTCACAGCAGCACTTGGCAGGTGATTAATTCAGGCTTTGGGCCCTGCCAGAGCAGGATTGATGCTGGGCTCAGTCATCCCCGGCACAGTGGAAAAGGCTCTGAAAGGCAGAGGATTCTGGGGGCAAAACACCATGTGTGGGGTGGCTGCGTGTGGGAGCTGATAAGAGGGGGCCGCGCATCCCCGCCGCCCTGTGATTCCTTTTGATGGTGTTCTCACCAGAACACAGCAGCCAAACAGCCACAAGAGGGTCCCCACTCCCCGGGGACTGCGGTGCATGGGAGAGGAGCATGGCAGGATGCAGCATGGGGGTGGCGGGGTGGCCCATCAGATGCCCATCACCGGGGGTGGGAAGCAGCCCCTGCACCCGTGCAGTGACATTGCATTACAATGCAAATAGCGACACCATTCTTTAGCGTTATTAATGCTAAATTAAAGCGTTGCTAATTAAAGCTCTCAATGCCTAATAATTGAGGCAGCAATTTGCCTTGGAGGTGTCCTGACTGCTAAGGTGAACCCCACAGACATCCTTGCATCCGCACCGGCACCACAGTGCTTTGGGAATACCTTTGCCAGGCGCACCAGCCATCACTGTCAGGCTGGACCCCCCCCCCCAGGGTGATGGCTCCTGTCTCTGATGCTGAGACCCGGGCCCACCTCCCTTGGGCAATTTGGTGGTGATGAGGAGTGTGGGATGCGGGCGGCAGCGAGAGCATTGGGATGCAGCAATGGGTCCCCCTCCCTCCCTCCCAGCAGCACGGGGCCAGGATGTGCATCCCGCAGGTGGGGTCCCTCTGCACCCCCAGGAATGAAGGAGCCAGAGCCGGTCCTTTGAAACTCCAAGCTTTATTCAGTTGCTTCGGCAGCGCTGGGCATCACACGAGGGAGGCGGGAGGCGGGGCCATGGGGGGACATCGGTGGCGGGGGGGGGAGCTCGCTCCCATCCCCAGGCCCCTGCATGAGCCTGCGGCTTCAGTTGGTGGGGTGGTAGGCGCCGCGCTGGTGCCACTGCATGTCCCGGATGCGCCTGACCGACTGGATCTGGGGGTGCTGAGCCCCGAAATCTGAGCTGTCCTTGTAGTCCCCCTTCTCAAACAGGTACTGGTAGCCCCTGTAGCCGGGGTACTGGTATCCCACCCACCTGCGAGGCAAGCAATGGGGTCAGGCTCCATCCCGGCCCGGCCGATGCTGCTCAGTGCATGATGCTCCAGCACCGGCCCGGTCCCTCTGCCCCGGTACTCACGTGCCGCTCTGCACCCGCACGGATGAGACCTTCTCCTGGTATCCATGTGCGTGGAAGCTGGGCACGTCGTCGTCTATGATCTCGATCTTCTTGCCGGTGAAGCTGGGGTTCTCGTAGAGCACGATCTTGTGCTCCTGGCTGTCCTGCAGCGGGCAGAGCAGGAACGGGGCTCAGCGGCTGCTGGTACCCAGGGGCAGGCGGGGATGGGGGGATAAGCCCAGGACTATGGGGAAACCGAGGCGAGGGGCGGGCACCACGGCTCCCACCCGGCGCCGGCTCCTGCTTGGGCACCTCCAGACTCACCACAGCCGCTGCCCCCGTCCCCGCGCTCCCTCCGTCCCCCCACCCGGGGGTGCACAGGAGGGGTCCCCCTGCCCGCGGGGCTGGGGGCGCGGGGAAGGCTGGGGAGCACGCGTGCTGCAGACCTTGGTCTGGCGGGTGGGTAGTGGCTGTCTGGGTGCTCTCACCACTTTGATGGGGCGCAGGGAGGTGATGCTGTCGCTTCTCCGGCTGTTGGTCCAGGAGTCCCAGCGCGGGTACTCCCCCTTCTCAAACACAAACTGCTCCCCCTTGCAGCTTGCCTGCTCGTAGCCCACCCAGCTGCAACAGAGCAGGGAGCAGCTTCAGATGGGGCAGAGGTGCAGGGAGCAGCGCCCCAGCACTCACCCCAGCAAACACCCTTGAGCCCCAACTGTGTCCCCAGCAGGGCACAGACCCCTCTGCTGCTGTTGTACATGGAAACAGCACCGTGGGGCCCGGAAGCAGTGCCGGGGGATGCTGTGATGTGGTGGCCTCTTATCTATCCCTGGGGACCTGCAGAAGGGTGGGATCACCCCCACATCCCTGACGAGGTCTCGGGCCTGCAAGGATGCTCTGCACTGCCCCCACACATTGCCAGGCACAGGGCGCAGGCAAGGAACCCCCCCCCCGGTGCTTCCATGAGTGCTTCCCAGGGGATCCCCATTGCCCAGAGCCCCAACAGGGGGGGCACAGCCCCTCAGAGAGCACACACAGGGGTCAGTGGTTGGATGGGGAAAGGAGCTGCCACCCGCAACACCACCGAGGGGGTCCCATTCCCGCCTGTGCCCAAACGGAAGGAAATCAGACAGAGGAAACACCATGATCCCTGCCCGCATCCAGCACCCAGCGGGGCTGGGGGAGCCCAGCCTGCCCTGGGGACGCTGCCCCCCTGCTCACCCATTGGCACCCGCTGTGGGCACCACAGCACCGGCCCCAGGAAACCCAGGGTGCTGCCAACATGGAGACCCCTCCACATCCCATCCCCTGCTCCCCAGCACGTACGGTCCGGAGTGCACGAGGATGGAGCCCACTTTGTCCACGCCGGCTTCCTTCAGGTTGGGGCAGGCGCCGCTGAGCTCATGGCAGCGGCCCTGGAAGTTCTCCTGCTCAAAGATCGCGATCTGGGGGACACAGGGACCTCAGAGCGGGGCACACACTGGGCGCAGGCACCAGCTCAGCGCAGCCCCCAGACCTGCCCAGGGATCAGGACTGGATCTGCTCCCACCCGCCCCGGCTGCACCGGGATGTGGGATGCGCCAGAAACACCCCCTTGTGTCTCCTTGTCCTGACCCCCATCCCCTCACCCCTCCACAAGCTCAGCACCGCCGTGGGATGCTGGATGCTGGCGAGGGGCTGCATCATGGAGCTCAGCTCCTGCCAGGGGTGGTTTGGGTGCTCAGGGGGGCTGAGGGTGCTCAGAGCAGAGAGGTCCCACACTGACCTTGGAGCTGCCTTGCTGCTGCTTGGAGGTTGGCATTTGGTGCTCGGAAGCCATCATAAACTGGGTTGTCCGGTGCCCTGGGGGGAAGCAAAGCGGGTTGCAAGCTGCCACCGAGGATGCAGGGATGGGGCTCACAGGCACGTCTGTACCCTGCAGCTCTCCCACTTCACCAGTCCCACTCAGGGCTGTTTGTCACCACAAACCGTTCCCAGGCTCATGGAGGAGCCCAGGGAATGGTCCTGGGGCAGCACCACCGTGATGGGACCTGCAGTGAGGAATCTGTGAGCCCCGGCATTCCTGAGCTCTTCCAAGCCCCATGGGCAAGGCTTTTCCTGCTGTCTCTGCCTGCGGCAGCCAAGGAGTCCCTGCCCTATACATGGTGACGGGGACAAGCTCTGGGGCTCCCACTGTGCATGCACAGGGTGACAAGCACCGAGCACCCGGCACAGCCACTGCCATGAAGCACCCTCATCCCCAAGCCCAGCAGGACCCCCCGCGTCTGAGCCGGCTCCAAAGGACCCATTCCCAACAAACCAAAACCCAATCCATGGCCGGCAGCGACGCCCCTGCCTTGGCCACCGGGACCGGGATCATCCCCATGGATCCCCCATCCCTGCAGCCGCTGCCACCTCCACAGCCCTTCAGGAGCTCCAGGGTGGAGAGGAGGCAACGGCGGAGAGCAGGAGCGCAAAGAGCGAAGCCTTACCAGTGATACCAGTACCCGCGGCGCCAGTGCGGGGCTGGGGCCGGGAGGTGCAATTTATAGCGGGGCGCTGCAGGACGGTGCCAAAACCACTGAGGGAGCAGTCAAAGCGTGACTCGAAGCGAGAATGCTGGATTAAAGCCCTCTGAAAGCCCGGGTCAGCTGATGGGCCCCTGCCTTTGTCTGCCCCAGCCCCGCGCCGGGAGTTATTCCATTACCTTTCAATTCGCTTTGTTGGCTCTGTGGGGAAGGAGCTTTGCAGTTTGCCTGCATCAGCCCAACGCGTGCCAAGAGCCGGGCGGCCCCTGCAAACAAAGCCCCGCTCCAGGGCGTTTGGAGCCAGGGATCTGATCCCTGCACAGCCCCGCGAGCCGCGGGCACGGATCTGCTGAGCTCGGCTCTTCCCGAGCGTGGAAAATGCCATCAAACAAGTGGGGAACGCATGGATGCACCCGCAGCGCTTCAGCCACCGCACAGGGACCCTGAGAGGCCCTGAGGCCTGACCCGGGGTTGCAGGGATGGGCAGGGCTGCTCCTGGGGGCACGATGCTGGGGGCAGCACCCGGCAGCATCCTCAGCCTGAGCGCTGGTGCCAAGCGCTGGGCTCCTCCGTTATCCCCATGTATTTGGGGTCCCTGAGTCACAGCCCCAGCCCCAGGGCAGCCGCTGCAGCAGCACAGGGGCTGCTCCATCGCACCAGGGCATCACCGAGGCCAGCAGCGGGGGCTCGGGGCCCGGGATGTGTCCCCAGATCCGAGCTGTGCCCAGCGTGAGCGGCACTTCCCAAGGGATGAGCTGAGGTTTGAGGGCAGCAGCGAAACCCCTTCACTGGCATCTCGCTGCCGGATGACCCGGGGAATGTCAGGGCCATGGGCTGGGTTTGGCTGCGGCAGAATGAGCTTCCCAGCAAGGGGGGACACCACCACAGCAGCCAGAGCCCCGGGTGCTGTGCGGCACCCACAGCCCCCTTCTGCCCCTCAGAGGAGCAGCATCCCCTGCATCACCCCAGCAAGTGCCATGCAGCGTTAACGTGGCCCAGCGCAGCTTTCCTGCGCGCACAACACCCATGGGTCCTGCAGCAGATGTGCTGCAGCCCCGCAGGGGAACCTCTGGGCACCAGTGACATGGAGAGGGGTCGGTCCCCATGGGCCACAGCTGCCCCGGCTGCTGGTGATGGGACCTGGTGGGGCTCCACCAGGCACCGTGCCGTGGGCAGGCTTTGGCACACTGGGGTTGTGAGGAAGCTGCTACATCGCTCCCAGCCCCGCCACCATCCTCCTCCATGCCCTGTGCCTCCCCCTGCCGCACCGCAGAGGGACCCAGCCGCTGCCCTCCCCATCTTTCAGGGTTAATTCATTGGGGTCCCCAGCCCAGGACCCCCAAGGACCTGCCCCAGGTCCCAGCATGGGGAACGTGCATCCCCATGGCACATCTCAGCCTCTCAGCACAGCTCCTGCTGGATGGGCTTTAGCTCAGCTCAGCCTCAGGCAGTGGCAACGGCACACGCAGCCCCACGGACTGTGCTGGGAGCAGCTTTGCCTGCTCAGGGCCCTGCAGTGCACTGTAAGGGCTGCAAACCTGGGCCCAAACAGCAAAGCTGTGGGGCAGCTGCTCAGGGACCAGCACAAAGCCCTATCCCTGCCACCAGCCCTGGTTGGTCCTCAAGCACAGCTCCCACGGCTCTGCCCCTCTGAGCCAGCTCAGGCACTGCAGCGATGCCCATCCCTGCCCCATCCCTGGGGCACATCCCCAGGAGCAGCAACCCCTGTGCTGGGGTGAAGCTTCCCCAGGGGCCCTGCAAGGGGATGGGAAGGGCTCCTGCGGGGCACGGCCCCCTTTGGGGTGCACAGGGCCGGGCACCACCCACGGTGGTTGCTCCCCATCGCTTCTGAGGCTGCCCATGGCCCCGGGCCCCCACCATGCCCTTTGTGCTGGACACTGAGCAGGCAGAGCTGAGGGATGTGGGGAAGGAGCCCCGAGCAGAGCGATCCCGGTGCAGGGAGATGCTCTGGGAAGGGGCAGTCATGGAAAAACCCTTGGCAAGTGCCCAGACAGCACCCCCGGGGCTGGGCTGCCCCTGGCTCGGGGCTCAGCTCCCTTCGCAGCACCAGGGGTTAGCGTTTGGGAAGCTGCAGCCTTGATGCAACTGCAAACACTGCACTTGGTCCCTGCTCCTGCTCCGCACAGGAGGGCGATGGGATCCCTCCCGCACCCCCCGCGCACGCCCCAGCCCAGGAGGGCCCCGGCAGCCTCCAGCTCAGCGCTTTATTGAGGGCTTTGCACAACAACGTCCACCACGGTCACAGCAGCACCCGGGGCCCTCGGCCCCCCCCCGGCAGCGCCGCCCCCCTCAGCTCTCCTCGAAGCTGCCGCGCTGGTGCCACTGCTGGTCCCGCACGCGGCGCACGGACTGGATGCGGGGCTGGTTGGCGTCCCAGTCGTTCCAGTGCCGGTACTCGCCCTTCTCGAACACGTGCTGCCGGCCCCGGTACCCGGGGTACTCGTAGCCAACCCACCTGCAGGGACGGAGGCCGCGCTCAGTGGTGCCGGTGCAGATCCAGCCCCATGGCACATCCCACCCAGAGCAGGAGGGCAGCAGCCCTGTGCCACCCCAGGGACGATGGCAGTGCCAGTGCCTGTGCCTGCTGCTGCCATGCAGCACTGCCAGGGCCACTGCTCCGTCACCACCCAGTGCTCCTGCAGCCCAGGTGGGATGTGCCGTCATAGCAAGAGGAGTTGGAGAACCCACTGCTCCTGCAGCAGCGCAAGGAGCTGTCACACAGCCCTAAGGATGCTGCCCCGGTCTCCGTCACTCCATGTGGACCAAGGAAAGGGTGGCAGCAGGGGGGGGGAAAGGGATGTGATGGGCATGAGCAGCATCATGGGATCAAGTGGCTCCATCCCTGCCGCGCCAGCATCCCTGACAGCACCCTGGGGGGAGCAGTCATGGTGCCACAGGACAGGACCTCATTGGGGTGCTCCCAGCGCCCCCATCCTTACGTTCCATTCAGGGCCCTGACGCTGGCCACGCGGTCCTGGAAGCCGTGGGCCCAGAGGCTGGGGACGTCGTCATCCACGATCTCCATCTTCCGCCCGGTGTATCCCACGTTCTCAAAGAGGTGGATCTTGTGGTCGGGGCTGTCCTGGGGGGAGCAGGGGGTCAGGGGCTGCCCTGTGCCCCCAGCCCCTGAGACCTCCTGCTTGTCTCCGGGGGCACGGAGCCCCTGACACAGCCACTACTCACGATCTGGAGGGGCCGGATGGACATGAGGCTGTCGCTGTTGTGGCTGTTGGACCAGGAGTCCCAGCGCGGGTAATCCCCCTTCTCCAGCACAAACTGCTCCCCAGCGAAGGCTTGGCGCTCGAAGCCCAGCCACCTGCGGGACCGGAGCTTGGGGATGGCACTGGCACCCGGGGATGGCATCGGCACCCAGGGATGGCACCGGCACCCAGGGATGGCACCGGCATCAGGGGATGGCATCAGCACCCAGGGATGGCACCGGCACCCAGGGGATGGCACTGGCATCAGGGGATGGCACCGGCATCAGGGGATGGCATCAGCACCCAGGGATGGCACCGGCACCCAGGGGATGGCACTGGCACCCAGGGGATGGCATCGGCACCCAGGGGATGGCACTGGTAGCAGGGGATGGCACTGGCACCCGGGGATGGCACTGGCACCCAGGGGATGGCACTGGCACCCAGGGGATGGCATCGGCACCCAGGGGATGGCACCGGCATCAGGGGATGGCACCGGCAGCAGGGGATGGCACTGGCACCCAGGGGATGGCATCGGCACCCAGGGGATGGCACTGGCACCCAGGGATGGCATCGGCACCCAGGGGATGGCACCGGCAGCAGGGGATGGCACCGGCAGCAGGGGATGGCACTGGCACCCAGGGGATGGCACCAGTAGCAGGGGATGGCACTGGCACCCGGGGATGGCATCAGCACCCAGGGATGGCACCGGCAGCAGAGGATGGCACTGGCATCAGGGGATGGCACCGGCACCTGGGGATGGCACTGGCACCCGGGGATGGCATCGGCACCCGGGGATGGCACTAGCACCCGGGGATGGCACTGGCACCCGGGGATGGCACTGGCACCCAGGGGATGGCACTGGCACCCAGGGGATGGCACTGGCACCCAGGGGATGGCACGGGTACCCAGCACGATGCAGCTCCTCAAGGGGATGCTCTCCCTCCCCATCGCAGACTTACGGTCCAGACTCCACCTGGATGGAGCCCACCTTCTCCAGCTCCTTCTCGGCGATGTTCGGCAGCTCCTCCGTCAGCTCGCACTTCTTGCCCTGGAAGTTCTCCAGCTCATAGATGATGACCTAAGGCAGGAGAGACGCCAGCTGCACAGGGAGCACACTGAGCCCCACTGGGCAAGCACAAGCAGGAGCAGAGTGAAGAGCTCCAGCCGCGTCCCCGCTGTCCTGGCTACCCTGCACCGGTGTTGCTGCTCTCCTGCAGCAGAGCTGGGCCCTGTGCGTGCCTCTGCCCCAAAGGACGGCTCCAGGGCTTCCCCTGCAGCCCTGCACTGGCCGAAGGTGCTTGCTTGGTGAAGCACCGGCTGATCTTCCACCCCTGGCAGGCTGAGAGCGATGTGATCAGCTCAAATACATCGAAAACACAGAGCGTTTGTGCTGAGAGACCCCTGGGACCGTGGGCTGCAGTCTCCTGACCGCAGCCTGCCCGGGCTCATCCTTTCCTCCTCGCTGCTCCCTCCAGATCCGCCTGTGCCCCTGGGCTGGCACAGGTCATTTCTCGGTGTTCCCCTATGGGCTCTGCCATGAGCAGAGGCCACGAAAGCCTCCCCGGGACCTCCCGCCCTCGGCTGAGCTGCAGGATGGGTTTGAGCCGGTGCCTGCGGATGGAGCACAGCAGGGAGCAGGGCCCGGGGTCCCCGCTGCAATCGGGGGACCAGGAGAGCCTGGTGCCCCCAACCCTGCCCTGGCAGGGGCCCAGCTGAAGCCCCTGAGCCCAGGACAAGGGCAGAGCCTCCTGCAGTCCCCACCTGCTGTGGGTACAGGGGATGGAGGTGACGCCGCGGTCCTCGGGAGCTTCTTTCCATCCCCAAGCAATAAGCATCCCAATCAGCAGCAGCGCTCGTTCCGCTTGCAGGGTCTGCCCCCGGCCGGGATCAGCCCTCCCAAGCTGCGGGCAGGGCTGCGGCCATCACAACACGCAGAGCTCGCTCCCCTCCCGCGCCCCATGAGCGCCAGCATCAGAACCCAGAACGCACCCGGGGTTCACCCGCGGCCGGTCCCGCTGTGCCGGTGCTCCATCCCCTGGGTTAAACCCAGCTCAGGGCACGGCTGCCGGGCGGGAAAGGGGCCTCGGCGGCCACAGCTGCAGGGAGCAGCGCCTCCTCCCGCCAGGCAGCAGCGAAGCCTCGGTCAAAGCCTCCCCTGGTCCCAGCACAGAGCCCGCGGCGCGCAGGGACCCGCAGCATCCCCCGGAGCCCATCCACAGACAGCTGCCCCCAGGGTACCTTGTAAGTGCCGCCTCGCTCGCCAGCTCCCTCCCCGGTCGCCATCTGCTCGGGGGGACTTTGCTGCTCGGTCATTGTGCCTGGAAAACCCAAACGGGAGGAGGCCGAGGTGAGGCGGCGGCCTCGGGGGGTGCGCGAGAACACAGCAACGAAGCTGGCTGCGGCCAGGCGGCAATGCTGATTCAGCTCCCCCCCGTGCAGCAGCTGGAAAGCCCCAGGGGTGCCCAGGCCAGAAGGCAGTGCTCTGTTATCCATCCTCTATCCCTCTGGCACGCAGGCCCTGCATCCTCACCCAGGCATTACCATGAGGCCAGAGAGCCTATGACCAAACCAAACCATCTTCCAAGTGGCACTGGGTCCCTCTCTGTCCCTCACCCAGCTGCTCAACCAAATCACGTCTAAAAGCCCATCCTTTGTTTCCAGCAGGAATTTCAGCTTCCGGCTGCTGCCATCTCTCCCCTCTAACATGAATCTGGCATTCCCAGCATCCCGGCTTGTAGGACGGCAGCGAGAGCCCATTGCCGCTCTGCAGGAACAGCTCCCAGAGCTCCTCCTCAAACAGGAAACCCATCGGAACGCGCCTGCCCCATCTCCCGCCACAGGGCACGGGGCTGGCGGGAGTTAATAGGAGAGGAAGGACAGAAACCGCATTGACCTGGTCCTCGAGCCGAGCCAAGCGCTGGCAGATGCTGGGACCTTGACTCACGCTGCTGCTCCCCTAAAGCCCGCTCCAGGCCCGGCAGTGCCGCGGGTACCCCTCCGGTGCGGTTCCGCTCTGCGCCCGGCGCGGGCGCCCGCCTATTTATGGGCTGCTTCTGGCCAGGGCAGCAGATTGCCCGGGCGCTGATGCAGCAGCTGCGTCCACGGAATTCCACCAGGAGATCCCGGCTCAATAGCGCGCTCGCAGCGCGCCATGGAAACGGCATTCAGGTGCCCCCGGCGCTCCCCGCGCAGATTAACGGGGAAACCCACATCAGCACGTTCCCAGCGCCTCCGGCCAGGGAAAACTCCCCCATCAGCAGTCACGGGAGGGACGGGCCTGGAAACCGGGCCCAGCGCAGAGCACAAGCATCCAAATGGTCATGGGCTGGGCTGGAATGGAATGGAAGGAGAGACCTGGGGGCTCCCGGAGCTCTGCTGGCAGCAGTGCAGGAATGGCCCTCGGGGTCTGGGGTCTGGGTCAGTGTTGCTCCTCAAGGGGAAGTTACCTCCATCAAGTTCCTTTTCCTGCCGTACATCCCGGTCCCTCTCCCTGCCCCATGCGGTTCCCAGGAGCATCCCACACGCACAGACCAGGGTGTGCAACAGGCTGCTGGGAGCCAGGGGCATCGCACGCGGGCTCATCAGCCTGCAGAGGTGAAGCACAGCCTAACGGGGCAAGGGCAGCCCTTCCACCGCAGACACCAAGCCGAGCGCCCTCCGCTTTGCTGGTACTGGGCCCGATTCCCTCTTCAGTGAGCACAAACTCCATTCAGCTCCACGCCTCTCCGTTCACTGCACCTCCTGCAGGGTTTCCCACCCGCGTCTCGTTTTGAAGCTAAGAACTGCCCAGGAAACAGCTCCCGAAGCTGCCAAAACCCAGGTCCCTGCGGCCAGGGTGGGCAAACCTGGAGCGTGCCCAAGTGAGACGCGATCACAACACGGGATGGAGCCCTGCTGCCCTGCGCTGCACAGCTCCACCACACGGAACCGAGCTGGGGCGCGATGAGGGGCTTGGCAAGGTGAAGTTAACGCGGCAGCTCAGCACCGTACCAGCCTGTTCGTGGCCATGGTACCCCCAGAGAGCCCGGCGCTGGCAGCAGTCCGATACAGCCCATTTCTATCGCCACTCCTTTGCAGTTTCATTTTCCCCTTGCACATGAAGCTGCTTGGCTGTAAACCACCAAATCCCTTCCGCTCACCCGAAGGCGAGCCCGGGCTGGATTCATTTGCCTCCTTCACCAAACACAACAGCACCCGGCTTTTGACTGATGAGAAGCACAGGACTCTTCCCACCAGCCTGGTCCTGAGCAGCGGCCCCGTGACACCGAGCTCCGCAGTGCCCATGCATCTCCCTCTGCACGTTGATAAGGCAATTACAGGAACATGACAGAAGGGGCACCAGATCTCACTGATTCCCCTTCCTAACAGAACTCAATTTCCTTCTGCTGTCAGCTCTTTAATCCCTGTGGGAAATGGCTGTAGTGCTGGAAAACAGGTTGGTTTTCCCTAATATCTGCTAAAGCTGGACTGGAATGGTAATGGTACAGTACATACACAGCAGCCAGAATATCTTTATTACTTAGGAAACTACATAGTACAAAATATTCTCTATAGCACAATATATTTATTGTGACCCATATTTACATAAACTATAAGGCTATGTGGAACAATAGAAAACGTTAATCTGTACAATAGCTCCTTTAAAAGCAGGCTTCATACCATC
Source organism: Ara ararauna (assembly GCA_028858755.1). NCBI lineage: Eukaryota > Metazoa > Chordata > Aves > Psittaciformes > Psittacidae > Ara > Ara ararauna. The sequence continues at coordinate 14,601,058 of CM054387.1, read as the reverse complement.
ACGTTCAATAGATACCATAGTGTTTAACAGACTGATTTGGGTTGGAAGGGACCTTGAAGCTCATCCAGTCCCACCCCCTGCCACGGGCAGGGACACGTTCCACTAGAGCAGGGTGCTCCAAGCCCCTGTGTCCAACCTGGCCTTGAGCACTGCCAGGGATGGGGCAGCCACAGCTTCTCTGGGCACCCTGTGCCAGCGCCTCAGCACCCTCACAGGGAGGAGCTTCTGCCCAAGAGCTCATCTCATGTTCCCTCTGGCAGCTTAAAGCCATTCCCCTTGTCCTGTCCCTACATCCCGGCCCATGCTGGCGATCCTGTGCTCCCCATGGCTTCACTGACCACGTTCAGGGCACCACATGGACCACCAGAGCTGTGGAGACGGTTCCTGTGGCTCCACAGCATCCACTTAAATGTCTGCCATGTTCTCCCCCATTCCTACTCACAGTAACACAGAGGGCAACAACTGCAGTATCAGCACCACGATTTCCATAGAAAGGGGAAACGGCTTCGAGACAGAAGCACCTTTTACGAGGACCCAGACCTTAACACGTATTTAAACTATTTATATGATATTTGCCTTAGAACTGCCCTGATCCCCACTAAGCTATTTTGCTCTCCTTTTAACACCCGGACATCAAACCACATCCTCGCTTTAATACCTAAGCCAGGAGGCCTATTCCAGTGTGTTTGCACACGTCCTAAAGGCTATGAGCGAACGGATGCGGCTCCTCCAGATGAAAGGGCCATTGGAGGGTTTGCCTTTCTGAACGTGACACACAGCATTTAACAGCTCCCCGTAACTGCTTGCGAACAAGCAGAGGGTGAACAAACCCCTGTGCAAGCAGAAGCAGGGGGTAATTCCTACAGGGGCACTTCCAGACTTCAAAGGCTGAAGAGCAGAAACGCTGCCTCTCTCCACAGGAAGCAAAGCCAAAGCAGCGAGGCTCAGAGCAGCTCAGGGCTCAAACTCGAGCTGCGCAGACCTTAGAGAGGTGCATCTGCAAACAGGAAAATAACAGGGAAGAAATCCACAGGTGGGATCGCTATAAAATGGAACGGAACGGCTGCGTAATCCCCACCCAAACTGGAGGGATTTCTGGTGAGAACAAGAGCAGGGCAGCAGGAAAGACTGCTAAATTCCATATCCTTTGACTCTTAAAAAACATTAGGTAGAGGTCCTGGAGTGCCAGGATCTCCATCACGCTTGTTATCACTCAGCCTCTGTTAGGACAAGAGTTGGATCCTGCTCGAAGGCAGGTTCCAGTAATTCATGAGGACTCATCCCTCAAGTGCTGAGGTCAAGAGCTCGCTCCCATCTTACGGTAGCAGCAAAAGAACTCCGTGGCAACGAAAGCAAGAGCGCAAAAAAGTCAAACAAGCATTATTTGGAATTAAAATAGAATTATATAAAGTGTATTACAGAATGTTCTATCATTTAAGTAGTAATAACATATTTATATATCTTTTATTACATAGCGATAACCTGAAGAGAAGGAAGTAGGCATTTAATCCATGTACAACATAAAGAAATGATAGAGCAGAAAAAACACCTTCCCATTCAACAACATTCTAAAGATGCTTTTTAATTAGACATTTAAGCATTAAACATTTCTCAGTAGTAGGTTACACTACTAAATACAGTAAGGTTCAGTGCATTGTCCAAGCAGATGTGGAAATGCATACACATTCAAAGGGCTTTGTGGAAACCTGGTGTTAATCCCCTCAGGTTCCTCAAACGCAGAGCAAACACTTCAGTTACACAACTTCTGGCCTTCATTTATTAGACCAAGAACCAGTAAATCCTCCAGCTCTTGGTAATGCAACACTCTCAACCTGCTGAATTTGAACATGGAGCCTGGGTAAATACTCTGGTGAGCAGGGGGAATTGATCGGATTTCTAGGTACTGTTTGAAGTCAGCCCCACTTGATCTGAGTAAGCAAAGCATCGCTGCTCCTCTCACACCCACACACACTGCTGCTCGGGGGGACCCGAGCGTGTGGCACACAGGGGATGGAACTGATGGTACCTTCGAGTGCTGCCATCACAAAACGCATCCCAAAAGACACACGAGCAAAGCCTTAGAGTCACCATTTCCACCATCAGCTAAAGAAGAGGGAAGGAATTATGTGCAACAAGGTAGTGAGCTGAGAGCAGCTCTTTAGTAGTGGTTGACCGCATCCAACTGGAAGCCCATCTCGTGGCCCAGGTTAAACCCACACAGAATGAAAGGCCTGGCAGGAATCCGGGGTGATCGTTTCTTAACTGGTAGCAGAAGGGGCTGTGAAACTCTTAACACTGGAACAGCTCTGATGTGAAATGGGGCAAAGCAGCAAGGAAAGGTTTTTTCCCGTAACAGAAACCTATTCATTTCAGCTCCATTAAGTACAGCGAGCTGCTATCGGAACTAAATCTGCGAGAGAGATCTGGGCATATGGGACTTGTCTCCTGACATACTGCTGTTATTTCCTATGAGCAGACTGGGACTAAAATTCCCCTCCTCTATGACTCCTCCATGAGAAGAATTGGCACATGGTTTTGGCAGCTACAAGCCTGGTAGACAGCAGAGCAGGCATGCCACTCTGGCTCGCAGACGCAGCACTGCGGTAACCCCAGGAAGATCAAGCTTTCCAAAACGCTGATTGTAATAAAAGAAAAAGGAAAATTAGTTCAAGTGCTGGTGCTTCATCATTAATACCCAGAGAAACCCAAAAGCAGGACGCGGGGAGGGCAAAGGAGCAGCCCCTGCTCCCACCCCAGCCCCGGCACTCGGGCTCTGTGCGGGGAATACTGACAGGACAGAATAACCTCCCTCGAGGGGCTCCATCTCGAAAAGGTTTACTGGAAAGAGCACTTATCTGGGGAGAGGATAAAGTATGTCTGACATGGACACCTCGGTTGCTATTTCAGAATCTGTATTCAAAGATAGGAACATATTTGAGATATCAGTGGTATCCATAACACCCGTGTTGTGCATGAGATCTATGCCGCTATTAGAACATTGGTCTTAGCAAGAGGAAAGTAAATGATCTGAGGAGCTGGAGATCACATTGAGGTTATCCCATAAAATCAGCATAAAAATAAAACCTTAAACCTGGTATTTACAGATTAACAAATAAAACTATGAAGTGGGACTACCCAAACTGCTATTAAAGTGACATTCAAGAATTAACTGGGACCCTGATATGAGCGTAACATCCTCCCTCTTCCCTTCCTTTTTTGTTATAAAAACAGTATTTACACAGTTTCGGTTTTTCGAGAGAACTGGTTGACGTTATTGCTTGATCCTCTTTAGGAAGGACATTCCAATGAAGCAATTATTCCACATGCTGGCAAACACAGAATACGCCATTTCAAGAGTGACAAAAGTCAACATTTTGTTCATCTAAAAATGGCCCCATCCGCCGGCTCAGCAGATCACATGTAAATAGAAGCCAATCAAAAATACACGGTACAAAAAATAATCAAGTTTCCTTTGCAAGACGGCAGTAAACATCAGTTGTTCGCTCACTCTCACCTGCCACAGGCTTCAGTCTGAACAGGAGCTCACGATTTTTTCCACAAAAAAAAGAGAAAAAGATAAATTTGATTAAAATTGTTATTTTCATAGCCAAACACAAAGCCCAACCTTACACCTGATGTGGTTACCAGCAGTCACCCTTCTGAGTTGCTGAAAACCTATGGAGAAATGTAGTCTCTGCTCAACAACGAGCGACTTTTCCGCTCCTACATCAAGTATTCCCATCTTTCCTGACTTTCTGAAGTGCTACCTATGACCCATGGGTTCTTCTTTCAGGCAGGCCTAGGTGACTGTCCTCCCACATCCGAAAAGATACAGCTTTGTATTTGACTATGAAGATGAAACAGCTTTCTCCACGAAACAGGAAGGCACCATGCACATAGCAGTTGAGGCAGGAAGCAAACAGCAGCAACGTGACGTGTGAATTTTAGGTTCAGATGAGTTAAGGCTTCTGTTAAACTTCTTCATCTTCTTCTAGTTAGAATCACTACCTGCAGAGAAAACACAGAAGCAATTAGGTCATGGGATGACACGGTCAAGAACAGTCAGACCCCTCTCAGTGTGACAGGAAAGCCCCCACAGAACAGTACTACTGTGGTAGCGTTGTCTTGGTCTTGTGCTATTTAATGTGCTAAATGAGCTGCCCAGGATGTTGCTGAAAGAACATACATCAAGGTTTTCAGACTGGTGCAAGCCTCAGTTACTCAGTTACAGACTCGCTCTTACTTGATGGAGGCACAAACAGACTGAAATCACCTGCAGACAACCAGGGGATCTGTATCACCTGTGAATGAAGACTTCTCTTCCAGGAGAAGTGCTCTGCCTCGGCACGGAATTACTGCACATTCCTGGGCACACACTTCTTGGTAAGTCTGCTCCGACATTTATGCTTGCAGAGTTGTTTTACTGACATGGTAAGGCAATATTTCCCATGTGTTTCTCTATCACCGCACAACCGCTCTTTGTGTCAGAAGATACCTTTTCAAACCTGATTCTCATAATGGCTCTGTCTCTTCTTTGATTTCAGCTCCTTCAGCCACTGAGGAGACTTTTCTTCCGACCTACGATATAAAAAACCCCTCTTCAATTATAAAAATTCATTACGGAATAAAAAAGGAATGTCCCGTTTCCCCCTCAGCCTTGGGAAGTGCATCTCCATTATGTTTTCCTCCCACCAAAATGAGTTTAGCATCTCTCCGACACCGAGGAAGCCTCTCACCTGTCCTCCTTCTCTACACTGGAGGGCAGCACTCTGCTACCGGGAGTTCCGAGCTGCGGCTGTGCTTTAGGGGACTTGAAGGGCTGAGCAGAACTTACTTCACCAGGACTTTCTGACCCTTGTCTTCTCCGCAGCTGGGCCTGAATATAAAAACAAAGAAAAGGGCTCCTCGTTAAGCCAACGTTCAGATGGCTTTTGGAATGGGAAAGAGATTTCTGAGATTTACAAAACCACAAAGATCCATGCCTGAAATTGCTGAAGGGATTCCTCCTAGACCTTGCAGCTTCAAACGCGTGTTTGCTGATGCAAAGCTTGTTTTGTTCCAAATCACTTCGTATTTCTAGCCCAGAGTTAAAATAGGAAAGATAACCGGGTGGTTTTTCCACACATCACACCCACCCTGCAGACCTCTGCAGCAAAGCCTCCCAGCTCTGCTCCTGGAGGGGATCTGCAGCTCCCAACCCCGTTTAACTCTCAGCTGACACCTTCTGCCTAC